>CAWUFW010001033.1:1800000-2182500 GCA_963921515.1 Calotriton arnoldi
CTCGGCCTGTGGAGGCCCTGCCTGTGAGACCTCTGCCTGTGGAGGCCCTGCCTGTGGGACCTCGGCCTGTGGAGGCTCCCCCTGTGGGACCTCCGCCTGTGGGACCTCCGCCTGTGGAGGCTCCGCCTCTGGGACCTCTGCCTGTGGAGGCTCCACCTATAGGACCTCTGCCTGTGGAGGCTCCGCCTATGGGACCTCTGCCTGTGGAAGCTGCGCCTATGGGACCTCTGCCTGTGGAGGCTCCGCCTGTGGGACCTCGGCCTGTGGAGGCCCTGCCTGTGAGACCTCTGCCTGTGGAGGCCCTGCCTGTGGGACCTCGGCCTGTGGAGGCCCTGCCTGTGGGACCTCGGCCTGTGGAGGCTCCCCCTGTGGGACCTCGGCCTGTGGGACCTCCGCCTGTGGGACCTCTGCCTGTGGAGGCTCCGCCTCTGGGACCTCTGCCTGTGGAGGCTCCACCTATAGGACCTCTGCCTGTGGAGGCTCCGCCTATGGGACCTCTGCCTGTGGAGGCTCCGCCTATGGGACCTCTGCCTGTGGCAACTGCGCCTGTGGGACCTCTGCCTGTGGAGGCTCCGCCTGTGGGACCTCTGCCTGTGGAGGCTCCACCTGTGGGACCTCGGCCTGTGGGACCTCGGCCTGTGGAGGCTCCGCCTCTGGGACCTCTGCCTGTGGAGGCTCCGCCTGTGGGACCTCTGCCTGTGGCGGCCCCGCCTGTGGGACCTCTGCCTGTGGCGGCTCCGCCTGTGGGACCTCTGCCTGTGGCGGCTCCGCCTGTGGGACCTCTGCCTGTGGCGGCTCCGCCTGTGGGAGCTCTGCCTGCGGCGGCTCCGCCTGTGGGACCTCTGCCTGCGGCGGTTCCGCCTGTGGGACCTCTGCCTGCGGCGGCTCCGCCTGTGGGAGCTCTGCCTGCGGCGGCTGCGCCTGTGGGACCTCTGCCTGCGGCGGCTCCGCCTGTGGGACCTCTGCCTGCGGCGGCTCCGCCTGTGGGACCTCTGCCTGCGGCGGCTCCGCCTGTGGGACCTCTGCCTGCGGCGGCTCCGCCTGTGGGACCTCTGCCTGCGGCGGCTCCGCCTGTGGGACCTCTGCCTGCGGCGGCTCCGCCTGTGGGACCTCTGCCTGCGGCGGCGCCGCCTGTGGGACCTCTGCCTGTGGCGGCGCCGCCTGTGGGACCTCTGCCTGTGGCGGCGCCGCCTGTGGGACCTCTGCCTGTGGAGGCGCCGCCCGTGGGACCTCTGCCTGTGGAGGCTCCACCTATAGGACCTCTGCCTGTGGAGGCTCCGCCTGTGGGACCTCTGCCTGTGGCAGCTCCGCCTATGGGACCTCGGCCTGTGGAGGCTCCACCTATCGGACCTCTGCCTGTGGAGGCCCTGCCTGTGAGACCTCTGCCTGCGGAGGCTCCCCCTGTGGGACCTCGGCCTGTGGGGTCTCCGCCTGTGGGACCTCGGCCTGTGGGGGCTCCACCTGTGGGACGTCTGCCTGTGGAGGCTCCGCCTGTGGGACCTCTGCCTGTGGAGGCCCTGCCGCAAGAACTGTTGCACCCCAGACCAGGCCCTGGAGACGGCCCCTCCCGCGTCACCTGACGGCCCGGCCCCCCCCCCCCCTCCCTACGCTTCTCTGGCATGAGCGGGTTTGATATCATGCCCACCTCCCTTTTATCTGAGTTTATTCTGCAGCAGTGGAGGGGCGTGGAAGGGCGTGGAGGGGTAACGGAAAATGGCCGCTGGGAGGAGTCTGGACCGACTTGAACTTGAAAGATGAGCCAGAGAGAGAAGCTGAGAGAAAAATCACAGGGAGAGGGGGAATGTGGAGCTGTAGGGCGGGAGGGGGGGGGGGCGGTTCTGTACCCTAGACAATAAATAAGCAGGGCAACTGGTATTCTACAGCTGCGCTTTTTTCGCATCATTATGGATTTGCCGCATTTGCCACATAATTCATCATGAGCTGCATAATCTGCAGATTTTAACAAAAAATAGTTTCTAGATCAACCTGTTCAAGTTAGTAAAAACATGGCGACGTGGGTTCGCGCGGAGCGGAAGGCACTTTCCAAAGATTAACTGGACATCTCTTCGGGTGTTTTTTTCAGTATTTGGTCGTTAAAGTGGCACTAGTGAGATGAAATCTTTGCCCAGATAGTATCACCATGTGTAAAAATGACAAAATATGGAAGCAATGGTACTAAAAATGTGTCATATTATGCCGCCTAATTTGTCTTTTCTTGCTGCATAATTTAGTCAACTCTGACACATAATTTGGAGCTCCGCTGCCGCATAATTCCAGTGGATTTCCAAATAACCTACATCCAAAATTGGACCATGAATAACGGGTACACACAGCTTACATAACTACCCCAAGGACATGAGGGGTCACACACAGTCCCTGGACTCTAGACTATACCCGGCCTAGCAGGTACTGTTACCTGATGTCTAGAACTACACCAGGAACAGGAGGAGGAACGTACTGTAAGCTGGAGTCCATACTATACCCGGCCAAGCTGGTACTGTTATCTGTCCCAGCCGGGGAGAAGACGCTTCATCGCTGATCAAAGCTTCCAAAGGTTGTATGGTCGTGAGAGGAGACGGGTAACTACCCAGGAGCCCTCGAGGCCGACTGTGTAGAAGCGGCCACATGATGTGGTTCGATGAGATCTATTGACACAAATCTCTTGTGCCAGCAAGGGGCGGTAAAAGTAGGGATCTGGTACCTTCAACTGCCAGGACAGGTACAGGCGCTTTGTAGGACGGCCTGAATTCCTTCTCGTACTGTTCCATGGGAAGGGCAAACCCACGGACTGGAAGGAAAGCTGTCCAGTCAGGAGCAGGGAAGTGAGATAGACAAGAATGCCACTAAACGATGAGCGAGGACTGACACAAAGCCCAATCTCTGTCTATTTTGGATACATTAGGTCTTTTTGCCAACCGACAACTAAAACTGTCTGCTAGTGAGACTTAAAGAATGGGTAAGAGGCAAAAATAAAATGAGGATTATGAAGTTTATCCAGAAAAAGGGACTATGAGAGTGACCTTTAGTTGCAGCCTAAGAGGAAGCTATGCACAGATCAGCAAACTCGACCCACCTTTTACCTGATCTCTAACAACCCTTCAATCCCAGCTGCCGTCATTAGTTATAGACTGGAGATTGGGAACTCTTTATGTTTTGCCTTTGCAGACTAGGGCCAACTGTTGAAGGTAGAGGGCGGGGGCTTCATACAAGAGTCTGGCACCATTCAGGCAGGAGGTATGTACTTTATTTCATGTCGGGCCCATAGGTTACAGCAACAGCAGGTAGGTCTTCTCAGGGCTCAATCCTCCCTCCGACTGCCCCCATCTCCCAGCTTCCACTGTAGACCACACACCATCATTCTATTACGTCATCCACTCTCTGCATCACAGACACCAGATCCGACATATAGAGAATGTGTACACACAGGATACTACACCAACCCTATGCATATCAGGCAGCCCCCCCCCCCCACTTTTTTTTTCCAAAAAGAGCTGTCCATTCTGACTTTTTTCAGCCACAGTCCCTGGGTACGGGCACACTGGCATCACCAAGGTGCAGTTTATTTCGAACTTACGGGGAGAGAACCCAGATGCATTTTATTTTGGCCTTACTGGGAGGAAACCCAGATGCATTGTGCTTTTGAAACTATAGGACGAAATCCCAGATTCATTTTGTTTTGTTAGTATTGGAAGAAACTCCAAATGCATTTTGTTTTGGTAATATTGGGAGAAACCCCAGACATATTTTGGCTCATGCATTTCCACCCATAACTGGATATGTCTGTGAGTCTCCCTAAGTGAGAGAGGTATGCTCAGACATGGGTCCCATGCTCACCGTGCATAGGAACTCAAATACAACCTAACCAGTAGCGGCTGGCATGGCTCGCGAGTGAAGGGGCGGGCGCGGGGGTGGGTCATGCGGGGGTCATAATAAAAAAATAAATTAAAAACCTACCTTTCCGCCGGGTCCTGCATCTTCACTGCTCCTGCTCTCCTGCCTCCAACAGGAACAGGAAGTAGGCAGCCAGGCTCCCTCCCCTAAGCCAATCACAGCGCTGCATGCAGCGTTGTGATTGGTCTGGAGCGCCGTGGCACGAAGCTCAGCTAGGGGCTAGAGGGGTGTGCATGTTCTCCATGCAGGCTGCAATGCATCCTGCATGGAGAAGGGCAAAGTGCGCATGACTGGTTTGGGCGGCCCGAGAGGGCCGACCAAACAGTCTTTGCACACTCAGGAGTGGCCAAACCACTCCTCCCCTGCCCTGCTGTGAGAGCAGAGAAGCCCCGCCCACCTGCCTGCCGACAAAGCAAACATAAAATGGTAATAACTAAAAGTTATTACCATTTTATGTTTTGGCTTCTCGCACTGCAAGAAAGCAGTGGGGCGACGCTCCTCCGCCATAGCGGAGGAGCCGCCACTGAACCTAACCAATGACACCAACACGGATGGACGCACATGCGTGATGGTTTGTATTTGCAGACCGGAGGGAATTCACCTAGTTGTTCTAGTTGGACTATTCTGTTTTCCAATGTTGCCAAGGATGATTTGCATATAATTAGGACCTTTCTTTAATTGCCTGGGTAATTAGGCACTTGTAGAGCACAAACCTAACTAGAGAGCAACTGTGCAGAACAAGGTCAGGAGCCTGAGGCAGGATTCTTTACAATGAAGCTGCATGTTCGTGGGTTGTAACCAATACAAGGGAATGCTACAGAGAGGCATTTCCATTGGTTAAGAGGAGTTTGTGTAAACATTTCACTGTATCAATTAGTTTAACATATCGAACAGTTATAACTGTTTTTGCACAAAAAGAATTGTATTGTGCACAAATATTATCAATAGGTTATTCTATAGGTAAATCTTTGTGTGTGGTTCCTCAGAGTAACTTGCCTTTATGATCCAGGTATTGCTTTTACTGTATTTACCCTACATAATCCCATTTTCCCCATATTTTGTAAAAAACAATGAGAGGTCCACTTTTGCCCTTTTATAGTTGTATTTTGCACACTATAACTGTATTTGGTATAATTAATAAGGGAATGGGCATTTGCATATTTTGTACATAAATAATTGCATTTTGCATAAAAAATAAGAAATTGTTGTACTGTAGGTAATCCCGGTTTGTGTTTTTTTTTTTTTTTAGAATATTTTGATTGTATGAAAAGTGGAAGGTTTTAGATGTAATTGTAACTAGGTGCCAAAAAAGGTATTTACAATGAATGGAGATTTAAAGTAGTAAGATGTATTTTAATTAATGGTATGCATGTAAATGTAATGTTTGTATTGCCTTATTGGCATGATATCAAACTGTTATTAAAACTGAAACATATTGGACAATGTATCTAGCAGGAGTCAATGGAATATCCTATGTATTTAACTGCTTGGTCTCAGCTGAAGTAGCCTTATGACCATTTGTGGTCCATGACTCTTCCTCCACTGTATCCCTAGCTGTATCATATGCGTGATCAAGTCATACATATATTATAGCGGCAACGGTCGCGCAACAGTCGTGGACGGGTGTAGACTGGTCTGCCTTTAGCATGCTTTTTGTGCACCAGCCAGCGTGTCTGCACCACCAGTAGTGTTAAATTATCCACTTAGTGTCTACACGCCACTTGATTAAGCGGAGGACCCACTGAGTAGCAGTGTAGAAATCCAAGATGGCTGCCATCAGATGCGAAGTCTAGCCGAAGTGTCTTCATTTGTAGAACCAAAGCTTAATTTGAGCCGGTGGTTTCTGGTGCTCAGCACTGGCACTTAGTTGTCAACACTGATACTTATGACAGTCTGCCACATGGTGGCGCTGTTTGTCTAATTTAGAGTTGAACACCACAACAGTTGTTTATTAATACAATCTACATTAAAAATGACTAATACATGCCACCCAAGCCATTCTCATAGCTTTGGGTGGCCTGGAATAGCATGAATTGTCACACTTGTGGGAGTGTGATGGTTAGTAGTTGGTTGTTACTGTCATTGGCAGCGCTGGCAGTGGCAATAGGCGATGAAAGCTGAAGTGGCCTTCTGGCGAGAGCCCAAGCCCTTACGTTTATTCTTTTACAAATTAAGCACTGATAACAGTATTAACAAAAATAAATGCATCATCAAAAGTATGACGTCTCGGTGGGCTAATGCGCATCTTTCAGAGATCTGTGTGCACCCTGCAATGCACAGCTTAGAATCCTTTATTTTCAATATCTGTCCAGGGGAAAAAAGTGAGTGTCCTTGAGTTGTGTAACTGAAGCACCTGTTACAGCGCTCTGAGTCAATAGGTCTGCACCACAAGCGCTATAAAACACTTTATTTGTATACGTGTTTGGTTCCTCCCACCTCCCTTTCCGGCCAATCTCCTGGTCGTAGGCAGCTGTTAAATGTCATTTTCCAAGTCTACAAAAAAACCAAACAGGAACAAGCCGTATCCGTCCCTTCTCCCTCCGAGACTCGTTTTTAAGGTCACCCCGAGGACAACGATGAGAGCGTGTGTCTGATGCATCAAATCCGAGCTCAGCCCGGCTAGGAGCGGGGCCAGGGTGAACGGCCGGGGTTTCCCTGCCCCTCTCTCTCGCTCCATAATTAATCAGATTTTAATAAAAGCCCAGGTCGTGCGGGCCTTTCCACTCCTGCTTTCTCAGTGGATTCGTGTGGTTACCGTGTTCGAGAGTGACTGTAAATGCGCCTTTTAATGTTTGCTGTGCTTTTATGGGAGGACAAGTTAACTGCCTGCTGACATGGTTTCTGTTTTGATAACCTCGCCAGCTGCGGGCACAATGCAGCCTCTGTTTATGCCACCTGCGGCCGGAGCAGGGCCCTCTCTTGTGCCCAGAGATGCAGTCTGAGGTGGGAGTGCAGAAAGGCATAAGGAAGGCACCCTGCACTTGAAAGGCATAGACAGAGGCACCGTGCACTTGAAAGGCATAGACAAAGGCACCCTGCCCTTGAAAGGTATAGACAGAGGTACCGTGCACTTGAAAGGCATAAACAGAGGGCCCTGCACTTGAAAGGCATAGACCGAGGCACCGTGCACTTGAAAGGCATAGACCGAGGCACCGTGCACTTGAAAGGCATAGACAAAGGCACCCTGCCTTTGAAATGCATACACAGAGGCCCCTGCACTTGAAAGGCATACACAGAGGCCCCTGCACTTGAAAGGCATGGACAGAGGCACCGTGCACTTGAAAGGGATACCTAGAGGAACAGTGCCCAAGAAGGCATAAGGAAGACACCCTGCACTTGAAAGGCATAGACAGAGGTACTGAGCACTTGAAAGGGATACCTAGAGGAACAGTGCCCAAGAAGGCATAAGGAAGACACCCTGCACTTGAAAGACATAGACAGAGGTACCGTGTATTCGAAAAGTATATCTAGAGGAACAGTGCCCAAGAAGGCACAAGGAAGACACCCTGCACTTGAAAGGCATAGACAGAGGTACTGTGTATTCGAAAAGTATATCTAGAGGAACAGTGCCCAAGAAGGCATAAGGAAGACACCCTGCACTTGAAAGGCATAGACAGAAGCACCGTGCACTTGTAAGGGATACCTAGAGGTACAGTGCCCAAGAAGGCATAAGGAAGACACCCTGCACTTGAAAGGCAGAGGCATCCTGCCCTCAAAACGGATATCTAGAGGCACAGGGCCCAAGAAGGCATAAGGAGAGGGGCCATGCCCTCGGAAGGGATATGGGGGGGGGGGCTCTCTGCTCTCTTGTGCACAGAGCTGCACTATAAGCTGGGACTGCATGAAGGCATAAAAGAAGCACCCTGTCTTCGAAAGGCATAAACAGAGACACTATGCACTCGAAAGGTTATATCTGTAGGCACAATGCGCCCTATGGAATGGCATAAGGAGAGGCACCATGCCCTCGGAAGGAATGTGGGGAGGCACTGAAAAAATGACATAAAGCAAGACACTCATCGCTGGAAAGGCATAATGAGAGGATCCCTGTCCTATGATGGCATAAGGAAAGAGCCACTGTCATGTTACGCATAAAGTGTACACCCTGTTGCCAAAAGGCAAAAGTAGAGACAGCCTGCTCTAGAAAGGCATAGGAAGAAGGTTGCTGTCATGTTCAAGCATAACGTGTGTCATCCTGATGCTAAAAGACATGAGGACAGGCACTTCTCTCTTTAAAGGCTTGAAGGCATAAAGCTGGTAACGTGCCTTTGAAAGGCATTAGTATAGGCATTCTGCCCTCAGAAGGCTAGGGAGAGGGCCAATGTCACGTTAGCCCATAGGTATAGGCACCCTATGCTTGACAGATTTAATAAGTACTATGCCCACTGAAGGCATAAGGAGAAGAATTCTGCCATTAGAAGGCATGAAAAGAGACATCCCACCCTTGGAAGGCATAAGTAGAGGTATCCTGCCCTCTGAAGGCATAAAGGAAGTCACCTTGCCCTTGAAAGGCATAAGATGAGGCACAAGGAGGGGCCACTGCAGTGCTATCACAGAAGGAGATGCAGCCAGTCCCAGGAAGACACAAGTAGAAGAACCGTGCCCTAGAAAGGCACAAGTTGATTTGCTCAGCACCAGAAGACAATAGGAGGGGCTACTTCCTTGAGGATGCCCTTGTGGATGTATAAGGCGTGGTGCCCATCTCTCTAAAGGAATAAGGAGAAGTGCCCTGCCCTTAAAAGACAGTAGTTAGAAGACACTATGCACTTGGAAGGCAGAAGCAGAGGCCCCCTGACCTCTAAAGGCATAAGGACAGGCACCATGCCTTTGGAAAGGATATGAAGAGGCACTCCTCCTACCTCTTGTTCAAAGAGAAGTACCCTATCCCTTGACCTAATGATGGTATAAAGCATGACACATCGTCCTAGAAAGTCATAAGGAGAGGGCAGCTGTTCTGTTAAAGCATAAGAATCTTCTTAAGGCAATCAGTCATAATATCGATCTCTTCACCCACACAAACCCACAGGGACCTACGATCCCTATCCATCGAAGGCTTAAAAATCGGTCAGAAGGTCTTCTCCTTGCTTCTCATCAACTGTTACTTCAACCCACGTAACCAACCAATTTCCAATAATCTAGCGGCCGCTAAAGACGCACGGAGAGCCCGCAAAAAAACTGTCTGGGCTCTGAAACAAGCACAACAAGAGGAAGAATGGATTTTTTTTTTAGAAATGCTCAAGGAAAGCTCCCTAGCTCAATTTTGGAGGTATTTGAACTCCCTAAAATCCCTTGGGCCACCAAGGGTAAACGCAGTTCCAGCATCAGATTGGGAGAACTACATGAGGGGCCAGTTCCTTGCACATAACCATACAGATGCCATGAGGCTCCTATGGCTAAAGTAGAGGACCATCAAGTCTCAATTTCATCTCCGAAAATAATAAAACTTATAAAAATCATGAAGGCCAGCGGAGCGCCCGGTCCAAACGGGCTCCCAGCAGGGATCTTTCAATCCGCCCCAGATGACTGGGCCGCGCTACTAACCCCGTTATTTAATACCGTTCACACATTTGGTAAAAAAACGGAATCTTGGTGAGGCTCAATACTATGCCCGATCTTCAAAAGAGGCGATCCCTTAAAACCAAGCAATTACCGCCTAATAGATCTGATAACAAATCCTGTGCACACGCATATAAGTAGTTACAACATTAAAGGTAATCGTAGTTAGAACAAATAATGACAACGTTTTCTTTCTTCAATTGTAGATTTAATCGTGTGTTGCTTCATAGGCCAGCCAACACGTGTTTCGTCATTGGGTGTATAACCCTTGACTTCTTCAGGGCTCGAGTTGAGTATGATAAGTCTTTGGACCTCTTCACTGGTGATAATTCCGACCCAGCGGGTCCTAACCGTCGCTCCAATGTATTTTCTTATTCCAGAAATATGGTCAATCTTGTAATGAAGGTAATATAACTCTAAATTTATCGTCCCGTCCGGCTTCGTGTGCCACAATTTTAATCTCCAAGGTAGAGTTCAATATGCCATATTTAGGCAAGAAACCAATAACGCGGCATCATCTGCCGTATCGAAGCGATGGCGAGTACGCCTCGTTTTTCCTCACTGTGGCAGCCGTGTCAAACCTTGGAGACTAAAATTGTGGCACACGAAGCCGGACGGGACGATAAATTTAGAGTTATATTACCTTCATTACGAGATTGACCATATTTCTGGAATAAGAAAATACATTGGAGCGACGGTTAGGACCCGCTGGGTCGGAATTATCACCAGTGAAGAGGTCCAAAGATTTATCATACTCTACTCGAGCCCTGAAGAAGTCAAGGGTTATACACCCAATGACGAAACACGTGTTGGCTGGCCTGTGAAGCAACAATCGATTAAATCTACAATTGAAGAAAGAAAACGTTGTCATTATTTGTTCTAACTACGATTACCTCTAATGTTGTAACTACTTATATGCGTGTGCACAGGATTTGTTGTTATTTGTATACGGACCTGTGTCCATAATAGAGGGCTTAGGGGTTTTCCCTCACCTGTGGCACCGCATTGTTAATCCTCCTATTATCATACGACACTGGGCAAGCGCCATATCGTACCCTGTGATAATTAATCCCCCTTTTCGCCTTCGCCTAATAGATCTGCTAGATCTGGAAGCAAAAACATATGCCCGAACCTTATTGGAGAAATTGGAAACCTGGGCAGAAGAAAACAAGCTGCTCCCCTTTTTTCAAACAGGCTTCCGTCGAGGAGCCTCTACAACAACAACATCATAACTTTATCAGTCCTCTGCCACCAAGCCATCCAGCAGAACCAACCCCCACTTTTCTGCGGTTTTGTTGACCTGTCCGCAGCATTTGATAGGGTCGACCGATAGACTCTTTGGGTGCAACTAGCAAAATGGGGAATTCCACCTCCGCTCTTAAAGGCCCTAATGTCCCTCTACTTGGAAACCTGGCTACGAGTGAAAACAGGCCCGACATCTCTATCAGCTAAAATCTTTACGACTGGAGGTCTGAAACAAGGCTGCGAGCTAGCACCCTCACTGTTCAACTTGTACACAGCGGATTTGGGAAAAGCTCTGCCCAACAGCTGCCTGGCCGCCCCATCTAGGCCATCGCCCACTCCACATCCTTCTATACGCAGATGATATAGTCATCATGGACCACACCAAAGTGGGACTCCAACGTGCACTGACCAGTCTACACACATACAGTGCAACAAATCACCTTACCATCAAACCAGACAAGACGAAGATCCTTGTACTCGGACGGCAAAAGAACAAAAAACAAATTGCATGTACTATAGGTTCCATGACCATCAAGTCTGCTACGAAATACAAGTACCTGGGGGTCTGGTTCACAGAATCTGCTCAACCATCTGCTCATAAAAAAGATCTGACCAAGAAATTGACGGCCATCACTTATGGTTTAATCAAACTCAATAACAAGCTAAAAAGTCCGTAGGCAGAGGGAATTGGGAAAGTCATTCAAGCATCCCTCCTTCCAGCACTCTCATATGGTCATCAAGTGTTCCCTGGTGCCTGCGTGGAATCTTGGAGCGGGCGCAGTGCGTGGGTTATAAAAAGATCTTCAAACTCCCAAAATACCTCCTCAGGGCGAGACTCAGGCTGGAGCTCGGACTGGTTAAACAAGCACTAGCCCTTGATGCCGACCTCCTCAAATACTACATTCGTATTTTGAAATCTCCGGAAAAATCCTTAAAATGCTGCCTTAGAGACATATTTGAAAAAACAGGATCTCCATGGAACATTCAGCTTATAAAAGCCCTTGCTACCACAGAAATAAACCAAGCAGCACTCGCCCTGCCTTTTATCACATACGCAACCTGGAAAAAGACCATCAATAAACAAGTGCAATCAGCCTCATTTCAGCAAGACCAGGCTACTCTAAAAACATCTCTTTTCCTGGCCCCAATTAAATGCCTCATATCTGGTAACTAATCCCCAGCCTTACCTCTCTGCTTCTCTCAATCCTAAAACCAGAAGAGAGATCATGTACATGCCATTGTTGGCACTGCCGATAGTGGACTTCAGCCGGGCCTGGGCAAATCAAAGAACTGGAGGAGCATGCAGACTATGCGACTACAAACAAGAATCATGGCTGCACCTCTTGTGCTGTTGCCCAGCCATAATGAACCAAAGGAGAATTCTTCTCAGGGAACTATAACTGAGGGAAAATGCAAGCACCTGCCTAGAGGCTTCGGCAATATGTTTCTCACAAAAGGAGCCCTCTACACTGGCACGTTGCGGAAAATTTATACAAACAATCAGGGATGCTCTCTAGCCCCATTCTGTTCCTCTATCGCGCCCACACATAACCCAAAAACTGTTTCTGGACTATTTCAAATTGAAGCCGACCAGAAATAAAACCCAGTAGTCCTGTTCATATTCTCTGAAAGACCCTTCCTGCTCAGAATGACGTACATCAGAGGCCGGGGACTCCCAACAATTTCATCTAACCAAGATCTGTTTTAAACTTCACAAAGCCGCAAAGCAACAGCACTTTATCATAGAACTGGGATCAAGGACAGTACACATGGTGCTAAAGGAGAATGAAAGAATGGAAGAACCGGAAAACGGATGAGTTAGACGGGGGTCAGTTTGCACCAGGGCTGGTTGTATATGAATGTGCAATTGTAAGCATGAAATTCAAGTCCTGGCCTACATGACGGCACATAGCACCTGCACCTCCCAGAGAGTTGGGCCCATACGCAAAGCTCCGGCTGATAATGGAGAGGGTCGTAAAGAGGGAGTATTGACGGACCACAAAGTTTGAGACTGCACGGCCCAATGACCAATGCGCAGCTTCCCGCACATTACCAGACATTTCGCTATATTTTTTTACTTTAACGCAAGGGCCAAGCGCAGACACAATGGTTCTTTTTTTAATGTTATTTTACTGTAATGCAATGGTTTTAATTAACTTATGCAAATAAACTTCAAACTTCAAAAAACTTCATAAGATGAGGCACCTTACTCCTGAAAGTCGTAAATAGGGGCATCTTTCTCTCGGAAGGTATTAAAGGCATAAAGCTATGGATCCTACCATTGGAAGCCTTTGCTAGAGGCAGCCTATCCTTGCACGGCATAAGAAGAGGACCATGTGATATTAATGCACCTTGCAACTGGAAGGTATAAGTGGAAGGAACCCTGCCATCGAAAAGCACTGGCTAGAGACACTGTGCCCCCGGAAGACATACGTTTTGGGATCCTGCACTCGAAAGGCATACAGTGATTTACTCTTGCATTCAAAGGTGAGGCACGATGACTGTACACGGCATAAGTGGGGCACCCTTCCATTGGAAGGCATAAGTAGAAATATCCTGTCCTCACAAGACAGTAGTTAGAGGCATTGTACCTTTGGCAGGCAAAAGTAGAGGTACTCTGCCCTCAAAGCGCATAAGGAGTGGCCACTGCTATGCAATGATATCCGGCGAGATACAGTGCCCTCAGGAGGCATAAGGTGAGGCACCCTAGCTGTGGAAGGCATAGGATAACCATAACGTAAAGGCATGAGGAGAGGCACTCTTTCTTGCAAAGCCATGAATAGAGGCACTATAGACCCGGAAGTTATAAAGAGAGGCACATGGTCCTAGAATCACCCAGTCAAGGCACTCTGCCATTGGAAAAGCTGCAGAGAGATACCCTGACACCCACTCATGAACACAGCGAGCAGAGCGCCTGGAAGGCATGAAGGCACAAAGGAATGGACACTACCCTCTGAAGGCTTAAAGCAAGGCAACCTGGTCTTGGAAGGCACAATGATAGACCTGCTGCCATCAGAAGTATAAGAGGAAGCAAGCGTCCGCCACTGTCGGACCCTAGGAAGGCATAAGAAGAGGCAACCAGCCATCAGAAGTCCTTAAGAGAGGCATCCTTCACGAAGAAGGCACGGAGAGAGGCACCAGGTTACTGGAAGGCGTGTGGAGAGGCAATCTGTCACCTGGATGAGTGCACCTCGAGAAGCACCCAGACCTGAAAATACATAAGGACAGGCAACCTACACCCTGTGAACAAGAGGCTCCCGGCACTAGCAAGGGCTGTATATCAGAATATTGCATCCAAGAATATCGTATACAGAGCCTCAGCAACCACTCTATCATGAAGGTATGGATAGATAGGGAGGTATAGATTTACTATTCATAAAGCCACATCTACATACCTTGAAGGTATATATATATATCAATGACACTTACCTCTATATACTTACTTCCACATTATTGTGGTAGTCGATAAAATGGATACATTACTTTTGTATTACAATAATTATTACACAATGGGGCCTATACACAAAGCTAAAATTACACGAGTAAATCTACACCTGTAAATTTACTCTTTCACTTTGCAGTAACTTTACTACTTTTGGCTAGTCAGCATTTTCAAGTGTAAAGTTAATGCAAAGTATAGACATACATGTCTCCAAATCCTCAAACCAAGGGGTGAGGACTAAATTACGAATGTATGGTTATTACTTGTAGCTTTTCACACAAAGGTGGAGATCTCTGCCAACATGGTGGAGCTCTCCGCCAGTAATGGAGACTTCCATATCAGAAATAATAGGGAAAAAAGATTAAAGTTATTTCATTAAAAAAAAAAAAAAAAAAATTATATATATGTATAAATATATATAGATATATTTTATATTATTTTAAGATACAAATATAAATAAATTATAATAGTTATTGTTTACTCTAGAACTAATAAAATAAAACGTTGGAGCAGATAACCTCTTCAAAATAAATTTTACAACAATTTTTAATAATTTAAATATATTGATTCATTCTATAAATATTCATTTTTAAGCAAAATAGAACCACTCTACCTAGCAATTTTATTTTTAATTACAATTTAGAAAATGCAGTTAAAAGAAGTTTAATTCATGTAAATTACATTTTATTTTTTTATTTAAAAGTTTATAAATATATTTATTTTTGATAAATTAAAAATTATTGTTTAATTTACTAAAATATTTAGTTATTAATTCTATAAAGTAGTAGCGTATTAACAAACTGCAGTTTGTAGTATGGTTAGTAGTGCTGCAATAGTACTATTAATGTACTACAAAGTGCTATTCACTAACCTAGGTCTGGTGGTCTACGCCTCTCTTATCTTTTCATGTGCCCTGACTGCGGAGAGAACTGCCTAATGTAGGTATACGTTTTAGTAGTAAATGTGGGATTAACTGGTGGAGTTACTGGAAAATGCGGAATATTTATGAATGAATGGGAAGGGTTTAGTGAAGAGTAAGGAGAGTTTAAGGGAGGGCTAGGGGAAGGAATTAGGGAGAGATATGCTCCCACCACATAAGAATAAGCAGATTCTTAGTCACAAACTGCCCTTCTATAGTTACATACTGCAGGCAACAAAGACCAAAAACTGTTGTTCATGTATTCCAGCACACAGGTTCCCAGGAGTACGTCCAGCATCACAGATGGCTTAACACTGATCCTGCAACACCCTGCCATCGAAAATACTGGGGGCAGCTTCTTAAAATAAAAGCCCATAATACCTAATGTTAAATTAAATTAGCTTTTTTTTTTTTAAAGTAAATACATTTAAATAAATGTTTTAAAAATCAATTAATCATATCTATTAATTTATGTAACATTTATTAATAACATTTTCTAAACATATCATTTAATATGTTTTACTCCCTAATAAATATATATAAATTGTATACTTTAGGTTGTTTTTATATTTAAATCTTAAGAAAAATACACTGAATTTAATATAATATATTGAAAATAATATTTAATTAAGAATGATGTTAATAATGCTGTAGCTTTTTTTATTCTGTTCTACATTTAAGATAAATATTTTAAATTCATTTACATAAATATTTAACATTAAAATATTTTTTAAATTTATTTTTAAGTTTAATAAACTTTTGTATTTTTCTCTATACTTTACCATATGGAGCTCTCTGCAACAGTGAAGTAGATATCTGCCTACATTTGAAAAGTTACAACTTTACACTGGTATATGAGGCTCCATTCCCTGCATTCAATGGGTGGGGACTTGTAAGTCTACGGGGCCGATTCCGATTCAGGCCGGAAAACGTACCGACCGACTCGGTTCGGGAATCTATTCCGACCGACACGTACCGGTGCAGCCCGATCCGCCTAGTACGATGAAATGCATGCGATTTACGACCGACTCGCACGGAACACAAGCTGAACGACCGAACAGCACGGAAAACAGCTATCCGGCCGGAAAACTACGCGAATCGAACCGACCGACACGCACCAGGAAGGAATCCGAACGAAACGTACCCGCGAACTCCGACCCGCGCAGTACGATGCAATGCGTGGAAAACCAGACCGAGTCGCACGGAGCTCAAGCCGTACGACCGACACGCATACAAAACAGCGAGCCGAAGCAACCCAATACTCCGCGACCGACGCGTACGCCGCACATGAAACACAGCAGAAATACAGCGTGAACGACTCGGAGAAGCTCGCACGAGACCAACTGCAGCGTCCTACTCGGTCAGAAGAACGTCTCCTACATGCACAAAAAGTACAAAGGAAAAAACACAAAAAAAAGGGCCAAACAAGCAATTACAAAGCCAATAAATACTGGTGGGGGGGACATGGAACAAAGACACACTCACAACTCCACCCATATAAAGGACACAAATCCCTACCATGATCCTTTGCAAATTCAAATTACCTGCCAGCACACAACACCAACAGACAGCAACCACAAACACACTCACAGCTCATCCATCACACAAGCCACACACCATCAGCACCTCAACAAATAGCACCCTCACATACACCCAGCAAATCCCACACTCACACACCCTCACCTGCACACCCACACACACATCACTCACCACCACCACCCATCACCATGCCCCCGAAGAAGAATCCAAAGTTCCTAGACAGTGAATTGGAAGTCCTGGTAGATGAGATCCTCAGGGTAGAGCCACAGCTGTTTGGTACATTGGTCCAACAGACCCCCATGTCACAGAAAACCAAGATGTGGGAGAGGATCGTCGACAGGGTGAATGCACAATCACCATGTTTGCGCACAAAGGAAGACATCCAGAACAGGTGGTATGACGTGCGCAGGAGGGTCAAGGCCCTACTAAAGAAGGACTACGCCTTGAGCCAACACACCGGCAGTGGCCCTCCTGCCAAACCTGCATACCTCAGGCCCTGGGAGGAGAAGGTGCGGGCCATCCTACCACCAGTGAGCGTATATGGACTATCAAACATCCCAGAGCCTGGTGAGTACACAACAAATATACACACTATTGTGTGACAATACACACACATCACTGTCAAGGGGATAGTCAAACCATGCACCCTTAGCAAATACACACCAACCAAAAGATAATCATCCCAAGATGTGTATGTCAGTCAGATAAACACAATACATGCCATCTCATAGTGATATGTAACTGTGTCATGACATGTACAAACCCAACAACAAATACAGCTAGGCAGTGGAACAAATCTAACCAACAAACACAGTCAGATATGTAGCCACCACTACAACACCACCTCACAGGGAAGCTCACTGAAAGGAAGGAATTCTGTGTATGCTGATCAAGTCAGTGTAGCCAATAGCATGATGGGAGTTGTAGTCACAGATATTGCCCACCCTCACTATACACCCATCAACACCACTCTGAACCATGCTCACATCACAGGGAGTGGAAAACAACTGACAAGATGGCTGACACTGGGTACTGCTGTGGAGAGCACAAGGCCATGCTGGCAACTGTGCACCAACCAACAGCAGGACACCACTGACTGACATCCTGAAAGCAAACTTGCACTCCCTGCAATAGAAGCACGTTCCATGGTGGGATATCTGGCTGGGTGGGAAGGAGGACTGACAGCTCTGACCATATTTACAAGCAGCTTTTCACACACACCCCCTTAACACAAACTCCACACAACTCACCTGGGAGAATGCAATGCCTCACACTCTAATTAAATATCCCACAAAGAACCACAACCCTGGGTAATGCTGTGTGAAGCACAGGGACACTCATGGGACTTGTAGCCAAACTAACGCCAGGACAACACTGTCAGCCATCCTTTCAGCACAGGCACATTACCCCACAGGGAAGCAGAGTCAAAAGGAAGGAAGTATGGGCATGCTGGGAAGGGGGGTGTAGGCAATAGCATGATGGGAGTGGTAGTCACAGCTCAACATCCCCCATCCCCATGGCCCAGCAAGCTCACACTGAAGCATGCACACCCCACAGGGAGTGGAAAAGAACTGACAAGATGGCTGACACTGGGTACTCCTGTGGGGAGCACAAGGCCATGCTGGGAACTGGGCACCAACAAACAATAGGACACCACTGTCAGCCACCTTGCCATTGCTGTCACACTCACACACAGTGAAGTCCACTCAAAAGGAAGGAAGCATGGGCATGCTGGGAAGGGGGGTGTAGGCAATAGCATGATGGGAGTGGTAGTCACAGCTCAACATCCCCCACCCCCATGGCCCAGCAAGCTCACACTGAAGCATGCACACCCCACAGGGAGTGGAAAAGAACTGACAAGATGGCTGACACTGGGTACTCCTGTGGGGAGCACAAGGCCATGCTGGGAACTGGGCACCAACAAACAATAGGACACCACTGTCAGCCACCTTGCCATTGCTGTCACACTCACACACAGTGAAGTCCACTCAAAAGGAAGGAAGCATGGGCATGCTGGGAAGGGGGGTGTAGGCAATAGCATGATGGGAGTGGTAGTCACAGCTCAACATCCCCCACCCACATGGCCCAGCAAGCTCACACTGAAGCATGCACACCTACCAGGGAGTGGAAAAGAACTGACAAGATGGCTGACACTGGGTACTGCTGTGGGGAGCACAAGGCCATGCTGGGAACTGGGCACCAACAAACAACAGGACACCACTGACTGACATCCTGAGAGTCAACCTGAACCCACTGCAAGGGTGGCATGCTTCATGGTGGGATAACTGGGCTGGGGGGAGAAGGAGGGCCGGATGTCCACCAAATACAACCAATGCTGGCCATGTACACACCTCAACATTCATATTGAAATGCTTAAAGTATGCAGGACAATGTGCTACACCAATATCAACCTCTGACTGTGACAACTTAGGACAATGCAATGTACAGGCCCGCATCCAGAGGTACAGTCACAACTGTCAGGTGTGTGAACCATTGATGCCTGCAGAAACATAACATACATTGTGTGTGTCTCCCAAAAACAGGTGATGATGGGGACACAGCAGCAGACGCTGAGGAGTCCCTGTCCCAGGCTCCGGGGGACACTGAGCTCACTGGTGTGGAACCGCCTCTGCCCTCCTCGGATGGCGAAGACCTACCTGGCACCTCCGGTGTGAGTCATCATGCAGCACCAGCAGGACCACCAGCTGCACCCCCTGCACCCACCCCTCCAACAACTGCCAACACACAGACCACCCCTGCCGACACGGACAGACCAAGGACCACCAACGACAACAGCACACAGACCCCGGCCCAACGTGGAGCAACGGACACCAACACCAGTAACAAACCCCAAGTGGGCCCAGGGTCACCTGTGCGTGCCACGGCAGGTCCTGCACGTGTCGCCAGGGGTGGTGGGAGGGGTGTTAGACCTAGGTCGCTGTTTGCAGAGGGGTCTGGACTGCATGATGACCCACAACTGGTACGCATTGCTGATGCGTACCAGACTAGCACCGGAGAGGTCAGCCAGGTAGTGGGGATCCTCAAGGACATTCAACAGCAGCAGGCTGCCCATCATGCCCGCTTGGACTCCCACATGTCCCGTATGGAGACACACATGGCTGGCATGGAGTCCAAGTGGGACACATTGCAAGAACTGACGGCGGTGCATAGGGACATATTGACATGCCTCCGCCAGATTAGCACCAACACGTCAACACCTCCCTGTGTGCCCACAACATCTGGTGCTGCAACAACTGCAACTGCCACAGGGAGGGAGGATGACTCTGGCGGAGAGTCCCCTGCACCGCAGCAGCCTGCACTTGAGGGTCCCCCCCCAAAGAAGAGGGGTCGTCCGAGGAAGGACAACTGAGAGGCCGATGGCCATGCACAACCCCCAGGAAGCCAACACCTGTTCTGGAAATTCACCTTTGTGTGCAAACTGTTCACCCTGTCGAATGGAACCCAACTCTCCCACATGACATGGGGAGTTCAAGTTGGACCAATGTATCAGATGACTGTGGACTTTACTCAGGACATTTCTGCTACCAGGACTTCCAAATCATCTAGGAACTTTGGATTACAATCCCAATGTACAGCACCCACCATCCTGTGCACTATACTCACACATGTATGTAAATAAACTCACTAATACACCATACTTGCCTCTGTTGTGATTCCAACGTGGTTTCTGTCATGGAGATGATGATCTGCGAAATGACACTGTGCATGCTAACTGCTACAGCAAGTACAACACCGTCATGTGAGTCATGGCGACGTGACACATATGAGGGAGACACACCACCAGGGCTACACAACACATACACACCAGGGCCATCTGACTCATCGCCTACACTGATGTTGCCAGGAAATACGGTGCAATGCACAGACACAACACCTATTCACAGTCTGTGTTAACTAGCCCACTGGTGCAGTAAGCAAATGTCAGTCAGATGTGTGACCACAGACAACGCACATCCCAAAGTGAAGCACAGGTATATTACACATTTGCAACATGTTGTAACCACTACAGATGCAAGGTAATCCCACGTGGCAGTGGGCACACAGTCAACAAGTGTAGAAGAAAGGAAGTCCAGGGGTGTGGCGCACATCACCTGTAGGGACACGACAGCAACCACCCTGGAAGTTGAATCACGGTGTCGGGGGATCACAGTTGACCAAACAACTCTGAAAGTACCCTGTGAAGGACAGAAATGACACACAGTCAAAAGCACTGAAGAACAGGACAGAACTGCAATACTCATGCCCAATACATGTCACAAGATACCTACACAAAACCAAGTTAGCATGTCAACACTGTTGGGGAGTATAGACTACCTGTAAGGACACATCGCTGCACGCATACAGTCAAGTAGCACATGGCCACACTCAAACAGCACCAGAGCACCACCCACACATATCATGCAAACTCACATCATTGACAGTACATCTCCGGATACTCACATTCAGCTGAAGAAGTTGGTGATGAGCTGTGTGCGGACATCACCCTCATCATCATCACTGGCATTGTGGTCCAGGCCAGGATCCTCCACAGGTGGCGGATGTTGGTCAACGTCATCCAGGATGAGAGGCAACTCCTTCCACACTGCCAGGTTGTGTAGCATGCAGCAGACGATGACAATCTTGCACACCTTTGCTGGGGCCTATGGGAGGGCCCCTCCTGTCTTGTCCAGGCAGCGGAAGCGGCTCTTCAGGAGACCAAATGTCCGCTCAATCACTCTCCTGGTCCGACCATGTGCCTCATTGTAGCGCATCTGGGCTGGTGTCACAGGGTTCCTGAGGGGCGTCAGCAACCACGGCATGTTGGGGTATCCGGAGTCACCTACATACGGGCAATTGCACATTAGCGGAGTTGGAAAAGAGGGTGGAATACTACATTGCAGAACACACACAATGGTACAAAGTCAGTACACACCGACAAGCCAGGCACGCTGGTTCCGCATCTGTGACATCATCCTCGGGATGCGACTACTCCTCATCACGTAGGCATCGTGTGCAGAACCGGGGAAATGGGCACACACGTGTGAGATGCTCATATCTGCAAGACATACCACCAGTGCATTGACCGAATGGTAATGTTTGCGGTTCCTGTATGCCTGCTCATGTGCCTGTGGTGGTACCAAAGCCACATGTGTCCCATCAATGGAGCCATTGACATGCGGCATCCTCCCCAGGGCATAGAAGTCACTCTTGACGTCAATGAGTTGTTGAAGTTTAGGGAAATAGATGTACTGGTTCAGGTATCTCAACATGGCCTCCAAAACATGGCGTAGCACACGGCTGAACATGGTCTGTGACATCCCACCAGCAGACGCCACAGTGTGTTGAAAGGTACCGGTGGCAAAGAAGTGTAGGGCTGCCATCACCTTCACCTTGGGGGTCAGCGCTGTAGGGTATGTCCGGCCAGGTTGCAAATGTGGGGCCAACCGCACCGTCAATTCCTCAATCAGCGGCCTGGTGAAGCGGTACCGTCGGATGCAGTCCCGTTCGACCATGGATGCAAGGTCAGGGAATGGTCTATGGACAGCTGGTGCCCTGCAGTGCATAGGTGAAGAAAGAAAGATTGTCAGTCACCCCACATATGTGGCATTGACCATACTCAATATCACATGATACATCATTACGAGACACAAGTACATGATGTGTGTGCTGTTCCGTAAGGACATGTATGGCACCCACATGGCCAACATCTAACATCACAGTTCAACATGTGTCGTCAACAAGTCCCAGGTTTTGCCATGGGATAACATTAGGCTGTGTCACAGTTCCCATGTACTGCTGTCACGTTCCAAACACACACCACAGTGACATGTGAGGACAGATGTGCCCCAGGCATCACAGCTCATTGACAGGTAGATTCCCAGGGACCCTGTATTGCCACATGGACACTGGCATGACATGGTGCATCATGAATACACCACAGCAAAACAACTATGACCCCCACAGGTAGTGGTCCCTTTTGCCTCGGCAGGACAGACATGGACGTCTGTGACACACACACGCACAACATCAAAGTCCATGCACGAACAACGTGGATGTGGAGACTGTCTCCCATTGTGCACATGGAATCAGAGACATTGTAAACACAACATGCACACAGACTGTGGAGGGCCATCACTATTGTGGCAATGGGTCAGCCTGTGACGTACATACCGTCCCACATGGGACTCAGGGGGTATGTGACATGACATACACATACACAACCTGGAAATGTGACCATGCCACATGCTCTGAACTGAACAGTTGCACATCACAGTGGTCATGTGCACAACGCACAAGGATTCTGTCCCCATGAACACGTGCACAGCCTGGGAGTGGCTGCCCCCAAGTGCCACCCAAAAACCACATGTTGACCCCCATACACGGAAAAGGTAATGCAGCCTTACATGCCTTAGGATACAGTGTGGACAGGCTGTGGTGTTGTAGGTGTGCCCCCGAGTCCCTGGACCGTAAATGTGGCTGGCATACGTTCATCTGTGACAGGCATGGTGACATATGCCAGTGACATGTACAGGGACGCGTTGTACAGCAATGGACCGATCGGTGCGCACGCATTGGCCATTGCATATGATGTGGCCGAGTGCAGCGTTGTACAGCAATGGACCGATCGGTGTGCACGCATTGGCCATTGCATATGATGTGTGCGGTGCGCGTTGTCATCCGATGTACGCGTTGTACAGCAATGGACCGATCGGTGCGCACGCATTGGCCATTGCATATGATGTGAACCGGTGCAGCGTTGTCATCCGATGTACGCGTTGTACAGCAATGGACCGATCGGTGCGCACGCATTGGCCATTGCATATGATGTATGCAGTGCAGCGTTGTCATCCGATGTACGTGTTGTACAGCAATGGACCGATCGGTGCGCACGCATTGGCCATTGCATATGATGTGGCGGAGTGCAGCGTTGTACAGCAATGGACCGATCGGTGCGCACGCATTGGCCATTGCATATGATGTGTGCAGTGCAGCGTTGTCATCCGATGTACGCGTTGTACAGCAATGGACCGATCGGATGCGCACGCATTGGCCATTGCATATGATGTGTGCGAGTGCAGCGTTGTCATCCGATGTGCAGCGTTGTACAGCAATGGACCAATCGGTGCGCATGCATTGGCCATTGCATATGATGTGAACGGTGCAGCGTTGTCATCCGATGTACGCGTTGTACAGCAATGGACCGATCGGTGTGCACGCATTGGCCATTGCATATGATGTGTGCCAGTGCAGCGTTGTCATCCGATGTACGGCGTTGTACAGCAATGGACCGATCGGTGCGCACGCATTGGCCATTGCATATGATGTGAACCAGTACGGCGTTGTCATCCGATGTACGCGTTGTACAGCAATGGACCGATCGGTGCGCACGCATTGGCCATTGCATATGATGTGTGCGGGTGCAGCGTTGTCATCCGATGTACGTGTTGTACAGCAATGGACCGATCGGTGCGCACGCATTGGCCATTGCATATGATGTGAGCGGGTGCAGCGTTGTACAGCAATGGACCGATCGGTGCGCATGCATTGGCCATTGCATATGATGTGTACGGTGCAGCGTTGTCATCCGATGTACTCGTTGTACAGCAATGGACCGATCGGTGCGCACGCATTGGCCATTGCATATGATGTGTGCAGGTGCGCGTTGTCATCCGATGTACGCGTTGTACAGCAATGGACCGATCGGTGCGCACGCATTGGCCATTGCATATGATGTGACGGAGTACGCGTTGTACAGCAATGGACCGATCGGTGTGCACGCATTGGCCATTGCATATGATGTGTGCGAGTGCAGCGTTGTCATCCGATGTACGCGTTGTACAGCAATGGACCGATCGGTGCGCACGCATTGGCCATTGCATATGATGTGAGCGGGTACGCGTTGTACAGCAATGGACCGATCGGTGCGCACGCATTGGCCATTGCATATGATGTGTACGGGTACGCGTTGTCATCCGATGTACGCGTTGTACAGCAATGGACCGATCGGTGCGCACGCATTGGCTATGGCCTGGCATGGCAACGGACGCGTTTTCAAACCTTTAACGAGTCTGATGCAGTGAATTCAGTTGGTCACCCACAACAATGTTGCAAATTCATGGGTCTCATGAAGTTGAACTTTTGAAGGATGCTGTGGGCGTGTGTAAGTGGTGCAATTCCATGGATTGGCCAGATTCAGAAGATGCAAACGACTTGGACCTATCACTTTGGACACATGGGACAGTATCTGCCTCAGCAGCACACATATAATGCTGGCTGTTCCCCTGAGAGCTCACTTGCCTGCACTACATGCTCCAGGACGACATCTGCCACCACCACTGCTGCTGTATCTGCATCCTCTGGATCCTGCAATGGCACGTACTGTGGAGAGAGCCCCAGCCTTCAGCACTGAGGAGAACCAGGCCCTGCTGGACAGCCTCCTTCCACAGTACAGCAAGCTGTATGGGAAACCAGGGGAGCAGGTGAGTGTGCTGTCCACTGCCTTACTAAATGTGCATGTTGTCTGACTAGCAAGACTTGCAGTGTGCACGCCACTGGCTAGCAGGCTCACTGAGTAGTTGTCACCCCCCATAGTGTGTAGTTACATGCACTGAACAGGTATAGTGCAGTAACAGTGCATTTAAACGAGGTTTTACTTCCCAGGCAATGATACCATGTAGTAACTGCTGGCAAACTGTTCATAGCCATCGTTGCACTGTCTGTGTACATCATGTGCCCCTGTGATTGAGACATGTATATCCAACTGTGTGAAGCACGGAAATGTTTCATGTGTAGTAATGGCCTTTTCACTTTGTCATCCTCACAGGTTGATGCCCACCAGAAGCAGAAGATATGGCTGACCATCGTCCGGGCAGTGAGATCCGTGGGGGTCTACAAGCGCCGGATCCGCAACTGCCAGAAGAGGTGGCAGGACCTTCGGGGCTGGACCCGGAGGATCGCACGGGTCCAGCTGAAGCTGTCGCCTCCACGCAGGAGGGGCGGACACCGGACCCTGACCCCCACATGCTCAGGATCCTGGCGGTGGTCTTCCCTGATCTGGATGGGCAGCTGAAGGCCAGACAGCAGCAAGGAGGGGGTGAGTCCATGACTGCATTGTGAACTTTGTCTGCCATGCTATGTGCCCTCCTCTGGCCTGGTTAAACTTCAACAGTACATCAGTCATGTGGTCCAGGACCCATGTCCCTCAATTGTGCACTGCCCACTCCTCATCTGATACCCAGGTGTGGCCCTTACAGTCAGGAAATTGTGTCACTTGGGTACTGTGTCCCTGCATTTTGCTTAGCTCAAGGTGGGGGACAGCATTTGTTCCCGTAACTCTGTGGTGGGCTTCATGGGTGGGTCCATTGCTTACACAATGCCTGAGTTCTGACATGTAATCTGCGTGTTACTTTGATATGTGGTCCAATTGCTGATCTGATTCACCACATGTGCCTGGGGTATTTGGCACACACCCATGCTGCGGGTGGGAACAATGTTTGGGCCTCAGGAGTATGTATATCAAGTGTGTCACACATACTTAGCCACCTGCCTACTGTCCAGGGCTCATCCCTCATTCACGTGGAGCAGGACAGTCATGCCTACTCCAGGCCATACAATACACTCTGTACTCCCACTCCCGTGTATCAGCTGACACGTTGTGCTCAGTGAAATGTTCCCTCAGGTGTCTGCCTCTGTGTCATTGTGCTGTGGCTTCGTTGTCAGGACTACTGGGGTGTTTCTCGGTTAGGGCTCAGCATGCCACCGGAGATGTGACCATAGGAGACGATACTTGTGTGACACATAGGTGTTTGATCACTTGACCGTGCAGACTGGGGTATGCGAATGTGAAGTTCAGGCAGCTGTTTCCCATTCACAGCAGATTGTGAGGTGCTCAGGTTCCGAGGGTTGTGTTTCAGGTCTCCCATATGTCCAATTGGTATGACGTGGACAAATAAGAGTTCAGATGATGTGGTTTGTGGGGGATGGACATGTGCACTTGTCTGCTCCAGGACTTGCATTCCCCATGACCTAGGATTGTGACACAGTGCAGACTGTTGTTGTCTGGCTGCCCTGCCCATGTGACTGGAGACAGTGATGTATGACTTTGCAGGCATGCCTGTGCCATGGCATTAAACTTCCTATGAGTGATCCTGCAGGGGAGTGACATGTGCTACATGCACCCCATTGTGGCATTGACTATCAGGACATGGGTGCATCATGGTGTCTGGTGCTGGTATGCATCACATGCATTTCAAAATAGACTCTGGCCATCCCTTTATCCGGACATCTGTACTGACTCAGTGGCAAGAGTTGTGATGTGTGCATGTTCACATACTTCACCGTGTTCTCTGCACTGTCCAACTACTGTGTAGGTGGTGCATGTGTCCACACTGGGGTATTGCCATCCGACAGACACCAGACAGATGGGTGCAAGGCCAGGAGGGATGTGAGTGCCATGGTTGACCATCAGACTGACAATTGGCTTCTCCTACTCTGTTTGGGCACTTTTGCCAATGTTCAACTAAGGATGCCAGGGCTTGGTCTGTAATGTGCTGTACTTACTGTGGTGTGTGCGGTCAGTGCAGGTGACTGATGTTTGTCTGTTTCCCTATTGTTTGCAGATACATCCACGGCCACAGGAGGGGACAGCTCCACGGACCAGGAGGAGCCGCAGAGCCAGACTGGGTCAGCAGCCGAGGAGTGGTCGGAGGGACCCAGTGGCACGGAGGGCGAGGGGAGCCACACCGAGGAGTCCTCAGCACCATCCACCTCAGCTGAGGACCACAGCAGCTCGGAGGATGACTCCCTTGTGGAGGCGGGTGTCAGCAGCCACCACACCCCAGCTAGTGTTGCTGTCCCCGCCACCACTACCACCACCACCACCGCCCTCCCATCGGCTCCCATTCCAGAGGTCCGTGGAGGCTCCCGTGTTCGGGAGCATGTCTCCTTCGTGCCAGGCACCGCACCCCCTGCCCCTGTGTCCCCTGCTGCCCTGAGTGAGGAGTCTGTATACCTACTTCGCCAGCTCCATGTAGGGCAGACAGCAATGCTGAGTGTCCTCCATGCCCACACCACTCTGTTGACTCAGCTGGTGTCGTTCATGGAGGGCATCTCATCGGGCATGTCTGCCCTACAGAGGAGCAATAGGTCCATGGACTCCTCCCTGACGGCAGCAGTGTCCCTCCTCCAACAGTCCCTCACCCCTCCTACCTCTGCCCCAGCCACACTTCCTGGCACCCTACCTGTCCCAAGCACATGCACACTTGCACATTCACCCAAACACACAGACACGAGCAGCACAGACACACCCACTACAAAAACAAGACGTGCACGCAGGCATCCTCAGGGGACTGATACCACACCCACAGGGGATGGGGGACAGACCCACACACAGGCATCCACAGTCACTCCGCAGTCCTCCGATACCTCTCCCTCCAAGGCCCCTTCCCTTGCCTCACCTGCAACCCCACCTACACAGCGGCTCTTCCTCTGTGACCTCGGCCTCTTCCCCTCCAATCCAGCTGATCCAGCATTCAGGGGGAAGAGGAAGCCCACCCACACAGAGGGGAGTGCCCCTCACCCCCGGACACCCTCCCCCAGGCGCAGACAGACTGAGGCCCCCATCCGCAAGTCCCCCGGACCCGGAAGAGCAAGACCCCGCCGCCGCCCTGCAGCTCAACCACCAAGTCTCCTTCCTCCATCCCTCAGGCCCCCACTCCACAGGTGCCCCCACCACACCCTGCCCCAGGTTCCCCCACCCACAGATACACCGTCCCCAAAATGATCCGGCCTTCTCCCCCTGCCACTTGCTCTTCGAGCACCACACCCCCCGCTGCGCATGTCTGTGCCACTGGTGTGGAGACGGTGTCCTCCCCCTCTGTCCTGCCCACCTTACCTGAACCCCATTCTACTCCCCTGGAGATAGGCACTGCAGTGGAGTCCACTACCACCCCGTCTGACTTGGGCACTGCAGTGGGGAACCTGTCCACTCCATCTGCACGGCCCACTGCAGTCGTGCCGGCACCCACACCATCTGAGTCATGCCCCCCAGTTGTGCCGGCACACACCATGTCAGACACCTCCACTGCAGTTGTCAGTGACTCTCCAGCACCCACCACCCCTTCCCTGCCTCCTTCTGGTGAGCCCTGATCCTGTCCCTGCGGTGCCTGGCCTGCCCCCCGTATGCCCCTCCGAGGGGAATGTCCCTGGTGTGTAGCAGTGCAGGCATGCAAAGGGTGACATCTGGCCCTGTCACCCTGTTTGGACTTTAATTATGGACTGGCCATTGGCCTTTTTATATTTTTTCTTTCACTTCTTCACACACAAATGCTGAATAAAGCGACTTTCTGTTCTCTAGTGGTTTTGCTTCTGATGTACATGTTGTTGATGATGCTAACCGTGCCCTTGCTGCAGTGATGGTGATTTTTGGTCTCATGAAAATGAAGTGTTACTGTGCAGGAACCCATGTGGTTCAGGGGGAATGTGTCCTATCCTGTTGTGTATCCATGTCATCCTTTGCAGCAATATGAGGGTGTCATGTTTTCAATATTTGGCAATGGGATTTCCTAGTTTTATTTGCAATATCACATCTGTGGCTTACACCCCTGCACATCTGTTGTGCTTGCCATTGTTCAATTAGTCTACTTCCCTGACCGTGTGGCCATCTCCACTGGACATGCAAGTTTGGGCATCAATGGGGAAGGACTCATCTGTGTTATCAGTGCAACTTGCTATACATGTGTGTTGGATCTGTGCTGATGATTTCGGTGACACTCCCATGACCAGGCTGATATGACGGGAGCCTTCATTTTGTGCAAATTGTTGACTGTGTGACCAAGTGTTCTGCTGACATGATAGAGCCCTACTGAGACAACGTATGGCTCAGCTTTCCTTACACAGGAGTGGAGTCCCCTCATGGCAGTGTGTAATTCTGTGACATTGCCTGAGCACAAGGTGTGTGTTGTGTGAGCATGTCTGTGTGTGTTCACTTCCATTTTGCTAGGCAGGCTGGGATCCCTAGTGATGTTCCTGTTTGTGATGCTTGCTGAGTTGACCTATGTTCCCCCAAAGTCTTCTCCCTGGGTTCTCTGTGATGTGGGTGCATGGCACATTACTGGTCATCAGGGTGTCACCCATAGGTGTGTTTGCTGTCAGGGCTGAGTTTGTGGGCAAACGCAGATGGGACACAGTCAGGATTCCCCTTGGCACTTGTTGGTTACACCGGTCATGTAATTTCCAGTTTGTGTTAGCTTTCAGTGATTGTGACACGTTGTGTGTGTGACTGCTGCCACTCCTCAGGGTCAGAGCTGCAATGTTGGAAGTTGTCTATGTGTGTTCTTTGTGGGTGACCTTGGCTTCTTCAATGGTGTGGGACTGTGGCCGGGATCCCATTGGTTGGTGTGGTATTGACGTCATGTCCATGTACGGCGTACTGTGCAGTGTGTCAGACATTCAGGAGTCTTGTTGACTGGCCATGTGTGATGGGTTTCTGCACCTTAGTTCCCACCACCACCCCTGGGATTGTCATGGGTGCATGTGCAATGTCACCAGTGCATGTGAGCTTCACTGCTGCACATTGGTGGAGGTCGAGGTGTGTGGTGTTGAGTGTGTGCAGATGAGAGTTGTTGCACGGCTAGACCCCTGCCTCCATGTTGGCCTTGGCTGACAGGCCGTGCTGATTGATTTGTGCTTGTGTAGGTGTGATGGTAGTTTGTTGCTCAGGACACATGACTGTGGTTCACAGTGTGAACGACATCTAGCTTTGTCATCACAGTGGGATTATCATGCAGCCCAGGGTCACCACATTGTGGGGACCCTGGGGGTCAGTGCTGTGGTGGGTCTGTGTCTTGCTGTGTTAGTTGCTGTTCCTACAAGCTTGTGTGACATGTGTGATTTGTGCTCCCTCTCATCTAACAATGCCTGATTGCCCACATAGGGGATTCGGATCCATGAGTTACTTTTGTGTGGCACTGTATGCGCATCTGTGTAATTGGTATTCAGGCCTCATCATGTGTTGTGTGGTTGCCTGGGGACACTGGCACCCCCCTCACCTGTTGTGTTTGATATGCAGTGTGGGGCTGCCTGTTTGTGTTTGTGCATCTCCACCACTGCATTGGCATATCTTTAGTGTGCCATTGGCTGTATGTTGTTTGGTGGGTTTCCCCTGCTGTCCCTGGGACTCCTAGGTCATCAGTCAGCACAATGATCATGGTTTGTGTGTCCCATTGCTGCCATGGTATGGTATCTGTTCACCTCACATCTACAGTCTCCACAGGATATCTACATTTGTGTGCCCATTGGAGCAGATATGTGGTTCTGCATTATGATGGTCACTTCTGTCATTGTGTTATTGATGAATGTTGACAGTGTCAGCCCCCATGGGTGATGTTTGTCTGCACATGGCCAAAGGTATGTCTTATTTGCACTGCACTGTTTGCCTCACCCAATATATGTTGCTATGGGACACAAACACTACTTTGCCACTGATGTGTTTGTTGTTCTGTGACCAGGAATCAGCCATGCTGTTTGGCAGTTGCAGCTTTTCCATGGCCACACTTACCTTATGGTCACTGTGATGATGGGGGTTAGACCCCATTGCCACAATGTTCAGAATGTGCTTCAGCTATGGACCCCACACTTACCTTTTGGTCACTGTGATGATGGGGGTTTAGACCCCATTGCCACAATGTTCAAAATGTGCTTCAGCTATGGACCCCACACTTACCTTTTGGTCACTGTGATGATGGGGGTTTAGACCCCATTGCCACAATGTCCAAAATGTGCTTCAACTATGGACCCCACACTTACATTTTGGTCACTGTGATGATGGGGTTGGACCCCATTGCCACAGTGGTCATGGTCTGCTTGCATTGTGGAGGCCACACACATTTATGTGTGACACATGTGATAGGGGGTCACATTGTATGTTCAATGTCATGTTCAGTGTTGTAGGCATTTGACACAGTCTACACACGCTTGTCATGGTGTTGGGGGGATGTCTTTTTCTTACATTCCTTATGTTGGAGTATGCTGGTTGTGTCATGCATTACCCATCCTATGAGTAGGGGTGGTGTTGGTGGTAGGCATCCAGCCCCCTATGTGTGGGGATGGTAGTAGTGACAGGTATCCAGCCCCCCATGAGTAGGGGTGGTAGTAGTGACAGGTATCCAGCCCCCCATGGGTAGGGGTGGTGGTAGTGACAGGTATCCAGCCCCCCATGGGTAGGGGTGGTGGTAGTGGTAGGCATCCAGCCCCCTATGTGTGGGGATGGTAGTAGTGGTAGGCATCCAGCCCCCCATGGGTAGGGGTGGTAGTAGTGACAGGTATCCAGCCCCCCATGGGTAGGGGTGGTAGTAGTGGTAGGCATCCAGCCCCCCATGAGTAGGGGTGGTAGTAGTGACAGGTATCCAGCCCCCCATTAGTAGGGGTGGTAGTAGTGACAGGTATCCAGCCCCCCATGGGTAGGGGTAGTGGTAGGCATCCAGCCCCCCATGGGTAGGGGTGGTAGTAGTGACAGGTATCCAGCCCCCATGAGTAGGGGTGGTAGTAGTGACAGGTATCCAGCCCCCATGGGTAGGGGTGGTGGTAGTGACAGGTATCCAGCCCCCATGGGTAGGGGTGGTGGTAGTGGTAGGCATCCAGCCCCTATGTGTGGGGATGGTAGTAGTGACAGGCATCGAGCCCCCCTGAGTAGGGGTGGTGGTAGTGGTAGGCATCCAGCCCCCCATGGGTAGGGGTGGTGGTAGTGGTAGGCATCCAGCCCCCTATGTGTGGGGATGGTAGTAGTGACAGGTATCCAGCCCCCCATGGGTAGGGGTGGTGGTAGTGACAGGTATCCAGCCCCCCATGGGTAGGGGTGGTGGTAGACATCCAGCCCCCTATGTGTGGGGATGGTAGTAGTGACAGGTATCCAGCCCCCCATGGGTAGGGGTGGTGGTAGTGGTAGGCATCCAGCCCCCCATGGGTAGGGGTGGTAGTAGTGACAGGTATCCAGCCCCCCATGAGTAGGGGTGGTAGTAGTGACAGGTATCCAGCCCCCCATGAGTAGGGGTGGTAGTAGTGACAGGTATCCAGCCCCCCATGGGTAGGGGTGGTGGTAGTGACAGGTATCCAGCCCCCCATGGGTAGGGGTGGTGGTAGTGGTAGGCATCCAGCCCCCTATGTGTGGGGATGGTAGTAGTGACAGGCATCCAGCCCCCCTGAGTAGGGGTGCTGGTAGTGGTAGGCATCCAGCCCCCCATTTGTAGGGGTGGTGGTAGTGGTAGGCATCCAGCCCCCCATGGGTAGTGGTGGTAGTAGTGACAGGTATGCAGCCCCCCATGTGTAGGGGTGGTAGTAGTGGTAGGCATCCAGCCCCCCATGGGTAGGGGTGGTGGTAGTGACAGGTATCCAGCCCCCCATGGGTAGGGGTGGTGGTAGTGGTAGGCATCCAGCCCCCTATGTGTGGGGATGGTAGTAGTGACAGGTATCCAGCCCCCAATGGGTAGGGGTGGTAGTAGTGGTAGGCATCCAGCCCCCCATGAGTAGGGGTGGTAGTAGTGACAGGTATCCAGCCCCCCATTAGTAGGGGTGGTAGTAGTGATAGGTATCCAGCTCCCCATGTGTAGGGGTGGTAGTAGTGGTAGGCATCCAGCCCCCCATGAGTAGGGGTGGTAGTAGTGGTAGGCATCCAGCCCCCCATGAGTAGGGGTGGTAGTAGTGACAGGTATCCAGCCCCCAGGATTAGGGGTGGTAGTAGTGACAGGTATCCAGCCCCCATGGGTAGGGGTGGTGGTAGTGGTAGGAATCCAGCCCCCATGGGTAGGGGTGGTGGTAGTGGTAGGCATCCAGCCCCCATGAGTAGGGGTGGTAGTAGTGACAGGTATCCAGCCCCCATGAGTAGGGGTGGTAGTAGTGACAGGTATCCAGCCCCCATGAGTAGGGGTGGTAGTAGTGACAGGTATCCAGCCCCCCATGGGTAGGGGTGGTGGTAGTGGTAGGCATCCAGATCCCCATGGGTAGGGGTGGTGGTAGTGGTAGGCATCCATCCCCCTATGAGTGGGGATGGTAGTAGTGACAGGCATCCAGCCCCCCTGAGTAGGGGTGGTGTTAGTGGTTGGCATCCAGGCCCCTATGGGTGTATATGGCATTGGTGATAGCCATCCCGCCCCTATGGTTCTGCTGTTGCTGGTGTAAGTAATTTCTGCATCCCTATGTGTGTGTGTTATATGTCGGGTACGTGTCGTTTGTTTGTGTGGTGGGTGTTTGACTTACCTTCTGTGCCGTACGCGTCCGTACCAGTTCCGGTAATAGATGTAGAGTATTGGTAGGACCTGCGCGATGGGATTCATGGTTGGTTCGTCTCGTTCGGCTTTCTCGTTGCTTCGACTCGTACTCGTGGCTGGCGTGTTCGTCTCGTAGCCGTGGATCGTCTTGTGGCGCGAATCGGAGCTTATGTGCGCCTCTCCCGGGTGCTTTGACGTGCCGTGCGTAGCGACGGGTTCGGCGCGTACGGAGTGCGCATCGTACTAGTCCGGCCGGACGGTGCTGCATTTTGGCTTCCGTGCGACTCGATTCTGCTTTTACGGATCCGGCTCGGTCGGGGAACAGGAGCTGGATTGGGTGAGTACGGCTGGGTCGGGATCTGGGCAGTTATGCGCATCGTACTTGCTCGTTCGGACGTATGTACGAAACGGTCGGGAAACACGCATTCGGCTTGTTTTTTTTCCGGACAAATAGTGTTAGGTGCGCCTCCGCCCGAGATCGGAATCGACCCCATAATGTCTGAATAACTTTACACTCGTAAACAGTGAGTAACCAAAAGTGGTTAAGGTACTCAGACTGTAAGAGTAAACATACTTGTGTAGATTTACTTACGTGTAAGCTTACCTTTGTGAATGGCCCCCATAATTTAAAAGTTGACATTATTTCCTATGGAGTGTTATATTAAGTGGCTCCCTCCATTTCTTTCTAAGGGGTGTGTTAGTACTGGTTTGTCACCTTTAGGGCTGTAGTAACTTTAGAAGTGTACTATGTGAGTAGCAGTTTTCTTGCTCTTTTGTGAATGGCTGTTTGTATTAGCATGCCCATCCCTAAACTCCCTCTACCCCTCCCCAAACCACTCCCATTTGGTAGTAGGTATTCCCCATTTTCCCACCACCCTACTGCCTCTCCCACATTTCCTGTTAAGCAGTAAACGCACATGTGTAGAGATCTCCCCGTAGAGAATGTAAGAGTGGAGAATGTGGAGATTTCCAGCCATAGTTTGTGAATTTCATTTTGTAGTAAGTAAGTATTACGTAGTACTACTTTACGTAATGCAAACGCAGCTTGTGCACCGGGCCCAGTAGTCTGGTAGGCTGGCTTCAGAGAAGCCTTTGAAGAGACAATCTGACATCACAAGACCCAAAGGGCACCACCATGGACATGGAAGGCGTAAAGATAGGCAGCCTATCACTGAAAGAGATGAGGTGAGTCAGTCGGTCTCCTTTGTCCCCCCCTGTGTGCATAGTGAAAGGGACTCAGACCTCAGAAGGCATAAGTAGATACAACCTGTCCTACTTTTGAGAGTTCAAGGTGCACCCAGACTGCAGAAAGCAGCAGGAACCCCCCCACCCTCCCCGTCGTGTGCACAAGTAGCACACAGCCTTCCCCTGTCCTATGCAGAACAGGCACAAAGCCCTAGATGGCATCGTGAGATACAACCTGATCCCCTTATCTGTCGTGTGCATAAGAAACCACAGCCTTATGAAGGCCTCAAACCAGACAAACTGTCTACTCCTCATGTGCATAAGAAGCACACTGCCCTAGGAAGGCATAAGGAGAGAACACCATCTCCACTTTTGTGTGCACAAGAGGCACCCAGACCTCAGAAGCCTTAATGAGAGGCAATCTGCTCGAGCCATGTATGTCAGCTCTTATGCCCCGCAGTGCATAAGAGCTGACAATCTTCTCTACTGTGCATGCACAAAAAGGCACCCAGTCGTTGGAATTTTGAAAAAAGCGTGTCTTTGATTGGCCCTGACTGCCCCTCGGTGCCGGAAGGCAGGATACATAGAGGCCTCCTCCAGCCAGTGGGAGTACCTCTTCTGGACTGCAGACAGGTCCTCTGCGCCTGCCCAGATAGAGGGTTGACAGGGGCAGGGCACCGCTTTGAGTCCCCCTCAAGGCCGGGTCTTATCTTAAGCACCGGATAATCGCTGCTACTCCAGCCTGCCTGGTGGAAGCCGAATCAGTGCTGCCCGATGCTTGGAGAGGAGCTGCCCTCACGAGAGCCACAGAACCCGGCCCAGAGAACTGAAGGCTTGGAGGGGACATCTTGAATGAAGGAGTGACCCATCTGCCGCCCAGTAGACATGAGTTGAGCCTGTGGGCCTTACGGGTGGTGAGCCTGTGTGTCCTATGGGTGGTGAGCCTGTGTGTCCTATGGGTGGTGAGCCTGTGTGTCCTACGGGTGGTGAGCCTGTGTGTCCTATGGGTGGTGAGCCTGTGTGTCCTATGGGTGGCGAGCCTGTGTGTCCAGTCAGTGGTGAGCTTGCAGGTCCAGTGTGTGGTGAGCTTGTTGGCCCGGCAGGTAGGAAGCTTGGGCGACTAGTTGATGGTGAGTCTATGAGCCTCATAGGTGGTGAGCCTCTGTGTCCAGTGGGTGGTGAGCCTCTGTGTCCAGTGGGTGGTGAGCCTCTGTGTCCAGTGGGTGGTGAGCCTCTGTGTCCAGTGGGTGGTGAGCCTCTGTGTCCAGTGGGTGGTGAGCCTCTGTGTCCAGTGGGTGGTGAGCCTCTGTGTCCGGTGGGTGGTGAGCCTCTGTGTCCGGTGGGAGGTGAGCCTCTGTGTCCGGTGGGAGGAGAGCCTCTGTGTCCGGTGGGAGGAGAGCCTCTGTGTCCGGTGGGAGGTGAGCCTCTGTGTCCGGTGGGAGGTGAGCCTCTGTGTCCGGTGGGAGGTGAGCCTCTGTGTCCGGTGGGAGGTGAGCCTCTGTGTCCGGTGGGTGGTGAGCCTCTGTGTCCGGTGGGTGGTGAGCCTCTGTGTCCGGTGGGTGGTGAGCCTCTGTGTCCGGTGGGTGGTGAGCCTCTGTGTCCGGTGGGTGGTGAGCCTCTGTGTCCGGTGGGTGGTGAGCCTCTGTGTCCGGTGGGTGGTGAGCCTCTGTGTCCGGTGGGTGGTGAGCCTCTGTGTCCGGTGGGTGGTGAGCCTGTCTGCTCTGTGGGTGGGGAGTCTGTGTGCCCGGTGGGTGGTGAGCCTGTCTGCTCTGTGGGTGGTGAGCCTGAGGGTCCAGTGGGTGGTGAGCCTGTGGGCCCGGTAGGTGGTGAGCTTGCAGGTCCAGTGTGTGGTGAACTTGTTGGTACGGCAGGTAGGAAGCTTGGGCGCAGTGGGGTAACATAGGCCCCTGCAGCCCCCGTGGTGCGGGGGGGCCCCTGAGCTGCAAGGGGGCCCCTCAGCACAGTACTCTCGTCCGAGAGCTCCTGATAAAATCCGGAGCGGGGGCCCCTCCCTGCACCTTGCAGGGGGGCCTCCTCAAATTTCGTTACACCACTGCTTGGGCGACTAGTTGATGGTGAGTCTAGGAGCCTCGTAGGTGGTGAGCCTCCGTGTACAGTGAGTGGTGAGCCTGTCTGTTCTGTGGGTGGTGAGTCTGTGTGCTCTGTGGGTGGTGAGCCTGAAGGTCCAGTGGGTGGTGAGCCTGTGGGTCCGGTGAGTGGTCAGCCTGTGGGTCTGGTGGGTGGTGAGCCTGTGTGTTCTGAGGGTGGTAAGCCTGTGGGCCCAGTGAGAGGTGAGCTTGTGGGTCCAGTGAGTGGTGAGCCTGTGGGTCCGGTGAATAGTGAGCCTGTGGATCTGGTGGGTGGTGGGTCTTTTGGTCCAGTTGGTGGTGAGCCTGTGGGTCCGGTGAGTGGTGAGCCTGTGGGTCCAGTGAGTGGTGAGCCTGTGGGTCCAGTGAGTGGTGAGCCTGTGGGTCTGGTGGGTGGTGAGCCTGTGGGTCTGGTGGGTGGTGAGCCTGTGGGTCTGGTGGGTGGTGAGCCTGTGGGTCTGGTGGGTGGTGAGCCTGTGTGTTCTGAGGGTGGTGAGTCTATGGGTCCAGTGAGTGGTAAGCCTGTGGGCCCAGTGAGAGGGGAGCCTATGGGTCCAGTGAGTGGTGAGCCTGTGGTTCTGGTGGGTGGTGAGCCTGTGGTTCCGGTGGGTGGTGAGCCTGTGGGTCTGATGGGTGGTGAGTGTGTATCCTATGGGCGGGTTCACTGATAGAATATCGATGACAAAAACATTGATGTTAAAAATATCGAAAAAAAATATAGAATACAAAAATATCGACTCCCATACCTACACAGGTAAGTAAAAACATCTAATCAAAAATATTGATGTGAAAAATATAGATGTAAAAAATATCGATGGAAATATATCTAGAAAATAATATATATTAAATATTAATATTAATTTCAACAAAATTAATTAAATTTAATATGCATTTTAACAAAATATAAAAAATAAACTTAATTTAAAAAAAAACAAACACATAATTTATACATATATATATTTACTTAAAAATAATTAAACTATTATCTTTAATTTATTTTAAAACTTTAAAATTATATAAAAATATAATAAATATATATATATCAATAATTTAAAAAATAAAAAAACATTCTACAATAATTTAAGATATCAAGGGGCCCATTAGGATGTCGGGCGGAAGCACTACCGCCGTGCTGGCGGATGCAAAAACCACCAGTTACCGCCTGCACGCAGCAGTCCACACGCCCGCCCGATTACGATGCGAAAAGTCAGCCAAACACCGCCGGCAAGCCAGCGACACCGTCCGCCATCAAAGTGCGCCCGTACACGAGCGGCGCAGCACAATTGACACACACCGTCCGACGAAACACGTACCACCCGGCAAACAAATTACGATGCCGCACACAAACTGAACCCACGGCTAAGAGACACCGTACGTCAAACCGAAGCGGTAACACGAACGCCGAGCACGGACACCGAAGAAGCGGCACCCCCGAGCATGAATCCAGCACTGCAGGCCCTCCCTATGCTCTATCTGATGCACCACCAAGGACGCAACGTACCGCGAAGACGCAGGTAGGCACACATACAACAAGTGCACGCAAACAGCGCACACAGTGCAAGGGCGGAAAAGCGGACAACCCCCACCCCCGCGTGTACACGACACATCTACCATAGCATCCACATATGACACACAGGCCAAATTGTAACATCTCGTAACACATGTGTACACACCACCTGGGACTAGGAACCAACCACCCCGTCACGGCCCCAAAGCGGCGATGACGCTGCCACACATGCGCACAACGCAGAGGCCAACCGCAGCGCCATGCATGCGTCGCACACAGACACAGGGACACAACCAAGCAGCACACACACCAGCCCCACCCCGAACGCACATGACACGTGACAGGCCTGCCACAGACATGTCCCCAACGCCCAATTCACGGACAACACCCAACGTCACACAACCGACGCACACATGTCAGTGAAGTCACGCAACAGCAGGACACACACCAGTGCAACAAACATGGCGAAGCACACAGCGGCGGCAACACCAACTAGGAGAAGCAGAGCCCCTTCGGGAAGAGGAACGCCAGTACCACACTGAAACACCCATACCACCCTGCACATATGAACAAGACATACAAAACGGAACACCAAAGAGCCCGGGGACCGACAACAGGTGGCCCAAGAATAACACTCACACACAAGGCCCAACGCAGAGCGGAAAGGCAGCCTGCCGCCCACACAAGGGAGAGCAGACAGCACTGAATGACCTTCCATTCCAACTCCGAAACCACAGCCCTACGAAAGAAGCCGGTGAATACAGCCATTGTCCAATAAAAGACCAACACAGGCATGCAGAGGAGACCGACCACAGGGCAGATAGCGCATATCACAGAAGAACACAACGGACGGGAAAGAATAAAGAAAACACTCCCCCATGTCGGCCCCATGCAAGTTAATTGGAAGGAGTCACACATCACTGACCTTGAACTGTCTGAGAAGCATGTGGGATGAGGGCCCGTGTCCTCCGCACAAGCCAACAGAACACAAGTCCTGTCTCCCTACGACTACACAGAGCTCACAGCAACCTCGGAGCGTGCACATTGCAGACTGCACACACAGCCGGAGCACGCCACCACAACGCACCGCTGCAAAATGGCAACCGCAACACACCTACCCAACTACGCCGGACAGGTCAAGCTGTACAAAACCAACCTGATACATATATTGGGATGCGAACTCCTGTCCCTGCTGAACGTAAGTTACCGACTGACTTACCGCATCACATTGTTCAGCTGCGTCATACCCGTCTTCTACTGTCGGAGGTGTCCCTACCAGCATCCCGTGGAGATGTGTCTCTCCAACCCGGCATGTCTAAAGGCGGACCTGCTAGCACTACTCCTCCCTCTGGACGCACACGACAGGGCCTGCTCTGCCTATGGGGGCATGGCGTATGTGGCCAACATCGCACCCGCACTGAAATGGGACCACTGTGCCTCCACACGACGGATCATCGAGCACAGCTACATCGAATGTCACCCAGCATGCCCCATCATGGTCCTCCAAGGGACAACTTACGAACAACACCTTGACAGCCACCATCCGCTACATTGGCTGGCAAACATAAACACCACCAATGACATGGAAGCCCTGCTGGACGGCATCGCATACCTGACAACCTGTAAATTCGTCGGACCCCAACGCAGGTTCCCCGATTGACCTATGATGTCCAACCCCGCACCCATGCTTAGCTTCCGCACGGACTGGCCAGTCACCACCACAACAGCCATACCAAACGACCGGCAACAATTACCACACCATCAACGACATCGCCATGACATCGGATATGACCGGGACATGCACACTGTTCCCCATCACATCCAGGAACACCGCATGCATCGTGGGAGGCAGTGGCATGGGGTCTGTGTATCGCACCCACATGGACGGAACTGCACGAACAACCAGGACACGACATGGATCCAGCGCCCATGGACACACACACCGCTCAGTGGACATGAATAGGTCGCCTGGAGTCTGTGGGTGCTGCACCCCTCCCACCCCCGCCCCGGGAATCCCATACCAGGACCTTTGCACGGACGACAAGTGCAAACAACAACAACACGACCCCAGTGACTGTGACATGTCCAGTAACCACCACATTGCAACAACAAGTGGCACGCCGCTGCATGCACGCAAGCACATGCCCTGATGTCATCTCACATGCACGCGTGCATGAGGAACAACCGCAGCAAACCTGTCACATGGAACTGAGATGGACTGTGCCCATGATGCCAAGCGGTCTGGTAGGCTACTTGTATACCGTCTGTGTCAAAGTCCGCAGCTCCGCAGCTATACGTAAATGTACATTAGCACAGCCTTGGCCAAGCAGATGTAACTCTGAAGCCCACATCCCACATGCAACAGCCAATCACATGTAACCCCACACCCTATCCCATTTGTAATCATGCTCAGTATATCCTCAACATGTATTCCGCTGCCAGTAGTGTCCACTATACTGCATCACAGAGGACAGAAGACTCAATATAATGTTTGAAACCAAAACTGTCTCCGCTGACTCATTTCACAAGTACGAATGAGAGAGGATGAGAGTATGTGAAGTACACGGCAGTCGTGACATGACCATGTAGTCCACTGGTATTGGATGTCAACGCAAATGAGTAGCACAACTGTGGAAGACACACATGTGTCGTGTGAAGTCGTATGGACGCAGTGCTCAGGTGGGTGGGTGCGACGGGTAGATGCGCACATGCCAAGTTGGAGCACGCCGTGTTGGGAGGGGTCATGAACAGTACACCACCGCTTCCCTGGGCATTGTGAGAGGACACCTGTCGGGGGAAGTGAACACGTGTGTGCACAGCAGCCGGGCACACGAACAATGCGGAACCAGGCGCACACGTCAGCCCACCCTCCGTGGACTAGCTGGATCCTGTTGTGCGCCCGCCATGCCCCTTGACAAGGCACACACAGCCCCAGTCGACCAGGTGTAACCCCAACATAGTCAATCCGCACAGGCGATACAGGGCACGGGATGGCAGTGGAGCATGGTGTGTGAGAGGTCTCCTCGCGCTCCTCCTGGTCATATCACGCAGGCAATAGAACCTCAACGTGTAGCATGGCACAAGTCAAATGGAAGTGTAGGGGGACGCACCTCAGCACGAGCAGCACTGACGTCACGGGAGGTGGCTCGCACCATCCCATCCATTGCCCATTATACCAACCACGCCACATGCCATTGCGACTAAGTGCAAGCGCGTGCGCCACCACCCCCGAGCCCTCCCCAGAGAGGCCAAAGAGTGAATGTGTGGGCCATCAGTCACAGACGGACGCGGCCTGGCCGCAAGGGCAGCCACAGCCACTGGGTGTCGCAGGTGGCGGATCCGGAAGGCGAAGACTGTGATGCATAGTCCATGCAGGCCGGGTCTCCATTTGGGGCACCACGCAGGTGGACGGCGTCCCGCCACACATCATACCCTGAGACAGCCCACTCGTGCAACTGGACCCACACATACACTCCTTGCCCTCTCTGGTGCGAGCTTGGGGCTGCCTGTGCAAGCGCTAGCCTCGCAGGTGCACATGCATATTGGGGGAGCGAGGGGAGGACATGAGGGCTGGGGCGAAGATGACTGTATCACTGTCAGTGAGTACAAGGGATGACCCAGATGTGGAAAGGAAGAGACGTGTCCCGTGTGTACTGCAACTAGTCGCCAATCCAACTACCCCCCCATGTCCGGAATGTAAGCCCGCACCTAGGCCCGCCCATCCGCCACATCGAATATACCACCAGCACAACAACCTTCCCATTCGAAACACTGACTGGGGGTGGCGACCAGTGAACAAACATGTGTAGCCTACCCACGCGTACATGTGGGCCCTCCATGATCCATGTCACCTGCGGCAAAGTCATGACATGCGCAATGAGGGAAGTGAGGTGAGCTGTCCGCCCCACGCACAGAAGGTGCATCAGCTCCACAGACCCAGCAGCGAGTCCAGCAGGGGTCACATGTGCAGGGGCAGCTGTGCCTGGTGTGAAGGCACATGCACATAGACAGCACATCGACCAATGTGTAGTCTGCCCACATCTACAGTCCATCATCATGCGGACATAGGAATTGTACACAGGGCAACACATCTTAGTGGGTGCACCCACCGTGACCAACAATGCGCAATCATCGACGTACCCGCCCTGTGCATGGCCCCCCACCCAACGGAGGCACATCCAGTGCCACCATCCCACACACACAAGCCTTCCACGGAACATGCTGTGTCCAATGGTCAGTACAGAGTCAGCGCCCATCTGGTGGATCCTGAACAGGAGACACATGCACACACATGATAGCTCCCACTATGTACGTCTGCCACCTGGCACGTGCAATGTAACCTCTCACCTGTGACGTGTGACTGCAAGCACACAGCCGTCTTGGCATGGGGCTGTCAATGTGGACACCTGTCAATGTTTCGGGAGGTGTGATCCGTACAGTGCTGTACATAGGGTGCAGTGCTGACACCTACTACTGTCTCATATCCCCTCGTGCCACAGGTCCCACTTGTTTTGGCCGCTCAGCCTGTGCCCACATCGTCGTCGTCGTGTGCCATACTCATCCAGCCTCGGAAGCAGTGCCATGCTCAGCAGACATTCATGTTGCCGTGGCGTTGCCGCTTGACGAATATGCAGTCAGTCCCCATCAGCACGCCCCGCAAGTCATTGGGGCCTAGATCCCCATGTGCATGACCATGGCAGTGGTTTGCATCACTAGCCATTGCCATTGGTGGGAGACCTGTGTAAGTGTATTGTGGCCGTGCCGTCCCTGCTTGACAGCTGGGCTGTGACTCATGTGCTTGCTCAGTCATGTCAGTGATGTGAATGCGAAATTGCTATGTGTTGTGTTGCTTTGACATGTGTCCACTGCCATCTTCCCTAGGCGGAGACCGAACATTGACCGCCCATACCAATTGCTGGCGGACATGGAGGATACTGAGGTCATAAGGAAGTTTCGGCTGGACAGGCCAACCCTGCATCGACTGTGTGCCATGTTGGAACCCCATCTCCGTCCCCGCAGGGTGTATCCGACAGCATTCACCCCCACGGCTAAGGTGATGGCCGCCATGCATTTCTTCGCCACTGGGTCATTCCAGCACACAGTGGGCAGTGGAGGAGGGATGTCCCAGCCCATGTTCAGCAAGGTGCTGAGGGATGTACTGGCAGCCATGATGCTGTACCGAAACAGGTACATCAGATTCCCCAGGGCTCGTGAATTGGCGGCAGTGAAGGGTGCATTCTATGCCCTTGGCAGGATCCCACACGTCGTTGGTGCCATTGATTGCACACATGTTGGCCTTGTTCCACCACAGGCCACTGAGCACCTGTACCGCAACAGGAAGCACACGCACTCCCTGAATGTGCAAGTGGTGTGCCTTGCGGACATGGTGATAACCCACGTGTGTGCAAAGTTCCCAGGCTCGGCCCATGACGCACACGTAATGCGCAACAGCATCTTGCCACGACTGATGTCCAATCTGCAACAGGATCGTGGCTGTATTGTCGGTGAGTATGTGGAGTGGTGTAGCGTGCTGGTTGTGCGATGCTGTCCCCTGTCCAGTTGGAATAGCAACGGTTCTCTGTGTCCCTCACACCCAGGTGACTCTGCGTACCCGAATGGGGCATGGCTGCTCAGTCCATTGAGGAATCCTCGCACCCCAGCAGACGATCGCTACAATGAGGCACATGGGAGGACCAGACGTGTGGTCGAGCGTACCTTTGGCCTCCTCAAGTCCAGGTTCAGGTGCCTGGACCGCACCGAGGGTGCGCTGGCGTACTCCCCACAGAAGGTGTGCCAGATAGTGGTGGCGTGCTGCATGCTGCACAATCTGGCCATTCGGAAGCAGATCCCCCTCATTGTGGATGACGGAGATCAACCAGGGCCCCAGCCCGCAGACCAGGACAGCTCGAGTGAGGAGGACAGCGGAGAGGAGGAAGCTGGGAATGTGCGCCAGCAGCTCATCGCCCGCTACTTCACTTGACGGTGAGTGTCCATGTACGACGGCTGATGTGTCTGTATTTGTGCAGGTGTGTGTGTGCTGTGTCAGGGTGGCCTTTTGTTCACTGCGTGCTGTGTGTCAACGCTCCATGCCCAGGTTAGTATGCCACTGATGGTGGCTGTGGCATTGTGCCCTATTGCTCTGTGCGATGTGTGTACATTGCTTGTAGTTGTTGACATGTACTGTGTGATGGGTGTGTGACACACTCATTGAATGTGCTCCTGTTCTGTCTCCCACCCCTAGGTCCCTACAGGCCCTCCGGTTCCATTGCCATGCCACGCATCAGGTGCCGTTCCGCTCAAGGTGGCCGTTGTATTCCGTACAATTAAAACACAGGGCACAGACAGCAGTTTGTGGAAGAGGTGCATTTATTTCAAACTGTGACATGTGATTGTGTGTAAGGTGATGACAAAAGTGGTGCGTGCAGTGACAATGAGCTGTCGGTCATGGCTGCGTGATGCTCAGGGTGTACCCACTGGTTCTATGTCCATAGTCCAACACACACATGCCATCCAGATGGCTGTGTGGAGTGGGATCGTAGTCCAAGTCAATGCAGTGGGTGGTCAAGGAAGGCTGGCTGGCTGCCTCACTTGCGTCTGGAGCGTGCGAAGTCCTCCCGGGAGATCTGTTTCCACTTCGGACGGTCCCTTCCACGTTTGCGAGGGGGTGCCTGCTTGCGACATGCTGGTGGTTGAGGTGTGCTCACTGGCTGTGGACGCAGGGGAACTGGACACTGCTGCTCGACCCTGCGCCCCGGCAGGTGGTGGCGGAGGGGAGCTGCTGTCCCTGGCTGTGACCTCACCGCCACCACCAGCTGGCCCATGAGGTCCACGAGTTGGCCCATACGGGCGTCCATGGACCTCAGCACCCCCAGCACCTCACGCGTGTCTGTAGCTGACCTGGCCCATTGTCCTTGGGCCTCTTCATAGGCCCCAAGGACTCTGGCCATTTGAGGCAGGGCATGGCTCCCAGGGGAGGCTGGCGTTTCCCTGACCCTGCTCCTCCTACCAGTCCTGCTGCCACCGGCCTGCCCACTAGCCACATTGCTCACCACGGTCCTCGCCCTGGCTCCCAGGGTGGATCCAGTCGTCCGGGCCACCACCTGCGCTGGGGCTGGGGCCAGCGAAGACGTGGTGGCGGTTGCGGCAGTGGTAGTGGCCGCAATGACCGTGGGTGTGGCCGCAATGACCGTGGGTGTGGCCGCAATGCCCGTGGGTGTGGCCGCAATGACCGTGGGTGTGGCCGCAACGACAGTGGCAGCAGGGGGCTGGGAATGTTCAGCAGCCCTGGATGATGGGTTGGTGGGTAGGAGGGGTCCTGGGGAGCGGCTGGGCCCTGCCACACTAGATGGGCCTGCTTGGTGGTCCGTGTCCGAAGAGGAGGACAGATCCTCCACATCCGTGTGTCCTCGTTGGGGGCTTGTAGGCTGGCTGTGCTGGCTGCTGTCTCCATCCCCAGCATCCAGCAGTTCGTCACCTGTGGAGAGAATGAGATTTGTTATTGTGTTGCACCTGGCGAAGTCTGTATTGGTTGTCTGACATTCTCCGTTCGTGCACTCTCGTGCACGTGTGTCCCGGAGGCGGGTGTGTGGCTGTACAATCTGTTGTTGTGTGTGCTTGGCAATGGGACTGTGTGCTGTGCACATGTGGCATGGGACGGATTGGCTATGCCGATGGGTGTGTTGCTGTGCTCCTACTTATTGTGACTCTGGTGTATGCGGGCTCCAGGCCCATCCTGGGTCTGGTTTGTACTTTGCTTTTGGGGTGCATATGGAACGCTTAGGAACGCATTTGGCAACATGGGGGTCATGCCCCAGGAACGCATTTGGGATGGAATATGCTTTTGGGGTGCAAATGGAACGCTTAGGAACGCATATGGCAACATGGGGGTCATGCCCCAGAAACGCATTTGGGATGGAATATGCTTTTGGGCTACATGCTGTGAGCCATGGGTGCCGAACGTGACATGTGTTGTGGCAGCATGACAGTGCATGGTCTGAGGTGTGTGCATGCCTGACATACCCTGCATATTTGCTGTCTGTTGTGATTACTGGACATGGCATTGGACGCATCGTTATGAGTGTGTGATGGTTGTGTGCCACCCGACGTATTGCAGTTGTCCCATCTCCTTGGTGTGCGTGCTGCCCTGTGCCATGTGCATCACTGCAGTGCTCGGGGGTGTGGCCCATGTTGTGTGTTGTTGCTCACAGTGTGGCGTGCGCTTCATTGACTTCTGGCACATGGTTGGTCATGGGCATGTATCTTAGCGTGACTGCTGTATGTGTGGCAGCTGTGCGGATGACATGCCTTTCATGAGACTGGGGCTGACGGATGGGATGGATGGTATGTTGTATGTGCATGGTGTGTCTGTGTGTTTGATGGGTTCAGTGGTGTTCGTGTGCATTTATGTTGTTCCGCTCTGTTGCGTCTAGTGTTGTTTGTCTTACATAGGCGTAGTTGTGGGGTGTGTGGTTGACAGGCAGTAGGGGCTACATGGACAGGACTTCAATGGTGTTTCGGTTGTGTGTGATGGGTTGCACAGTGGCTGCCGTGTGGTACTATATTCAGTGTGGCTTGTGCATGCAGACGTGGCTCCTTGGGTGTTGCTGTGTCTGTGATGGGTCATGTGGGGTGTGAGTCTGTGGTTCATGTCCGTGTGCACATTGTTCACTTGTTCGTGACAGTGGGCGGTGCTGCGTGTTCGTCTGCTACGTAACATGTCCCATGTGTTGGTCGTGTTACGGTCCTCATGCCTCCAGTAATCCAGCCCTGTCCAGTTTCCCACCTGCAGGTTGTTCGTGCGTGCACTGTACTGGATGCCACATGGTTCTAAGCGGGGGTGCTCCATGTTGCAGGTCTGTGGGGGTGGGGGCGGTGTTGTGGGTCGTGGTGATGGCTGGACACCCACTGACACCGATTGCTGTGGACCGTGATGTCTACCTTTCGGCTGTCGGTGTGCACTGTGGTGGCTGACACGTGGGTGTGGGGTGTGGGGGATGCTCCTCCTTGCTGTGCTGTGGGACTAGGGGCCTGGTGTGTGTTGTACTTGAGCTGTCCACCCTCCCACCCACTGCACTTTGTGTTCCTGCCACTTACCTGTTACTTGTCGGTTAGTGCAGCTATGGCGGACACATGGGTGTGGTGGGTGCTCGTTGTGGCGCTTCTGGCATACTTGGGGACCTGTTGGTGGTTACGTGGCTGGCTGAGTGTACACATGCCCCCACGTATCTTACAGTTGTTAGGTTTGGGCTGTGTGTGGTGGTGTCTGTTGCATGTGTGTGTGATGTGTTGTGTATTGTGTGCTGGACATGGGGGTGTTTGTCCCTGGGAGCTGTGGCATGGTGGTAGTGCATGTGAGTACATAGCGGTGTGCTGGTATACATTAGTTTGTACTTACCAGCCTCCACTCCCCTGCTAATCCGGCGAGGATCTCCGGATGTATAATGACTCGCACCTTCTCCTCCCACGCTTTGAAGGTCTTGAAGAGCGCGGGATTCCCTCCGCCAGTGACGTCAGCCAGCTCTCTGTTCTTGCTCTCCTTCTTCTTGACCAGGCTCTTGACGTCATTCCACCGTTTGTTGATTTCAACTCTGTTCCTGGGCAGGGTCCTGACTGCATTGACCTGGTCTACGATCCGGTTCCACATTCTCTTTCTGGTGGCTAGTGGTGTGTGCTGGACCAGGTTCCCATGGATTTGTGGGTGCACCTTGATAATCTCGTCGACCATGACCGTCAGCTCAATGGGCGTGAACTTGGGCATTCTTTGTGGTGCCATGGTGTTTGTGGTGCTGGTGCGGTGTGTGTTGTGTAATGTGCAGGGGTTTGTGGTGCCGGTGTTTGGTGGTGGTGGTGGTGGTGGTGGTGTGTGATGTGTGCGTTTCTGTGGTGTGCTGCTGTCCTTGCTGTGTCACTGTGTCCTCTCCTCTCCTCTCTAGTTTGCAATGTTGCAAGGGGTTGTGGTCTGGGGGAGTGCTGCTTTTGTACTTACCTATGTGGGTGTGTCCTCATGGTCTGTTGTTTTCAGGTGTGTTGTGTCTGGTGTTCTGGCCTTTGTATTTTTTGTTTGTCCAGGGGGGGGTGTTTTCGGGATGTGTACTGTGCTTGTGTATTTGTGCGTGCCTTGCTGTGTGGACTTGTTGGCCATGTTGTGTGCGATTGTTTTTGTCAGCGGATGGTTTCTGTGCAGGGACGTGAAGCACACCTCAACCACCAGCATGTCGCAAGCAGGCACCCCCCCTCGCAAACGTGGAAGGGGCCGTCCGAAGTGGAAACAGATCTCCCGGGAGGACTTCGCACGCTCCAGGCGCAAGTGAGGCAGCCAGCCAGCCTTCCTTGACCACCCACTGCATTGACTTGGACTACGATCCCACTCCACACAGCCATCTGGATGGCATGTGTGTGTTGGACTATGGACATAGAACCAGTGGGTACACCCTGAGCATCACGCAGCCATGACCGACAGCTCATTGTCACTGCACGCACCACTTATGTCATCACCTTACACACAATCACATGTCACAGTTTGAAATAAATGCACCTCTTACACAAACTGCTGTTTGTGCCCTGTGTTTTATTTGTACGGAATACAACGGCCACCTTGGGCGGAAAGGCACCTGATGCGTGGCATGGCAATGGAACCGGGAGGGCCTGTAGGGACCTAGGGGTGGGAGACAGAACAGGAGCACATTCAATGAGTGTGTCACACACCCATCACACAGTACATGTCAACAACTACAAGCAATGTACACACATCGCACAGAGCAATAGGGCACAATGCCACAGCCACCAACAGTGGCATACTACCCTGGCCATGGAGCGTTGACACACAGCACGCAGTGAACAAACGGCCACCCTGACACAGCACACACACACCTGCACAGACACAGCCACATCAGCCGTCGTACATGGACACTCACCGTCAAGTGAAGTAGTGGGCGATGAGCTGCTGCCGCACATTACCAGCTTCCTCCTCTCCGCTGTCCTCCTCACTCGAGCTGTCCTGGTCTGCGGGCTGGGGCCCTGGTTGATCTCCGTCATCCACGATGAGGGGGATCTGCTTCCGAATGGCCAGATTGTGCAGCATGCAGCACGCCACCACTATCTGGCTCACCTGGGTGTGAGGGACACAGAGAACCGTTGCTATTCCAACTGGACAGGGGACAGCATCGCACAACCAGCACGCTACACCACTCCACATACTCACCGACAATACAGCCACGATCCTGTTGCAGATTGGACATCAGTCGTGGCAAGATGCTGTTGCGCATTATGTGTGCGTCATGGGCCGAGCCTGGGAACTTTGCACACCGTGGGTGATCACCATGTCCGCAAGGCACACCACTTGCACATTCAGGGAGTGCGTGTGCTTCCTGTTGCGGTACAGGTGCTCAGTGGCCTGTGGTGGAACAAGGCCAACATGTGTGCAGTCAATGGCTCCAACGACGTGTGGGATTCTGCCAAGGGCATAGAATGCACCCTTCACTGCCGCCAATTCACGAGCCCTGGGGAAGCGGATGTACCTGTTTCGGTACAGCATCATGGCTGCCAGTACATCCCTCAGCACCTTGCTGAACATGGGCTGGGACATCCCTCCTCCACTGCCCACTGTGTGCTGGAATGACCCAGTGGCGAAGAAATGCATGGCGGCCATCACCTTAGCCGTGGGGGTGACAGCTGTCGGATACACCCTGCGGGGACGGAGATGGGGTTCCAACATGGCACACAGTCGATGCAGGGTTGGCCTGTCCAGCCGAAACTTCCTAATGACCTCTGTATCGTCCATGTCCGCCAGCAATTGGTATGGGCGGTCAATGTTCGGTCTCCGCCTAGGGACAATGGCAGTGGACACATGTCAAAGCAACACAACACATAGCAATTTCGCATACACATCACTGACATGACTGAGCAAGCACATGAGCCACAGCCCAGCTGTCAAGCTGGGACGGCACGGCCACAATACACTTACACAGGTCTCCCAACAATGGCAATGGCTAGTGATACAAACCACTGCCATGTGCATGCACATGGGGATCTAGGCCCCAATGACTTGCGGGGCGTGCTGATGGGGACTGACTGCATATTCGATCAAGCGGCAACGCCACGGCAACATGAATGTCTGCTGAGCATGGAACTGCTTCCGAGGCTGGATGAGTATGGCACACGACGACGACTGATGTGGGCACAGGCTGAGCGGCCAAAACAAGTGGGACCTGTGGCACGAGGGAATATGAGACAGTAGTAGGTGTCAGCACTGCACCCTATGTACAGCACTGTACGGATCACACCTCCCGAAACATTGACAGGTGTCCACATTGACAGCCCCATGCCAAGACGGCTGTGTGCTTGCAGTCACACGTCACAGGTGAGAGGTTACATTGCACGTGCCAGGTGGCAGGCGTGCATAGTGGGAAGCTGGCATGTGTGTGCATGTGTCTCCTGTTCAGGATCCACCAGATGGGCGCTGACTCTGTACTGAGCATTGGACACAGCATGTTCCGTGGAAGGCTTGTGTGTGTGGGATGGTGGCACTGGATGTGCCTCCGTTGGGTGGGGGCCATGCACAGGGCGGGTACGTCGATGATTGCGCATTGTTGGTCACGGTGGGTGCACCCACTCAGATGTGTTGCCCTGTGTTCAATTCCTATGTCCGCATGATGATGGTCTGTAGATGTGGGCAGACTACACATTGGTCGATGTGCTGTCTATATGCATGTGCCTTCACACCAGGCACAGCTGCCCCTGCACATGTGACCCCTGCTGGACTCGCTGCTGGGTCTGTGGAGCTGATGCACCTTCTGTGCGTGGGGCGGACAGCTCTCCTCACTTCCCTCATTGCGCATGTCATGACTTTGCCGCAGGTGACATGGATCATGGAGGGCCCACATGTACGCGTGGGTAGGCTACACATGATTGTTCACTGGTCGCCACCCCCAGTCAGTGTTTCGAATGGGAAGGTTGTCGTGCTGGTGGTATATTCGATGTGGCGGATGGGCGGGCCTAGGTGCGGGCTTACATTCCGGACATGGGGGTAGTTGGATTGGCGACTAGTTGCAGTACACACGGGACACGTCTCTTCCTTTCCACATCTGGGTCATCCCTTGTACTCACTGACAGTGATACAGTCATCTTCGCCCCAGCCCTCATGTCCTCCCCTCGCTCCCCCAATATGCATGTGCACCTGCGAGGCTAGCGCTTGCACAGGCAGCCCCAAGCTCGCACCAGAGAGGGCAAGGAGTGTATGTGTGGGTCCAGTTGCACGAGTGGGCTGTCTCAGGGTATGATGTGTTGCGGGACGCCGTCCACCTGCGTGGTGCCCCAAATGGAGACCCGGCCTGCATGGTTTGGCAGTTCGGGCTGGACTGTTCCCATGAGGCACAGGGTCAGACTGATTTGCATATGGCCATGTCTGAACTGGGGTGGTGGAGTGAGCTAAAGAATGATGATGGATTAAACCCAGATCAGTTGACTGGGGGTGAGTGTTTGATTGGCTCAAGCGTTCCGTCCATCATCCCCTTTTGTATCGCTTTGTTCGCCCTAAGTTGGCGGGGTATGCCCAGACGTGGGTCCCTTGCTCACTTTGCCACTGGATTCAAGCAAGCCTGGCTGATGACGGCTGGAATGCCAGAAACCGGTCCTAGGATGCTTGTTTCCGGTCCAGGAAGACATGGCTTGGCAGTTCGGGCTGGACTGTTCCCATGAGGCACAGGGTCAGACTGATTTGCATATGGCCATGTCTGAACTGGGGTGGTGGAAGTGAGCTAAAGAATGATGATGGATTAAACCCAGATCAGTTGACTGGGGGTGAGTGTTTGATTGGCTCAAACGTTCCGTCCATCATCCCCTTTTGTATCGCCAAATGGAGACCCGGCCTGCATGGACTATGCATCACAGTCTTCGCCTTCCGGATCCGCCACCTGCGACACCCAGTGGCTGTGGCTGCCCTTGCGGCCATGCCGCGTCCGTCTGTGACTGATGGCCCACACATTCACTCTTTGGCCTCTCTGGGGAGGGCTCGGGGGTGGTGGCGCACGCGTTTGCACTTAGTCGCAATGGCATGTGGCGTGGTTGGTATAATGGGCAATGGATGGGATGGTGCGAGCCACCTCCCGTGACGTCAGTGCTGCTCGTGCGTCCCCCCTACACTTCCATTTGACTTGTGCCATGCTAGACGTTGAGGTTCTATTGCCTGCGTGATATGACCAGGAGGAGCGCGAGGAGACCTCTCACACACCATGCTCCACTGCCATCCCGTGCCCTGTATCGCCTGTGCGGATTGACTATGTTGGGGTTACACCTGGTCGACTGGGGCTGTGTGTGCCTTGTCAAGGGGCATGGCGGGCGCACAACAGGATCCAGCTTGTCCACAGAGGGTGGGCTGAGGTGCGCCTGGTACCGCTTTGTACGTGTGCCCGGCTGCTGTGCACACACGTGTTCACTCCCCCGACAGGTGTCCTCTCACAATGCCCAGGGAAGCGGTGGTGTACTGTTCATGACCCCTCCCGACACGGCGTGCTCCAACTTGGCATGTGCGCATCTACCCGTCACACCCACCCACCTGAGCACTGCGTCCATACGACTTCACACGACACATGTGTGTCTTCCACAGTTGTGCTACTCATTTGCGTTGACATCCAATACCAGTGGACTACATGGTCATGTCACGACTGCCGTGTACTTCACATACTCTCATCCTCTCTCATTCGTACTTGTGAAATGAGTCAGCGGAGACAGTTTTGGTTTCAAACATTATATTGAGTCTTCTGTCCTCTGTGATGCAGTATAGTGGACACTACTGGCAGCGGAATACATGTTGAGGATATACTGAGCATGATTGCAAATGGGATAGGGTGTGGGGTTACATGTGATTGGCTGTTGCATGTGGGATGTGGGCTTCAGAGTTACATCTGCTTGGCCAAGGCTGTGCTAATGTACATTTACGTATAGCTGCGGACTTTGACACAGGACGGTATACATGTAGCCTACCAGACCGCTTGGCATCATGGGCACAGTCCATCTCAGTTCCATGTGACAGGTTTGCTGCGGTTGTTCCTCATGCACGCGTGCATGTGAGATGACATCAGGGCATGTGCTTGCGTGCATGCAGCGGCGTGCCACTTGTTGTTGCAATGTGGTGGTTACTGGACATGTCACAGTCACTGGGGTTGTGTTGTTGTTGTATGCACTTGTCGTCCATGCAAAGGTCCTGGTATGGGATTCCCGGGGCGGGGGTGGGAGGGGTGCAGCACCCACAGACTCAGGCGACCTATTCATGTCCACTGAGCGGTGTGTGTGTCCATGGGCGCTGGATCCATGTCGTGTCCTGGTTGTTCGTGCAGTTCCGTCCATGTGGGTGCGATACACAGACCCCATGCCACTGCCTCCCACGATGCATGCGGTGTTCCTGGATGTGATGGGGAACAGTGTGCATGTCCCGGTCATATCCGATGTCATGGCGATGTCGTTGATGGTGTGGTAACAGTTGCCGGTCGTTTGGTATGGCTGTTGTGGTGGTGACTGGCCAGTCCGTGCGGAAGCTAAGCATGGGTGCGGGGTTGGACATCATAGGTCAATCGGGAACCTGCGTTGTGGTCCGGCGAATTTACAGGTTGTCAGGTATGCGATGCCGTCCAGCAGGGCTTCCATGTCATTGGTGGTGTACATGTTTGCCAGCCAATGTAGCGGATGGTGGCTGTCAAGGTGTTGTTCGTAAGTTGTCCCTTGGAGGACCATGATGGGGCATGCTGGGTGACATTCGATGTAGCTGTTCTCGATGATCCGTCGTGTGGAGGCACAGTGGTCCCATTTCAGTGCGAGTGCGATGTTGGCCACATACGCCATGCCCCCATAGGCAGAGCAGGCCCTGTCGTGTGCGTCCAGAGGGAGGAGTAGTGGTAGCAGGTCCGCCTTTAGACATGCCGGGTTGGAGAGGCATATCTCCACGGGATGCTGGTAGGGACACCTCCGACAGTAGAAGACGGGCATGACGCAGCTGAACAATGTGATGCGGTAAGTCAGTCGGTAACTTACGTTCAGCAGGGACAGGAGATCGCATCCCAATATATGTATCAGGTTGGTTTTGTACAGCTTGAGCTGTCCGGCGTAGTTGGGTAGGTGTGTTGCGGTTGCCATTTCGCAGCGGTGCGTTGTGGTGGCGTGCTCCGGCTGTGTGTGCAGTCTGCAATGTGCACGCTCCGAGGTTGCTGTGAGCTCTGTGTAGTCGTAGGGAGACAGGACTTGTGTTCTGTTGGCTTGTTTGGAGGACACGGGCCCTCATCCCACATGCTTCTCAGACAGTTCAAGGTCAGTGATGTGTGACTCCTTCCAATTAACTTGCATGTGGCCGACATGGGGGAGTGTTTTCTTCTTTCTTCCCCGTCCGTTGTGTGCTTCTGTGATATGCGCTATCTGCCCTGTGGTCGGTCTCCTCGGCATGCCTGTGTTGGTCTTTTCTTGGACAATGGCTGTATTCACCGGCTTCTTTCGTAGGGCTGTGGTTTCGGAGTTGGAATGGAAGGTCATTCAGTGCTGTCTGCTCTCCCTTGTGTGGGCGGCAGGCTGCCTTTCCGCTCTGCGTTGGGCCTTGTGTGTGAATGTTATTCTTGGGCCACCTGTTGTCGGTCCCGGGCTCTTTGGTGTTCCGTTTTATATGTCTTGTTCATATGTGCAGGGTGGTATGGGTGTTTCAGTGTGGTACTGGCGTTCCTCTTCCCGAAGGGAGCCCTGCTTCTCCTAGTTGGTGTTGCCGCTGCTGTGTGCTTCGCCATGTTTGTTACACTGGGGTGTGTCCTGCTGTTGCGTGACTTCACTGACATGTGTGCGTCGGTTGTGTGGCGTTGGGTGTTGTCCGTGAATTGGGCGTTGGGGACATGTCTGTGGCAGGCCTGTCACGTGTCATGTGCGTTCGAGGTGGGGCTGATGTGTGTGCTGCTTGGTTGTGTCCCTGTGTCTGTGTGCGACGCATGCATGGCGCTGCGGTTGGCCTCTGCGTTGTGCGCATGTGTGGCGGCGTCATCGCCGCTTTGGGGCCGTGGCGGGGTCGTTGGTTCCTAGTCCCAGGTGGTGTGTACACATGTGTTACGCGATGTTACGATTTGGCCTGTGTGTCATATGTGGATGCAATGGTGGATGTGTAGTGTACACGCGCTGGGGGGGGTTGTCCGCTTTTCCGCCCTTGCACTGTGTGCGCTGTTTGCGTGCACTTGTTGTGTGTGTGCCTACCTGCGTCTCCGCGGTACGTTGCGTCCTTGGTGGTGCATCAGCATGAGCATGGGGAGGGCCTGCAGTGCTGGATTCATGCTCGGGGAGCCGCTTCTTCGTTGTCAGTGCTCGGCGTCCGTGTTACCGCTTCGGTTTGTCGTACGGTATCTCTTGGCCGTGGGAGCCGTTTGTTTGCGGCATCGTAATTTATACGCCGGGCGGGGCGTGTTTCGTCGGACGGTGTGTGTCAGTTGGGCTGCGCCGCTACGTGTACGGGCGCACTTTGATGGCGGGCGGTGTTGCTAGCTTGCCGGCGGTGTTTGGCCTACTTTTCGCATCGTAATTGGGCGGGCGTGTGGACTGCTGCGTGCCGGCGGTAACTGGTGGTTTTTGCATCCGCCAGCACGGCGGTTGTGCTTCCGCCCGCCATCGTAATGACCCCCAAAGTAATTAAAATTTATTTAATATCCACCCTTTATCCCTTTAAAAGTAAAAACAGACAAAAAATTAAAGAATTACGCAAAATACATATCAAATAATTAACATTAATTAAAAACTATATATTAAATACTAATTACTTCCCCCGTTTACTCCTATAAACACCAAAACAAACACCTACAATTAATTACACAATTACCATAATTAATTACCAATTAATTAATTAAAATTAATGAACAGCCAATTATTAATTCAATTAAAAATAAATTACTTCCCACCCTTGACACCTATAAACACTACAACACACACCTAAAATTAATTACACAATTACCATAGTTAATTACCAATTAATTATTTTAAATTAATTAACAACCAATTATTAATTAATAATAAATTACTTTACACATTTAACACTATAACATCTCAATTAAACAAATATTAATAAATAATCAATACATTTAATATAATTAAATTACTTCCCACCCTATTCCCCTATAAACTCACAAGCCGCTAAGGAACTAAGAAAGCAAAATTCAAATAAAATAAAAAAAATAACTGCTAAAAATTTAACACATATATTAAAAGTACAAACACTTCTAATACAAAAAAACATACAACACCTACATATAAAATAAATACTAAGATACATAACATTAATAAACAAACGATGTTTTTAACAACTATATTTTTGCAAACGATATTAAACACTGATATTTTTAACATCGATATTACTTACCTAAAATCGATATTCTTGACCACGAGAATCTGTATGTCGATATTCATGATGCATGATATTTGCAACTCGATATTTGTGCAAGTCGATATTTTTGAATCAATATTCTGTCTCTGCGCCCTATGGGTGGGTACCCTGTGTACTCTGTGAGTAGTGAGCCTGTGGGTCCTGTGTGTGGTGAGCCTGTGGGTCTGGTGGGTGAGCGCTGCAGGTCCACACTAATGGAAGGCAGTGTGCCACACAACAACACATCACAATAACGATACAATGTATCATTTTGTCTGGACTCTTGGCCCAGGAGTACCCAAGGCGCTGCAGCGCCACACTAACGGCAGTGTGTGTGCCACACAACAACACATCACAATAACTTGATACAACGTATCATTCTGTCTGGACTCTTGGCCCAGGAGTACACAAAGCGCCGCACTCAGGCTGGGTGTGTGCCACACAACAAAACATCACAATAACTTGTTACAAAGTATCATTCTGTCTGGACTCTCGGCCCAGTTATTGGCTGCCAGAAACTAAGCCCATTGTCATTCTGGGAGGACAGGAAGCTTGCAACGACAACCAAGCCTTTTCCCACAGACTCGCGTGGCGATGTGGTACCTTGATGCTTGTTTTAGAGATAGGAGTGTGTTTTTGCTCGGCCCCAGAAGGTTCTGGAATCATCTACTTTTGTGTGCAATCTGTATATGAACTGCCCTGCATTCATTTTGAAATATATAGCTCCGACTTGAGAATGTGTTTTTTCATTTGCTGGCCTGAACAATTCTGGGAGTTGTAGTCACGTTTTCCTTCCGCGTCCGCCAACTGACACACCTAATAACAATGATTTGTAACTGAAAAGCCCTGGCCTGGAACCAGGTGTTGTGGCCACATGAAACTGGGTGCAACCCTAGGCCCAAGGAGAGACTGTGGGGTTCCCTTAGAACCTGAGACAAGAACATGCTGACCCCCTCTCTTGTTCACAAGAAGATGCGATAAGATTTCCAGAGAAACACATGCAGGGTGTAGCTACCATTGGTGCAGCAGGTGCAGTAGCACCGAGGCCCAGAGCTCTGAAGTGCCCATTGAACCCTGATAATTGCTGTATTTTACTTCCCCAACAGCAGTCAAAGGTGCCATTTTCCTTGCTTGCACCGGACCCGCGGCATCCTTGTTATGCTAATGAGCCCATGGAGAGGTTGTGGGACGGGGGAGGTTGTGAGGTTATCCCAGTTCCCACCCCATTGTTCACCCTGGGAAGGCTCAGACTGAGCTCTGCGGCACAGCACTCTTCTAACCTTCAGCAGACTGCCAGTTCTGCTGCGGTGGGCAGAATAAATATTGGAGATTTGCGGCCTGCTGCAGTCGGGATATTGTCAGCCATGTTCCTTCGGAGGGCGACCTACTCCAAGCCTGGAGCAAGACAGCAGCAGGCAGCCTGGGATATCTATACATTCTATTGTCACATAGATGACTTCCTATATGGAATTTTGTATAAATATTACAATTAAAATCTAGGAACCAGATGTACAAAGCCATTTTGTGGTTGCAAAGCCTGTGATTCACAAAATCACAGGGCTTGTGATGTCAAATTGGCTTTTTTTATGTATTAAAACCCGATTTTGTGATTCAGCGACAGGTTACCAAACCGCGAAATTAGTTTAGAAAGGCATAATGTATCGCAGCTTGGAAGGGGCGTATATTAGGGTGTCCGGTCCAAATTGCGATTTGTTATGGTATGTATTAATGTTTTGCGAACAAGATCCGGTCTCAAGATATTGAAAAGTTGCCAGCTACGGAGTTGTGGTGGTAACATTTTCGCAAAAGGAAAGGTCTTTTTGCGCATGTAAAAACAAGTTTGTTGGAGAGCAGACTGACATCCAGAGGACCACTGTCAGCTCTCAAACTTAAAAAATATCAACTTTTCTTCTTAAATGCAGCCCCTTTTTCCATAAAGAAAGAAGCACTTAAAAAGGTTTGCTTTATTTAAGTACGATCACAGACATGGTGGTCTTCTGACCCCAGCAGGCCACCGTCCCTGTGATGGCATCCAATTGTCATGAGTGGCAATTTGCGACTTACCTCATGAAGATTGATTAGGCCTGGATGAAATTTAAATGATGCCGTCGTAATTTTCTTAATTTCAGGAATTTTGCTTTACACTTGTTATGCAAAATTCACAAAATTACACCATTATTTCACTATCTAAAATTACGCTCAAGTCATGTTAAAAATTCACCGCGAATGGCAAACGCAGGGGAACAACAGCGCACAAGCAGCTGTTATTTGCCGTAGTTTAATTAAATGCGTCCTCAAGCCAAAAATTGTTGCAGAGATGCCTTTCATGCTACAAGATATCACAAAATGAAGGATTTGCATTTTTTATAATTACGCGTAATTCATGTAATTTTGCAGAAATTTCGCATAATTGGGAAAAAGCACATTATGCACACTCCAAATATTGATGAGGCAAGTAAGATTGCGATGCACTATGATTTTGAATTTTCTGAACCAATCTATTAGTACATAGACCAGTTTGCAACATTCCTTTCCATTTGCAAAATTGAGTGCACAATTCGCAACAAATTTTTTGTCAATGGAAGTTTCGTACATGTGGCCCATGGTTTGTTTAGCCCTCCCTTTCATAGGAAAAAAATATACATATAATAACAATGTAATACGATATAATATAGATTTATACACACACAAAAACACACACATACATTAAACTCTTATAAAACGATGGTGCTCAGTCTCCATGCCAATTCCAGTTCATCCAATTCATCAAACATCAACTTCTCAAAGGCAAATATAATAGGAAAATGTAGCCTACTTCTACAACCTAATATTAGTAATGTTAATTAAAATCCCATTTTTATTAACATGGTTAGGCAATTTCCTTGAATATCCTCAGCTCAGCATGTGCCAAGCTCCCCCAGATTTTCGAATATGCTGGTGCGCGATTCATCCGGGCATGGTACCAAAACTTGCGTGGACTTGTTTCCTTCATTTTGGCAAACCGTTCAGTAAAACTTGGACTCCAGGGGAATTTCCAGTGTATAGAAATTAAGTAACAAGCTATTAGAGTAATTACAAAAATAAAATATTTACACTTTTTATATAAGGAGCTATAGAAAGTTAGGCCTAGTAAAGCGATGGGGGGGGGCTCTAGTCCACTTGAGCTCTTACACTGACCGCAAGAAACATTTTGCTCCCAAATTCTGTTAAAGCCCCACATCACCAAAACATAGACATCCAATCACCTTTTTCATTACATCTGTGGCATTTACTACTGCCAGTAATAGATATTTCAGTAAGTATGTATGGTGTATAATAGAGCACACAGTCATTGAAAAACATAGGGGGTCATTATAATGACGGGCGGATCGCCACCGCCCGTATGGCGGTGGCGATCCGCCCGCCATTCCTCACCGCCCGCATGCCATTTCCCCCCGCCATATTACGATGGTGGGGGGGACCCCGGCGGACGGAAAGACCGTCCGCCGGTTTTCCGCCGGTCCCACAGCGGACCGGGCGGTAAAGGACCTAATATGGTGGCGGTGTCTGCTAGACACCGCCATCCATATTAGGATAACAGCGAGAGAGAGCCTTTCCATGGCGGCGTTGCCGCCATGGAAAGGCATACGGTGTTTGCTGTTGGGGGATGGGGGGTGCACATGGGGGGTGCACATGGGGGGTACCTATGGTACCTCCTGCATTTGCATGCACAAGGTGGCAGGCACCGCGCGGTGCCTGTCACGGTGTGCATGCAAAAGCACAACTTGCATATATTGCATTGTGGCGGGTGCTGCTTACAGCACCGCCCGCCGCAATTCAATATATGCGGAATGCCACCGCGGCGGTGGCATCCTAATCCCAATGGCGGGACCGCCGCTCCTATGGCGGACGGTCCCATTAAAGTCCGCCCGCCATCGTAATGTCCCCCATAGTTCGATGAAAAGTGGCCCCTCTTAAAAATGAATGTGGATGCGCTTTGCTGATGAGGGCTCAAGAGCACTAAACCTTCGGAATGTTGATCTGTTCTGCCGGATAAGTAAGAAGTTTAATTCTGTGGGATGGTGTAAGTGTGCTGTGTATGTTGGATGGTGTAAGAGTGCTTTGTATTCTGGATGGTGTAAGAGTGCTTTGTATTCTGGATGGTGTAAGAGTGCCTTGTATGCTGGATGGTGTAAGAGTACTGTGTATGTTGGATGGTGTAAGAGTGCTGTGTATGTTGGATGGTGTAAGAGTGCTGTGTATGTTGGATGGTGTAAGATTGCTGTGTATGTTGGATGGTGTAAGAGTGCTTTGTATTCTGGATGGTGTAAGAGTGCCTTGTATGCTGGATGGTGTAAGAGTACTGTGTATTTTGGATGGTGTAAGAGTGCTGTGTATGTTGGATGGTGTAAGAGTGCTGTGTATGTTGGATGGTGTAAGAGTGCTTTGTATTCTGGATGGTGTAAGAGTGCTTTATATGCTGGATGGTGTAAGAGTACTGTGTATGTTGGATGGTGTAAGAGTGCTGTGTATGTTGGATGGTGTAAGAGTGCTTTGTATTTTGGATGGTGTAAGAGTGCTGTGTATGTTGGATGGTGTAAGAGTGCTGTGTATTTTGGATGGTGTAAGAGTGCTGTGTATGTTGGATGGTGTAAGAGTGCTTTGTATTCTGGATGGTGTAAGAGTGCTGTGCATGTTGGATGGTGTAAGAGTGCTTTGTATTTTGGATGGTGTAAGAGTGCTGTGTATGTTGGATGGTGTAAGAGTGCTGTGTATGTTGGATGGTGTAAGAGTGCTTTGTATTCTGGATGGTGTAAGAGTGCTTTGTATGCTGGATGGTGTAAGAGTGCTTTGTATTCTGGATGGTGTAAGAGTGCTGTGTATGTTGGATGGTGTAAGAGTGCTTTGTATTTTGGATGGTGTAAGAGTGCTGTGTATGTTGGATGGTGTAAGAGTGCTGTGTATGTTGGATGGTGTAAGAGTGCTGTGTATTTTGGATGGTGTAAGAGTGCTGTGTATTTTGGATGGTGTAAGAGTGCTGTGTATGTTGGATGGTGTAAGAGTGCTGTGTATGTTGGATGGTGTAAGAGTGCTTTGTATTCTGGATGGTGTAAGAGTGCTTTGTATTCTGGATGGTGTAAGAGTGCTGTGTATGTTGGATGGTGTAAGAGTGCTGTGTATGTTGGATGGTGTAAGAGTGCTGTGTATGTTGGATGGTGTAAGAGTGCTTTGTATTTTGGATGGTGTAAGAGTGCTGTGTATGTTGGATGGTGTAAGAGTGCTGTGTATTTTGGATGGTGTAAGAGTGCTGTGCATGTTGGATGGTGTAAGAGTGCTTTGTATTCTGGATGGTGTAAGAGTGCTGTGTATGTTGGATGGTGTAAGAGTGCTTTGTATTTTGGATGGTGTAAGAGTGCTGTGTATGTTGGATGGTGTAAGAGTGCTGTGTATGTTGGATGGTGTAAGAGTGCTTTGTATTTTGGATTGTGTAAGAGTGCTGTGTATGTTGGATGGTGTGAGAGTGCTGTGTATGTTGGATGGTGTAAGAGTGCTTTGTATTCTGGATGGTGTAAGAGTGCTTTGTATGCTGGATGGTGTAAGAGTGCTTTGTATGCTGGATGGTGTATATTCTTGCTACTTTGTACATCTTTGCCGCCTGATTTTACTTTTTTTTTTTTTATAACGAGCATTGGTTTTATGTTAAATAGAATCGAGTCTTGGTTTTACCTTTTTTAACATAGAAAACAAACGAGCACTTGTTTTACTTACCTGCACAACTGTGACTGAATTTGAATTTGATGTGGGGTGGGAATCTACTTCCTGGTTCCCCTGCACGCCACTGAGAGCCGCCATCTTGGGGTAGTGCGCGCTCTAGCTTACGTGGCTGCCTGGAACATAAAAATGCGCGCTGCGCGGTCGCGCCTAAGGCAAGCCCGTCTGCGCCCGTCAGCGTCCCGGGAGCGGCCAGCGCCAGCCACGCTGCCCGCCGGGCCCCCGGTACGTTGGGCAGATTGCGCTATACCATTGACTTTCTGCTGAATCTCCGTCCACTCCCCTGCACCCATCAAGGTATTTGTGATTTATCTATATGTAAAGATCTCACCTGTGGGTCATGTGCCTTTAAGCGTGTTGTAGGGTCGCTCAACTCTGGTCCTATTAGCACCTCACTTAAGAGGCCTATGAAGGCCTCCCCTATTTTGGGCGCCTGGATTAATGCCCGCTCCCTCAGGAAGCACTACTTGGAAGTTTTTTACCTCCTTGTTGACAGACCTGTGGACCTTCTGTTCATTACAGAGACTTTGCTAGATTCCACGTCCGATCCCATTGTCACCTTGGCCACGCCCGAGGGTTACAAGATCTGTAGAGCGGATCGCCCAGATGGAAGAGGGGGCGGAGTGGCTATTATCTATAAAAACAAGTGGGACTTTCGTAGGGGCGATGTCACTCCATGGGGGGACTGTGAAGCACTTGACTTTAGCATCCGCTTCTCGGCCCATTTTACCCTGGGGGGCTCTCTGATTTATAGGCCTCCCGGCCCCGCGAGGTCCTTTCTTCAGTCATTTGGTGACGCTGTTGTCCCTCTGGCTCTCCGATTCTCCAACTATATTGTTTTAGGAGACCTTAATATTCATCTTGACCAGGTAGAGGCCAGGGAATCGTCCGACTTCTTGGATGTTCTTCATCTCGCTCAACTCTCCCAGTGGATAAGCAGTCCCACCCACCAAGCGGGACACATTCTGGATCCTATATGCACCAACTTTTCCATCGAGGTAGAAGACCCGTGTCCAGTCCCCTGGTCGGACCATTTTTTAACCTATTTTTCATGGGCAATCATCAATGTTGACCCCCTTGCTCGTAGCCACCGTAAACCAGCATTCAGCAAAATTGATCCGCTTGAGTTCAATCAGGCCTTGGATGCCTCTAGGCCTGCCCTCCTGGGTGATCTTGAGGGCGGACTTGCTGGATTTACAGACTGGGTGACTAATGCTGTGGACACGTTAGCTCTGTCAGGTCCTCCCAGGCTTTCTAGGGAGTCTCCTTCTAAACCTTGGTTCACTCCGGAACTTAAAGTGCTCAAACATGATTGTAAAGTTCTTGAGCGAAGGTGGCGCCGCAGCGAGTTTTGTCCAGCGTCTAAGCTGCAATTTAGGCATAAACAAAAGACATACTATGAGGCCATAATCCAGGCCAAAAGGTGCTTCAATTCAGCACGCATTGACTCTGCTAACAATAATGCCAAGGAAATCTTCGCTATTGTCCAGAGCTTTACGTCGTCTACCGCCCAATTAAATACGTCTCCATCGACGGACTCCTGGTGCGACAATCTTTCCTGTTTCTTCAGAGATAAGATCTGCACCATACAGGCGTCTTTTTCCTCTTGTGACAGGGCCTTAGGGGTCTTGTCGGTGACATCATCGGCTCACCCCACTCACTCCCTTCAGGCTTTCAGTCCCGTGGACCTGTCTGAATCTCTCAAATTTTTAAAGGGCCTGAAGTCGGGCTCACCCACGGACCCTTGCTCAGCCAGACTGCTGGCAGCGGCCGCTGAGACTATCAATACCGAAGTGAACTGCATCATTAATCTGTCCCTGCAGAAAGCTTGCGTCCCTGAGGTCTGGAAGCAGGCCAAGATTCTTCCCCTCTTAAAAAAGCCTTCTTTAGACCCCCTCAGCCCAGGGAATTACCGCCCTACCTCCCTCTTGCCTAGCTTAGCTAAGGTCTGTGAGAAGGTGGTGACTAAACAACTCACTGAGTTTGTTGAAAGTGCAGGCCTCCTGCACCCGGCACAGTCAGGGTTTAGGGCCGCCCACAGCACTGAATCAGCCTTGGTAGAGGTCTCGGAAGCCATTCGGGAGTGTTTGGACGCTGGCGGTAGGGCGGCATTGATTTTGCTCGACCTGTCGGCGGCGTTTGACATGGTCCCGCACTGACGGCTTCTCACGCGACTTACCGAGATAGGGGTCTCTGGCACGGCTTTGGGCTGGATCAGGTCTTTCTTGGATGGACGGATCCAGCAGGTCTGGCTTCCGCCGTCCTCTTCCGCTCCCCAGACAGTGACCACAGGGGTCCCCCAGGGGTCCTCTCTTAGCCCCCTCCTTTTTAACGTTTACGTTACACCATTGGTTTACTTGGCTGAAGAACTGGGGGCGAAGATTATCGCCTACGCTGATGATACCCAGCTTCTCTTTACATGGGAGAAGAATGCGGACTCAGTCTCTTCTGCGAAGCACTGTTTGTCCTCCATTTTTAAATGGCTTGCCTCCACACAGCTCAAATGCAACGAAGAGAAGTCCGAGATTCTCCTCTTTGGGAAATTTCCTCCTAAGTTTAGGGACACTCTCTGGCCGCCAGAGTTCCCCCTGCCTACCTCTATTGGGAAGCCCGTTAAGAATTTGGGGGTGTGGTTTGAGGAGAACCTTTCCTTCTACACTCAGGTTAAGAAGCTTGCAGGCATTTGCTTCGGCCTTCTTAAAACCCTTAGGAAGTTTCTCCCCCTGCTGCCTAGGGCCACAAAGGAGACAGTCATCCGTGCCCTTATTCTATCTCGGCTGGACTACGCCAATGCTCTCTATGTGGGCATTCCTGGCTACCTGCTGAAAATGCTTCAGGTAGTCCAGAATGTGGCAGCCAGGCTTCTTCTTGACTTGCCCTCCAGAAGTAGTGTGAGCCACCACTTGCGCTCGTTGCACTGGCTGCCCGTGGCGGCAAGGGTAAAGTTTAAATCATTAGTCATTGCCCATCGTGCTCTCTATGGCCAAGGACCCACTTATCTGCAACAACGCTTCTCTTTCTATGCCCCTCTGAGACAATTGCGCTCCTCATCTCAACTTCTGGCTCTGGCTCCCCGCTTTAAATGCCAGAGGTTAGGTGGCAGCTCCCTCGCCCGGAAAGCGGCTGTGACATGGAACGCCCTTCCCTTCAATAAATCAATCATGTCACTTATAAAGCGCACTACATACCCGCGAGGGTCTCAAGGCGCTGGGGGAAGAGGGGGGTGGTGCTGCTACTGATCGAAGAGCCAGGTCTTGAGGAGTCTTCTGAAGGCCAGTAGGTCTTGGGTCTGTCGGAGGTTGGTGGGGAGGGTGTTCCAGGTCTTGGCGGCGAGGTGGGAGAAGGATCTGCCGCCGGCGGTCGTTTTCCGGATGCGGGGGACTGTGGCGAGGGCGAGGCTGGTCGAGCGGAGCTGGCGGGTGGGGGTGTAGAAGCTGAGTCGTCTGTTGAGGTAGGCTGGTCCGGAGTTGTGGAGTGCTTTGTGTGCGTGATTGATTGATTGATTGATTGATTGATCCCTTTGCTCTTCCCTCATAGATTGATCCCTTTGCTCTTTGGAGCATCAAGGATCCACTGGCTTTTAGAAAGCTCCTGAAAACACATCTCTTTGTCCAAGTATCATTCTCCACCCCTCGTATGGCTCTGCGCCAGGACACTCCTGAGTATCTGTGCGCGCTATAAAATAAAATAACATAACATGGTGTATGAGTGATGTGTATGTTGGATGGTGTTAGAGTGCTGTGTATGTTGGATGGTGTAAGAGTGCTGTGTATTCTGGATGGTGTAAGAGTGCTTTGTATGCTGGATGGTGTAAGAGTACTGTGTATTTTGGATGGTGTAAGAGTGCTGTGTATATTGGATGGTGTAAGAGTGCTGTGTATTTGGATGGTGTAAGAGTGCTGTGTATGTTGGATGGTGTAAGAGTGCTGTGTATGTTGGATGGTGTAAGAGTGCTATGTATATTGGATGGTGTAAGAGTGCTGTGTATGTTGGATGGTGTAAGAGTGCTGTGTATGTTGGATGGTGTAAGAGTGCTATGTATATTGGATGGTGTAAGAGTGCTGTGTATTTTGGATGGTGTAAGAGTACTCTGTATTTTGGATGGTGTAAGAGTGCTGTGTATATTGGATGGTGTAAGAGTGCTGTGTATTTGGATGGTGTAAGAGTGCTGTGTATTTGGATGGTGTAAAAGCACTGTGTATTTGGATGGTGTAAGAGTGCTGTGTATTTGGATGGTGTAAGAGTGCTGTGTATGTTGGATGGTGTAAGAGTGCTGTGTATTTGGATGGTGTAAAAGCACTGTGTATTTGGATGGTGTAAGAGTGCTGTGTATTTCGATGGTGTAAAAGCGCTGTGTATTTGGATGGTGTAAGAGTGCTGTGTATGTTGGATGGTGTAAGAGTGCTGTGTATGTTGGATGGTGTAAGAGTGCTTTGTATGCTGGATGGTGTAAGAGTGCTTTGTATGTTGGATGGTGTAAGAGTGCTCTGTATTTGGATGGTGTAAGAGTGCTCTGTATTTGGATGGTGTAAGAGTGCTTTGTATTTTGGATGGTGTAAAAGCCCTGTGTATTTGGATGGTGTAAGGGTGCTGTATATTTGGATAGTGTAAGAGTGCTTTGTATGTTGGATGGTGTAAAAGCACTGTGTATTTGGATGGTGTAAGAGTGCTGTGTATTTGGATGGTGTAAGAGTGCTGTGTATGTTGGATGGTGTAAAAGCGCTGTGTATTTGGATGGTGTAAGAGTGCTGTGTATTTGGATGGTGTAAGAGTGCTTTGTATGTTGGATGGTGTAAGAGTGCTGTGTATTTGGATGGTGTAAGAGTGCTGTGTATTTGGATGGTGTAAGAGTGCTTTGTATATTGGATGGTGTAAAAGCACTGTGTATTTGGATGGTGTAAGAGTGCTGTGTATTTGGATGGTGTAAGAGTGCTTTGTATGTTGGATGGTGTAAAAGCACTGTGTATTTGGATGGTGTAAGAGTGCTGTGTATGTTGGATGGTGTAAAAGCGCTGTGTATGTTGGATGGTGTAAAAGCACTGTGTATTTGGATGGTGTAAGAGTGCTGTGTATTTGGATGGTGTAAGAGTGCTTTGTATGTTGGATGGTATAAGAGTGCTTTGTATGGTGGATGGTGTAAGAGCGCTGTGTATGTTGGATGGTGTAAGAGTGCTGTGTATGTTGGATGGTGTAAGAGTGCTTTGTATGTTGGATGGTATAAGAGTGCTTTGTATGGTGGATGGTGTAAGAGCGCTGTGTATGTTGGATGGTGTAAGAGTGCTGTGTATGTTGGATGGTGTAAGAGTGCTTTGTATGTTTGATGGTGTAAGAGTGCTGTGTATTTTGGATGGTGTAAGAGTGCTGTGTACTTGGATGGTGTAAGAGTGCTGTGTATTTGGATGGTGTAAGAGTGCTGTGTATGTTGGATGGTGTAAGAGTGCTGTGTATGTTGGATGGTGTAAAAGCACTGTGTATTTTGGATGGTGTAAGAGTGCTGTGTATTTGGATGGTGTAAGAGTGCTGTGTATTTGGATGGTGTAAGAGTGCTGTGTATGCTGGATGGAGTAAGAGTGCTGTGTATGTTGGATGGTGTAAGAGTGCTGTGTATGTTGGATGGTGTAAGAGCGCTGTGTATGTTGGATGGTGTAAGAGCGCTGTGTATGTTACATGGTGTAAGAGCGCTGTGTATGTTGCATGGTGTAAGAGCGCTGTGTATGTTGGATGGTGTAAGAGTGCTCTGTATGTTGGATGGTGTAAGAGTGCTTTGTATGGTGGATGGTGTAAGAGCGCTGTGTATATTGGATGGTGTAAGAGTGCTGTGCATGTTGGATGGTGTAAAAGCGCTGTGTATGTTGGATGGTGTAAAAGCACTGTGTATTTGGATGGTGTAAGAGCGCTGTGTATGTTGGATGGTGTAAGAGTGCTTTGTATGGTTGATGGTGTAAGAGCGCTGTGTATGTTGGATGGTGTAAGAGTGCTGTGTATGTTGGATGGTGTAAGAGTGCTTTGTATGTTGGATGGTGTAAGAGTGCTTTGTATGTTTCATGGTGTAAGAGTGCTGTGTATTTTGGATGGTGTAAGAGTGCTGTGTATTTGGATGGTGTAAGAGTGCTGTGTATGTTGTATGGTGTAAGAGTGCTGTGTATGTTGGATGGTGTAAGAGTGCTGTGCATGTTGGATGGTGTAAAAGCACTGTGCATTTTGGATGGTGTAAGAGCGCTGTGTATTTGGATGGTGTAAGAGTGCTGTGTATTTGGATGGTGTAAGAGTGCTGTGTATGTTGGATGGAGTAAGAGTGCTGTGTATGTTGGATGGTGTAAGAGTGCTGTGTATGTTGGATGGTGTAAGAGCGCTGTGTATGTTGGACGGTGTAAGAGCGCTGTGTATGTTGCATAGTGTAAGAGCGCTGTGTATGTTGGATGGTGTAAGAAATGGTGGATGGTGTAAGAGCGCTGTGTATGTTGGATGGTGTAAGAGCGCTGTGTATGGTGGAAGGTGGAAGAGCGCTGTGCATGTTGGATGGTGTAAGAGTGCTGTGTATGTTGGATGGTGTAAGAGTGCTTTGTATGGTGGATGGTGTAAGAGTGCTGTGTATGTTGGATGGTGTAAGAGCGCTGTGCATGTTGGATGGTGTAAGAGTGCTGTGTATGTTGGATGGTGTAAGAAACCCTGTGCATGTTGGATGCTCTATGAGCGCTGGTTCTATGGGATGGTCTAAGGCAGGATGCTGTAGGAGAGCTGGTTCCATTTGATGGTATAAGAGTACTGTGTCTGTTGGATGCTGTGAGAGCGCTGACTCTCTAGGATAGTGTACAGTTGATGTGTCTGGGGAAGGTGTAGGAGCACTGGTTCCAAGGGATGGTGTAAGAACTCTGTGTCTGTTGAATGACATAAAAGTGCTGTATCTGTTGGATGGTGTAGGGGCACTGGTTCCAAGGGATGTGTAAGAGCTTTATATCTGTTGGATGGTGTAAAGGCACAGGTTCTATGGGATGGTCTAAAAGCGTTAGTTCTGTGGGATGACATAAAAATGCTGTGCATGTGGGATGTTGTAAGAGCACTGCTTGCAGGGATGGTGTAAGAGCACTGCTTCTAGGGGACTATGCAAGAGCACTTCTTCTAGGGGGCTATATAAGAGCACTTGTTCCTTGGGAAGATGTAAGAATGTTGTGTTTGTTGGATGGTGCAAGAGCACTGGATCTCTGGGATGGTAAAAATGTGATGTACTCAGGGGATGGTGTATGAGTGTTGTGCATATGGTAGGGTGTAAAAGTGCTCTGCATGTGGGATGGTGTAAGAGTGTTCTGCATGTGGGATGTTGTAAGTGTGCTCTGCATGTGGGATGGTGTAAGTGTGCTCTGCATGTGGTATGGTGTAAGAGTGTTCTGCATGTGGGATGGTGTAAGAGTGCTCTGCATGTGGGATGGTGTAAGAGTGTTCTGCATGTGGGATGGTGTAAGAGTGTTCTGCATGTGGGATGGTGTAAGAGTGCTCTGCATGTGGGATGGTGTAAGAGTGCTCTGCATGTGGGATGGTGTAAGTGTGCTCTGCATGTGGGATGGTGTAAGTGTGCTCTGCATGTGTGATGATGTAAGAGTGCTCTGCATGTGGGATGGTGTAATACCACTGGTTGCATGGGGTGGTGTTATAGCACAGTTTCCATGGGACGGTGTAAGAGCCCTATCTACTTAGGATGATGTAATACTGTTGTATCTGTTGGATTATGTAAGAGCACTTGCTTTATGGGATGGTGTAAACGTGCTATACTCTGGGGATGTATAAAAGTGCTGTGCATGTGGGATGGCGTAAGTGTGCTCTACATGTGCGAGGGTGTAAGAGTACTGAGCATGTGGGACGATGTAGGGGCACTTGTTCTGTAGGTTGGTGTAAATGTGCGCTCTCTGAACACATTACCTAGCATCCTAGATTGTACACTGTGTTTATATCACTAGTCCTGGCTGATTTCCCATAGTTTTGATAATAAGTATTTTATGATAATACCATGATCCCATTCACACATAGATATAATCCTATTTCACTTCATATATTTCTCTTGCACTTCATACTCTAGATAGGGGAGGGAAAAGTTGTGAAGTTTCCTTGCAAACTTTCCCTAGTCCTCCTCACCATCATTAGCTTATGGGTTTTTGCTTATAGTCAGAACTTTAGTACAACTTTTAAGGAGCTGTGAGAAAGAAAAAAACCATCAATGACCACCGACTTTCAAAATCTCAAGGAAAGTGGTTTTAAAGTTAACTGATGGGTAAAGTGCACACCCATTTTCATCACCAACCGGCACTCGCAAGGAAATAGTGAAACTTTGTGCCAACTGCAGGAAAACCAGCAAACAATGGGTAGGCCATTAACAGGGCTCTGCTTGAGCCTTCGCTTGCGCAATAAAGACTTTCAACACTACTAAGCCTAAACCGGTTTGTGCAACTAAACTACTCCAATGTGTCTACTGGTCTTTAGCTTGAATAAGAAGGCAAAATGACATTGTCTTGTTTGGATCTGCGATCTCACTTCCTACGTTAAAGGGGCAGAAGGAAGCGACTGAGTCACTCTTCAGGCGAGTAATGAGAGTGCCTCTTACCTACTAGCTTGAGATGCCCAAGTCTAAAATGTCCTCTTCTACTGCTGGTTATAGGCGACCCTCCTTTCAAAGGGCCATGCCCCCCTCACCTTGTTTGACCTTCTTCCCTTTTTGTCATCAGGTATGTGGTCCGGGGTTTGAGGGAAGATTATCAAAGTATTTTTCTGCAGTCTATAAAGTATGAAAATCAGTTTCATGTGAGTGTGTGTGTGTGTGTGTATATATATATATATTTTTTATTTTTTTCACTGAAACAATCAAAGGTTAAAGTAACGTTATAGTAAGGTGAATATGTCAGTGACAACATTAATGTTTTGAGCTAAAAATAAACACAGAAATTCACCAGTGATAGCTAGCAGAGCTAACTGTAACTTGCGCCCCCCCATGCACTGCTTATGACCTCGTATATTACATCACTCATGACATGTTCTATTACATCATTGATGCTGATGACATCATCCAATGAGTGTGTTGGTTCGTTTTATAGTTTACATAGTGGCACGTTACTACCATATTTCTTTTCTACCTAATTTTGTACAGCTGGGGGCCAGCTCCCCTCCCCTTATTGAATATGGCCCTGGGGTGGGCTCCCCGGGCCATATTATTAATGAATGCAGCCCGGCCGCCATTTTGTATTTTTTGTTTTTTTCCGATTCCGCAGGAGTCCAGCGGGATCGCTGCATTTCTCGTCGATTTGTTTGCCCCCTCGCTCGCCATGCACGTTTTTTTCATCAATAATTTTACAGCAAATGTTGTACTGATATCATCAATGATACCATAGAAGATGTCATGAGTGATGTATTATGTTGGGAATTAGCAGTACATGGCGAGAGCGCGAGTTATAGTTACCTAAGGGCACGAGTTATAGTTTCTTGAGATAGCTCTAACTAGAACTTCTTAATTTGTATGGTTTTGTGCATGTAAAATGTGAACCTAACTATAACATCTCTGTAACCTTTGGTTTCTTAGTGAATTGCTATGGTTTTTTACATTTTATTAGCCAACTATACCGTCCCTGTAATTTTTGTTTTTTTTCTGTGAATTTCTATGTTTTTTTTTACTTTACCATAGGTTAATCCAACGTCCATCGCAGACCATATTCGGCAACCCCCCCCCCACATGCAGCCAACCCCATGTCGTGCATGGCCTTCGGCTGTGTGGGATGGGGGATGGCCACCCCTAAAGGCAGTCAACATGGGTGGGGGGCATGCATCCCCCTCCCAGAGCCAATTTCGGCTCGGGAACCCCATTCCCTGTCACCTGCCATCTTTTTTTTAGGTGGAGGGAGTAATGTGGCCCCCCTCCCTGGGCCGAATATGGCCCTGTGGACCCCACCCCCTGGGGCCCATTACTTAAATTATGGGGGCTGGGCAGCCCCCCTCCCCAGGCCGATTTCAGCCTCAGGGAACCATCTCCTGGGGCCTGTCCTTATTATAAAGGGGGGCATGCAGCTCCCATCCCCAGCTGATTTTTTGCCCCTGGAACCCCATCGCCTCGGGCATATAGCCCCTCTCCCCGGGCCAATATTGGCCCCGGGGCACTTATCCCCGGTGCCTGGCAAATATATAAAGGGGGAGGGGGGCACGCAGCCCCCCTCCCTGGGCTAATATTGGCCCCGGGGACCCCATTGCCTGGGCCTGGCCAGTATCTAAAGGGGGAGGGGGCATGCAACCCCTCTCTCCAGGCCAATAGTGGCCCCAGGGACATCATCTCTTGGGGCCTCTCCAGTAAATGGTGGGTACCCTGGCCCACACAGGGCACCCAGTTTCTTTTTGTTGGGGCTGCAGGGGCAGCCCCAAAGGTCCCTGCCATCTCCTCGCCTCCAGGGGGAGCCAGCATTGCTCCTGCATGCAGGGTGCAGCAAAAAACACTGCTCCCTGTGTGCAGGAGCAATTTTTTCATCTGTTTTCCTGCCAGCTTCACAGCGAGCAGGGACAAAGATGAAAGTCCACTCCCAGCGGGCAGGAGCAATTTTCCTGCTCCCGCCCGCTGAGAGCTGACCTACTGTTTGCTCTTGCTTGACAGGAGCTTTAATTGCTCCCGCCGAGTGCGAGCAACAAAGGTTTCCCTGCCTGCACTAGCGTGGGCAAGGAAACCGCTATGTCCTGAGGGTGGGCACCCATGTCCTATGGGATATAGCAGGAGCTTGGTCCTGGGAGTCAGGGTCCCCAGGGCCATTAATGGCCCTGGGGGGGTGGCCGCGTGGCCCCCTTCCCTTACGATGGCACAGCCAGGCCCCGGGGTTGGGGTCGCTGAGGTCAAAATCGGCCTGGGAGTGGGGCTGCGAGGTCCCCCTCCACCTATTTTTAATGGCCAGGCCCCAGAGGGTGGCAGTCCATGGGGCCGAAATCGGCCAGGAGGGGGGCCGCGCAACCCCCTCTCTCCTTCTTCTATTAGGCTGGGCTGGGTGATGGGTGCCGGGGGCCGATATTGGCCGGGGAATGGGAGTAATGCGCACCCACACCCCACCATTATAATTAACAATCCACCCCCCAGGACCTGGCCCACCCAGGGGGCATATACCGTACAAGCATGTGTTTTTTGTTTTTCTTCATTTTATTGCGGATTTGCAAATCCCTTGCGAGTTCACTGTAAAATTTAAAAAATTACATTTTGGGACCCCGCCACCAGGCCTAGATGGTCAGAGTATTCCTAGCCTTCCCCCTTGTCTATTTTGTTATGTTTTTTCTTGGGACTCGGCTGACTCCGAGTCCCACGTTGGCTGCTAACACTTCCTGGTTGTAGTGTTCATAGCCAATCAGGTCTCATGTTGAGATTTCTGGGATCTGCAGACCCTCCCCGTCCCTAGATATTCAAATTTCTTTTGACTTTTAATAACTCCAGAACTACTGAACAGATTTACACCAAGTTACAAAAAGCACTCGTTCTGGACCCAGAGCCGGCTTGAGCCACCGTTGATATGACGGAGGCAATTATAAATGTAAATAATCTTACAGAGGAATTTGTATATCACATTTTCATTAACACTAGGAAAGAGACAACTATGACTATAGCGTTAGTTATTGGTTTCTGTAATGTAAGTAGCATTTATATAGCGCAGCTGTCACCCAACGGGCACGGGTATGTGTTGATACTTGATTATGTTGTGCTTTTAGGTGTTTTAACTTATTGGTACATACATTGGGAGCTTACGGATTGCAGAGCTAACCATAACTTGCTGGTGGTTTATAGGTTCCGTTTGTAACCTTAATGTCACTTTGACAGTGTTTTTTTTTTAACTGAAATTCAGTGGTTTAAAAAATATATATATATGGTAAGGCCTGGTAACCAATCCTAACTATAACTTGATTAATTTGATTTTAACTGTGGGAGAGGATGTGGCCTAACGGCTAGGGCAGTCGATCTCAAATCTGGGGAACCGGGTTCGAGTCTCGGTAGGGACGCTCAACATCCTGTGAGTCTGGGCAAATCACTTAATCTCCCCGTGCCTAACAAAAATGAATGTGTCCTAGTGTAACGCAACTGGTGCTCATGTAAAGCGCTCTGATACCCGATACCTTCGGGTCAAGTTTGAGCTATAAAAAACTCCGAGAAAAAAACTGTGCTTTGTCAGTGAACTTTCGTTTTTTTTTAATTATATATTAGATCCACCTTCTTTGATTTTTTTTTCTTTCCCTAGCTTGGCATGGCCTTCGGCTGTGTGCAGTCAGTTGACATCGTTCACCCAACCAGTTGGGTGCGGCCATCCCCAACTGTGCTTGTCAGTCAATCAAGCAGGCAGTCTTCTTTTTTTGTTGTTTTATTATTTATTTTTAAGGGTTTATGGACCCCCAATGTAGGTTTGCAAACCCTACAGACTTGTGGGTCCATGTTGCACCTATGTGGGGTTTCTGAATCAAGTACCTTGGAGGGATCCGCAGATGCTAAGAGGCCTTGCAGAGTTAATTACAGACCCTGAGGCGGGGTTTTTCAATCTCGAGGTTTTGCGGCAGGTCTGCGAAGCCTTCAGCGAGGTTTGAAATCTCAGGAGCAAATCTGTTTGTTTTTCATTTTTCAAATGAGGGGCCCTTGGGGACCCTTCTTTCCCACCTGAGCCTCGTCTTCAGGAGATACGTTCCGGGCTCCCTTCTGTCTCCTGTACTTATTGTTCAGGATGCGGGGACTGAGCCCTGCAACCTGTAATGCTGCTCCAACAAGAAATGTCATGTTCGAGCCAGCCAATCAAATTTCTCAGGTTTGCAGACCCGGGTTTGGTTCATCAACTCGAAATGGATGTCTTTGGGAAAGCTCCCTCTCCTACTCAAATTTGTTTATTTTTAAATGTTGGTCTCTGGATGGTCCGCGAACCAGTGTTGTGGTCCGTCACAGTCGAACCATCAACGTACTTAACTTTTTTAATTCTTTAAGTTCACCCAACACATTTTTGTAAGGCTAAATTCTCCTAAAGTAATGGGTGGATTTATAGCAACACAAACAAAGCACTTCCATGAGTAAAGTTTTACTTTCTAAAAAGTTTGGTGCAATTCTGATCAGCTCTTTTTCTGCAGGTGAGGGCAGAGTCCCATGAGAGTTAAGATGGGAAAAGCCAACTTTTTGACCCATCCTAAACCTTCCCGGACTGCACAAAACGTATCGTGCTAAACTCTAAGCAGATTAACTTTTTTTAAAGTTTCGTGCAGATATGTCAAATAGCAGAAAAAAAATATTTAGAGAAAGAAAAACAGCTTTTCAGTGTAAACTCTGATCTAAGCATGACAACACAATGGCTATTACCCTTATTTAGTACTGTATACAGGGCTTTAAGTGGGCCGGGTCCTGCCGGTGCTCAGCACCGGCAGTTCTAAAAGCAGGTGCTAAGACGGGTCTCTATCGGGCTCTCCATTTTTGCCCTCACCGAAGGATGAAAAAAAATCTTAACTCTGCAGCAGTACCACCCTTCACTGCCTTTGGTGTAACTTCATATAGCTTCGGCATAGTTTTTTCACAGTTTCAGCATTTCAGAATGTAAGTGTTTTCAGTATTATATACAACAAAGCCACAGTTGTTGCTTATTTATCTTATGCAACTAACAACCATTGACAAAGCCAATAGTCCTGGCTTGTTGAAGGTATGATGATACTTGTTGCATCATATATCTGGATGCATTGACAAAAGCAGCAAAATACCTGTTGGGCGGCACACTATGCGAAGCACAGATTTTAGGCTTACTGTGCTTTTAAGCCACGCCCTTAATTACATCGGCCACGCCCCTTTAAGAGACCCCCCCTCAGTTTTTTCAGCCCACTTAAAGCGCTGAATGTATTTATACATATATATACACTAGACATCTGTGCGTCATCTAGGTTTTGACTGTTTTTTTACGCTTTTGACCAAACCTCGACCCGTCCTTTTTCAAAAAATGAACGTGTCCATGTGTAATGTAAGCGCCCCAATACCTTTGGGTCAAGTTCGCGCTATAGAAAAGTGCAAAAAAAAAAAAAAGAAGGAAAAAAAAGAAAAATGCTGCTGAGAGTACTGACGTACGGTTAACAGAGAGAATAGATTCTTCTAGAAGCAGGAACGGCCCGAGTATTTCCAAGGCTCCAGGGCCCAGGCGGAACTATATTTTTCCCGCTGTAATATTCCTCCTACACTACCGAAAGCAAGGCCTCCCCTGCCTCCAGCAGTAACACAGCTCGGCCACTTGATGGTGCCCTAAGGCTCTGCCGCCACTCGCCTCATAGTAACGCTGCCCCCATTTAGAAATGTCTGTGGCAATATTTGGATTGTTATCTAAATGCCCCGGACAGCTGTGGCTGATTAGACCAATAAAATGCCTTCCCTGATGACCTATGACCCGCTTGAAGTCCTACCTGGTCGAAACAGCGGAACTTTTCTACTCTAGTGGTCGCTGTGCTGTAGTGAGACTGTACGCCTTGACTGTCCGTGCACACTTGTGAAAGCGCTATGAAGCCCAGGGGTCCTAGGCGTGACTCGTGTCGATCTACAAAGGGCCCCCTACCCTGGAAGACACCTGTGCGCTCTCCAGTCTAGGAGCTGTCTGCATCCGGGGTGCTGAATGTGGGTCTGCAGTGCTGGCCTACTGTCATTGGGAGATGAGTTAGCGCTCCAAAGCCTATCTTGAAGTGTTTCTATGCTCTAGACTGCAACGTAAGTGCTGCCTGAGTTGATGGACAAGCCCAAGCGCTCCTTTGAGAAAGCGCCTATGAGATATCCCGTCAATCTGGAAGAGACGCTATACTGTGCGCCAGTCGGTGTGTTAAGTGGTGAGACAAGCCTGCTGTAAAGAAAAGCAACCGTTTTACCCCTGAGTTCGCTCTGGGTTTCAGAGCCTCATTTTAGTAACTGACCTGGATTTAAGGCCATCGGAAGATTGGAGCTGTTGGGACGGAACGTGAGGTTCTGCTGTGGAAAAGCGGCTTTAATATTTCCACACAGGAGAACCTTGGTCGCCATTGTTGTTTACGACGAACCCGGCCTTCTCACTCAAGTGTCGTATTTTTTTAATTTAACTTCTAATGGGACACGTGTCCGAGTTTGATTGTTTTGCGGTGTTTTATTTACCTGTTCACTGTGATGAAATAGCTGCTTCCTGTAAATTAATAATCCAGCAGAGCAGCTCTTGTGAGCGGTTACACTTCACCTCAGGCCACCTCACCTCCTCCAGCCCTGCTTCAGTTCTGACCTCCCTCCCCCACTACCAATGGTCTGCTAAGGAGACCCGGGAGTTGATTGGCTGCCCCGACAGCCCTCGAAACCGGATTTGTGGTGGCGATGCGCCTCTTTGGACCCGCCCACGGCTCCTTTGTGTCCTGGGGGTCGGTAGAAGTGCAATGCCCTCGTCATCTACCCTGTCCCTTCCGGTGCCACTTACCCAACCCCTTGAGGCCCATGACCCCTCCCTATCCGTGTGACCTCATCTTCCTTGTGCCAACTTCATCCTACCTCACCCCATCTTGCCTATGCCCTTCCACGCAATCCCTGCACCCTGTGGCTCTTGCCCCAGTGCCATCTCTTTTCTACCTCACCCCCATCTTTCCTACAAGCCCCTCCCTCTCTCACACAGACCCTCTCCTTTTGATCTCTTCTTCCCTTGAGGCTTCTTCTTTCCACAGTCCCTTGTTTTCCTCACCCCATTTAAAACTCCAGCCCCTTTCAGTGTCTCCTACAGGGCACCCCTCTTTTTCCAAACCCACCACACTTCCCCTTGCCTCCCAGAGACGTTTTAAAGGCATGGGCAAAGATCTCAATTGCCTAGGCCCTCCAACTTCCAAGAGCCCCTTGGGAAAGTGAACTTTCGAGTTCTCTTCTGTGTTTTTTTTTTATCTTAACTTTTTACGTAAAAGTCTATATTGTTAGCCCACATAGGGCTTGAATTAGCAAAAAAGGGGTCATAAAATTAAATATTACTCCAAAGAGAAGCTCCCAAAATATTTCTTGCCCACAACCCCCCAAAATCCTTAAGATGACGCTGCTCCCCCTCTTTGTCCTTGCCTTTCCCTCCTACTCCTCCCCTGGACCCCCGACTTTGCCCAGGACCTGGACTTCGCTTCATGATTGCATGGTCTCCTTTCCTGGTTCCCACCCCCTGGTACATGCCCCTACCTCCATTTCCCATGGTGCTTGCCTCTTTCCCAAAAAGCCCCTGGAGGCCCCTCCTTACAATCTTCCCTGAACTATATGCCCACAGAACATCCAGCCCATCCTTCCCTCTGCCCACCCTCTCCCACGCCTATCACCTTCGCTCACTCCCTGCCAGTTGGGGGTGATCCTTTCTGCAAAGTTTCGGACTTCCGCCCTTTGTGAAGTTTCGCAGGTTATCCTCGCTCAGACCTGGTTCTCACTATAGCGAGAGAGAAGTTTTTTCTCAACACAAGCCTGGAGAAGCCAGAAAATCCCTGCAATTTTTTTTTCTCTTTCCAGGAGCTGTGTAGGCCCAGTGGCAAATGTTTGCACAGTTTTTGTGCAACTTTACCTTTTGTGATCTTTTCCATGTACAATGGAATATTGTGTAAAAAAACATTAAGGGCCTACTTTTTAATTTAGTGGGTGGGCCGCCAAGAGGTGGGGGCATTACAAGAACTGCCGACTTGTCCAGCTCCGGACCACCTACTAAATCAAGATTTCCCGGCCATTTTTCCCGAAAGTGTTCCTGCTGAAATAGCGAGAGGCCTTTTGGTGAGAAGGAGCAATGCCAACTGGTCAAGACTAGACAAGGTGTTTTTAAAAATCGCTTTTTGGCTTTAATAGACAAACTCCTAAAACAAGGCACTGGTTTTGGACTTCAAAAAATAGGAGCTCTGGTGTTCTGGTAATGTTCCCACAACCTATAGGACCAGTGGCGGCTCCTCCGTTAAGGCAGAGGAGCATCGCCCCACTGCTTTTAATCAGTGAAATAAAGGAAAAATTAAATTATAATAACTTTTTATTATTATCATTTTATTGTTTCCAGCTGCTAGGCGGGCAGACGGGGCTGCTCTGCTCGCAGGGCAGAGGAGGACCTACAACAGCGCTCAGACCAATCACAATGCTGCATTGCAGCGTTGTGATTGGTCAGGGGAGCCTGCGTGTGGTTCCTGGTTGCTGTTCCGGTCCGATGGAGGAGAGATGAGCAGAGAGGTGGGACCCAGCGATAAGGTAAGTGTTTTTTTGTTTTTTTAAATTATATCCCCCCCACTGCCTGCCCTGCTACGACCGATCTGTGCCGGCCGCTACCATATAGGGCACAATTTTTGTTTTTTTCCCGCTCTGGACTATGATCAGGAAAAACAAAATGGCTGCGATGAAAGTGGGAGGCTGGCCCTAAATAGCACGAGCCTTCCAACGGGTTAATCAATCAGGATTTATAAAGCGCAGCTAATCACCCGATAGGGTTATCCAGGCGCTGTCTGTGCCAGTCTTCTGTGGCCAGAAATGTGTTTCCAATGGGGAGTTCATCTCAACCACAGCGTTTCCCCATTCATAAACGAAATAGCGGAAGTGAGACGGTGGCTAACGGGGCATCTGCCGACTTTTGCCAGGTAAAACCTAACCATAGCCTCAGAGCTTAATTTGTAAAATAATAAGTGCCAGGGCCCTGGTCAGAAAGCCACTGCAGCTTGCACCACCCATTGCCCGTCATCGCTGTCAATGATGGTACCACAACAACTCTTTCGCCTGTAAGTGCAACAGTTCAGAATATTTGAGGTCCCCAAAACTAAAGGAATGGCTGGGGAGGCAGGTACTAGTATTTTTTAATGTATATTATATTCATAAACAACCATTGTTCTGCCCATCTCTAAATTAGATGAGCAGCGCCACCATGTGGCAGACTGTCATAAGTGCGGTGTTGACAATTAAGGGCCGGTGCTGAGCACCGGAAACCACTGGCTCAAATTAAGCACCTTATAGCCTCTAATTGAGACCCTGTATCCTGTATTGGATGTTGGTACATTAAAGGCTAAAAGGCATACTCATGAATCAAGATTAATTAGCGTGCATAAATAGGAGCCCATACACAAAGCCTCATCGTGAAATGGACAGACAGACAATTGAAATGTTGGTGGGATTCTACGGGCACAACCATGGGAGGACGGGAAGAGGGGTGGACAAAGGGAACACAGAGGGATCGGATAGAACAGACATGTTCTACAGAACACGCTTGTTAGTGTTCAATAAGTTTATATGTGACATAAATTGTCACGGCCGGTTCTAGGATTTTTGGAACCCCAGGCGAAGGGGAATGTGCGAGGCCCCTCTAATTTACATAAGTGACACCTTCAGGGCTCCGGAAGCTGCTTTGTGCAGACTCCTCCTGGGCCACAGTTCCCCTCTCTGCCACCTACAAGCACCTTTTTCACAGCTCATATCGGGCTGAAGGTGTGAGAATATCTTGGGGGCTGGGAGTTAGAACTGTGCAGACGGTAAAGTGCTGACAATGGGTGTCCCGCAGAATCTCTCAATGGGCAGCCAGGCAGGAGGCCTAATTGCAGGACACACCTGCAATTAGGCCTCCTTGAAACTGGCACAAGATGAAGTGTCCCCCTCCCCTATGCCTCACCACACCATGACTGAGAGGCCCAGGGAGGGGGCCCCCTCCTGTGAGCCCAATTGCAAACAGACACCTTTCTTCAATGGGATCGGCAGGGGCACAAGAGGTTTGGTGGTTTGTTGCACTGGTGCGGGCCCCATGCTGGTGGGCTGAGAGCGAGGCCCTGGGCAGCTGCCCACACTGCCCATGCCTAGCGCCGGCCCTGTACATTGCCACAGAATCCATAACTTTCACACAAAGGAAGTAAAGTGGAAAACAGGGCATGCATCTCAAAGTGTTCCATAGATAGACGTCTCTCCCGCTCTGCCGTCTCTTGCCCTCCGACTCCTCTCGCTCCCTCTGTTGGCTAACATCCCGACTGTTGTCTCTTCCGTCCAGTTCTCTGCCCCCTTCCTGTTCTCTGTTCCTCCTGTTCTCTCGGCCTCAGCAAGTCTGTCCAGGGCCTTAGTGCCAGGAAGGGACCCCCCCCCCCCCCCGTGCTGCTTGGATTGTAAAATACAGCAGTAATCACTAGTGAACGGGCCCCTCCGGCCCTGGGCCCCAGTGCCACTGCACCTGCTGCACCAATGGAAGCTACAACCCTGGAACCCAGCTCCTCTGTCCTTCTGTCTTTCCCGAACCCCTGTCCCTGGCATGCACTCCGGTATCCTCACGTGCCCTCCGATATCCTCAACCCACGCTCCCGTTCGCCTGCTTGTCTCACCCAATCGGGGGCTCAGCTATCACTAGTGCAGCAGGTTCAGTGGCACCAGAACCCTGGGGCTTTAGAGACCCACAGCCCCTCAATTATGACTGCATCCTTACTGCCCAGCTGGGGGATTGGGGGGGGGGGGGGGTCCTGGCTTGTTATGGGGCCAGTGAAGTCACTGCCTATATGTGTGCTGCGTACACTCCGTTCACTACCAAAATCTCCCCCTTTCTCCGGCCCCATCCACTTTCAGCCCCCCTGCTTCCTCGGCACCTCCACTCCTCCTCTTCCTCGCCGTCCCTGTCTTCCCTGCCTCGTATCTCTCCTCTTCACCCTGCCCCCTGCCCTCCTCCTTCCTCGGCCCCACTTCCCTCGCCGCCCCTGCCACCCAACCAGTTCCTTCCTCAACCCTGTGCTCCCTTCATCCTTCTTTCTTCCTCTTCCTCGCATCTTTCCTGAGCCCTCCGGTTTCCTCAGCCCCTCTCGTCTCGTCTCGGCGCCGGGCCTCTCTCTCTCTCTCAACATCCTTCTCTCCTGCCCCTCCCTTCCTTGGCCCCTCCTTCTCCCCACCTCCCGCTGTCAGTGTGCGCCTCCCCCTGCGGCAGGAGCTGCCCCCCGTGTCCTGCCCTGACCCCAGCCCTCCGGGGCTCCCTGCCGCTTTAAAGGGGCCGTCTCCCAGCCGGGCCGGCCTCCGCGCGTCACCCTGCGCCCTCCCCACCCATCCCCGCTCCCTCCCTTTTTTCATTTTTTTCATTCCTTCTCTATCTCTGCCCATTTCCCAAATGGAGCAGGTCCCCCCCGGCGGGCCGCTCTACCCTTCCCGCTGCCCCCGCTGCCTGGGCACATAGAACCGCTGAGACCCCCCTGGATGGGCATACGGCCCCTGCGGCCCCCTCTACCCGGGACCCTCCATCCGGACTCCGGGCGGCAGAGCCCGGGCCCCCGCTGCCTTCGCCACATGACTCAGTAACTTTCCAGCCTGGGCAGCTCCCCTTCCAGGGCACCATGATGTATTCCTCCCCTCTATGCCTCACCCAGGTAAGGCTCCCTGGCACCCCCCGGGGGCACCGCCGGGCATCACCACAAAAACTGTACACTTTGGGCTTTTTCCAGAACCATGCTAGTACTTTTTGGAGCAGAGAAAAGGGCGGGCTTTCCTCCCCTCCCCCGCCCTTGGCTGTGCAGAAGCAGCAGGTTGGCAGTGCCAGGGCACTGTTTGGGGGGTGTGTTTGGACTGAGTGGGGTTCTCTGGCATGGTAGGAGCTTCGCTTCTGAAAAAAATGTTTACTTCGCTGTGTGTTTTGCTGGCATCGAGCTTTTCACCTACCTCGGGCAGGGGTTGGCACTCGCTGTCCTGGCATTTTGGGAGCTCCCGGTTGGCGGTGTGGATTGAATGTATAGTGCGCAGGGAGACAGACGGTAGCGACATTTCATCTTTATTTTTTTCATGTGGATGTAAATAATTCCTCTTGGGATCAAAAACGGGGCAAAAAGTTGGCAGTGCCAGGGAACTTTTCTTGTGTTTCTGTACTTTCGTGAAAGGGGCGGATGCTACTATAAAAGGCTGGTATTATTATCAAAAAGTATTCTTTGTTTCCGTTTTATGACGTGCCAGATCGGTACACCCGTCTGCCCTGGGCTGGAATAAGGGAGCGACTGGCAGTGCCCGGATTCCTATTCTGGTGGCCTCACTAGGGGGTTGATTATGCCTGTGTGGTGCGTATGGGGGTGTGGTAACATAAATATTTATGTCTGTTTGTCTACTTCCGAGTAGGAGCGCTGCGAAGGCACGTGTGCGCCAGTGAGGTGCTAGGTAACACTTTGAACATACATGTTCTGCTGATAGGGAAGCGCCTGGCCGCACGTGGGCTCTGCAGAAGCGATCGGGGTTGGCACTGCCAGTCACGGCTGGCTGCTGTCTGTGCCCTCTGACCCGCGCGGCGTGCTGCAGAGACGTGTTTATAACATGGCACCATCTCTCCGCCAGGGCACTGCGCAGGGACCACAAGTCGGCACGGCCAGCACTGCCTTATCGCTTGTCTAGCGCGGGGGTGGGAGCTATACTTTTCAAAACATGCTTTTTGCTGTTTTATGCGCCAGCCTGGCATGTCTATCCTTCACGTGGCTTTGAAGGAGACACGGGGTGTCACTCTTTGGGCACTTTTGTGATGTTCGTGGGCACGGCGTGCGCTACTGGGTGGACCCCTTGGCCCTTAAGGAATAACAGTATTTTTTCTCAAAGTTGTCTTTCCTTTGTGTCTAGAAAGCGTGCCCCTCGCCCCCTCAGCATTCTGCATATTTTAGGTTGGCACTGCCAACGCGCCCTGGCTTTAGAATGCCAGCCCACTGTGCGGTCGTGGTGTGGGCACGGCCTTTGCAGACTGACTCCACGTGTCTGCCTGATGGCACCGCTTGCTCCACCCTGGCTGTTCATACGAGTACAACGATTGGCACTGCCAGGGCACATATGGCGGGAGCGTGCACTTTGTTTGGGGTGCTGCTGAGGGGTAATACTTCCAGAATGTGGGTGCTTGTCTGGCACGCGTGTTTCAGCCATCTCTTCTTGTCTGCGGGGCAGGTCCGTTCAGGTTGGCAGTGCCAAGGCATTTTGGGACACGTGCGTGCGCAGTACGCGGGCACTGCCCGTCTAGCTCCTCTGTGCCATGTTTTATAGGTATATGTTGAAATGATGTTTGCGCCGCTGCCCGCCGGCTAGTCACCCCTCCCCTTCGCGGCCTCCGCTGCAGCTCGGGAGCCAGGCAGTGCCAACCGAACTTTTTAATCACTTTATCTCGGAAAAAATATCTTTTGGGGGAGTTTAGCCCAGATTTAGGGCGTTCTGTGTTGTGTGAGGAGGACTCCTCACCCTCGGACCGTTGGCCATGATACTGCCATGCCCCTTGGCACCGCGGCTGCACTTGTATTCTTGGCTTTTTATTTAAGAATACTGTTGTTTAGGAGCGGTGTTTTTTTTATTTTGCGGCCCTCGTTGCCCGCACTCCTTTCCTATGCGGTGTGAAGTGTATAACGCTCTGGGCACTGCCAGTCTCCGCCGTTTATTTAGCTCTAATGCCCTGGGCAGTGCCCGCCTCCGTCCGCCATTCAACGGGCCTCGGGGTGTTTGTGGAGCCGACGGTTTCGATTTTTGAGGCGTCGCTCTGTGGTCACACACCGTGCTCAGCCCTTGGCAGTGAATTTTGCCAGTTAGTTGGCACGGCTGCCACCTGACCATTAATAGGAGTGTAGATGCGAGTTCTTGAGGGTACACAGCGGGTTATTTGCTGGGAAACTGTGCCCACGGCACTTGCTTGTTTGGGCCGATATTATATTTTTAGAAAAGGGATGGGGTGGTTTGAGAAAGTATATGTATGAAGTGCGATGCCCCCACGAGCCTCGAAAACGCACTCACCACACTGAGCGAAGGTCAGCGGTGCCCAAGGCCCCGTAAAATGCCCGGTGTGTGGTGTTTTTAATTCACTGTACCGCCCCACCCCATTCCAGTACCTGTTCTTCATGGCGCAGGTAAACTGGCACCGCCACTATGCCTCGTTCCATTTGCCCCGGGGAGTTTCTCTGGATAAACCGTTGTGCTTTTTCAATGGCACCTTTCCCGGCTCTTTTTTTTTATCCTTCAGTTGTGGGCACATTGCCCACCGCAGCCCAGGCGCACGGTGTCCACGTGGAACAGTTTTCATTTTTGTGGTCTGTAATTCACCTTCGACCTCTCGCTACCTGCCCCAGTTCTGTGCGGTGGTTTATTAGCCCCCCACACAGATTGCAGTGCGAGGGTGCATGGGGCCTGAAAAGCCTATGTCGGATTTCGCCGTCTCCCCCTCCCCTAATGGGGAGTCGGCTGGGCTTGGAGTAGGGTCCTGCTCAAGGAGATATATATATATATGTGTATTTGTTTTCTGGCTCATTTGCAATATTTGGGGACGGGATGAGATTGGAGGTTACTTTTTGGGGGGATTGGATTATGCAGCTCAGGTTGATTTTTGCAGAGCTGTTGCAGGTGCGAGTGTTTCCAGAGAGCGCAATTTCTTTTTATTTAAACATGCTTCGGGAAGGGGTTGTGGGCTGGGGGCCAGGCGAGGGGCACACTTGGCGGTGCCAGAAATCTGTAATCTGCCCATTTGAGGCATGCATTGGGGCGGCATAAGATACGCGTCGCCACATTTCCTTACATGTTTTCAGATGTAAAGGAAGGCTGAGCGGTCTTTGCCCCCATTTCAGACACAATATTATTTAATTGACGCTTGAAGAAAGCCGAGTGATCCTGGGCACATGGCTTTATTTGTTACCCGCCCTGTAGCCTCTAGTTTACAATTCGAAGTGCTCGGAAGCCAGTTGAACACAAGTGTTCAGCTCTGCACAACAACATTGGCCCAGTCTCTTCAGCCCGGAGGCGCCCAGAGGCAACCGAAATCTTGGCGGTGCGCTACAGAAGGCCTCTCTATACCTGCGCTTTTTATTCGTTATACGTTATAATTTTATAGCGTCAAAGAAACGCCTTTTAAAGTTGCCGTAAAGCGCCATGTTGGCGTTATAGGTCACCACTACTAAAGTGTGTAGGTAAAATACGCGGGAAGGGTTGATGCCAGGTGAGTTCGGCGGGCTAGGACGCGCCTAAAGAACATTTTTCCAATCACAGATCTTTTTGTTTTACATTTTGCGAAGTTAGGGCCCGTGCGCAAACTTTATTGTGAGGGAGATTCAGGGGCGGAGGCGCCTGGCTCCGCGTGCAGTGTTTTATCTGGCGAATGGCAAAGAGGCGAGCCCCTTCGCAACTAAGACACAAAATAGCGACTGCGGGTTCCTCTTTGGACTCAATGCGCTGGAACTGTTGGGCAGTGTCTATGGGGGCGTCGTTAGAAAGTGATTTTGCAGAAAGGTACCTGGGCGTGGTGAGGAGAAGGGGAGGCGTGTGTTCTGGCTAGGGACCATCAGAGACGGACCATACGTGAAAGGGTGAAAAAGCATGCCCCTTTCACTTCTTCTAAAGTGTGCGCCACCGCGCAGCACTCAATATCTGCGTACTTGGCGCTTTAAGAATCTGGCGACTTCGCTCTGTTGTGCTAAGTAAACTTCCTTGTCATGAGTCCAGTAGTTAGACACCATCTTAAACACACAGGCCGCGGAATTTCATACTTGGCACATGCATGTTGCCTTGTTTTCAGTGAATGCCCAAGATCACACACAGAGTCCGCCGAGTGTCTAATAACATCCAGGTGCCGGTGTTGCGCCAAGGGAAGCCGTTCTTCTGCACGTCAAACATTGAATTTGCGAATCCAACTAAAAAGTTGTGCGGGATATCTGTCGGTCCGTGGCTGGACCTTGGGAAGGGAGAGGGGGGTGGGGAGGCGACAGGTGTGCAGGGTGGGCGAAGGCGTCCTGGAGTTTCTAGACGGTGCCCGGAGAGCTTCACATATGGTTCCCATAACGTTGGAGTTAGTTCGCGGGCGGCCTGATCGCGTGCTGCGGAGAACCGTGCTGGCCGTCAACAAAGCGCTTCAGCGCCTCGCCACGGGTCTTAAGAGCTATATAATTCCGCAAAATTATGTGTTTTAAACCTTTGTTCGTGTGTTGTTTTTTTTTTTATTTACACCTGTGTGTTTACAGAAGTTTAATTTAAATTGGAGCTTACTGTTATATCTTTGAGTCTTTTTTGAACGTAGAATCTATATTTTTCTACAATAGTGGACACTATTCTTCTTTCACATGTATGTAGTATGTGTCTGTCTCCCCTCTCTTTCCCGATCTGGATTTATATATACACACACACACACATATATATGCACACACAAGCACACATATATATACACAAACACATATGTACACAAACACACGTATATATACCCACATATATACACACACCCACATATATACTCACATCTATAGACACACAAATATATATATATGACCCAGTAGAAGGCTTCGGCCGAAACGCGTAGGTCAGCTTGGTTGTTGTGCACCTCTGCACGTTGCTTGCTATAGCTCCATGATATGTGGTTGCTTACAGAATTATCAATAAAGCACCTCGTCGTCAAGGATTTTGATGTGCCATTCTTCTGTTTGCCCTTGACAAGCGGCGTGCACCAAAGGGTGTCTGACTACAGAGGTTGGAAGTAAAATAAATATATATATATATGTATATATATATATACACACACAGATATATATACTCACACACATATGTGTATATTATATTTGCATTAATGAGAGGCAAAGGCTTGAGTGGGTGCCAATGCTCATCTCTCACTCACCATTGGTAATAAAACAGCATATGACTCTTTGCACATCTGCCTATATGTATTACACCATGCAGTCTAGAGGTTCTGGTGACAACAGAAACCAAGAGGCCAAAGGTCAAGTGGGTTGTAAATGGCAATGGCTCTATAACACCAGGGATAGGTGATTTGCATTTTTTTTTAAATACATACTTAGTTTGGGATAGTTTGCTTGAAATAGCTGTTTTTCCCAACAAAATGTTTATTGAAACCAATAGACAAAATACTGAATTATGGTGTTTGCAGTAAATAAGAAGATAAAAATAAGTATGTAATTAAGAATGCAGAATTTTAGAAAAAACATCACTGTTTACTTTGTTAAAATAAATCGTATTCTATTTGTCAAAGGCAAACATGTCTCCACGGTGCAACCAACAACGCGCACTAGGGGGAATTTGAATGCTCAGGTTTTATCTTTCGTGATGAGAATATTGATTAAACAATGACCCTCAGAAAATATCTCTCAGGCCTCTGCAAAGCTTTGCTATGATGCATTGGTCCCTGTGAAATATGAGTTTTTATACCACTGAACTTTGTGCAATAAAAACACATTAACATGTCATCATAAAACATATATGTAGTTGAAAGAAAGCACGCAGCGTTGGCCTGCTAGCATGTGTGTATACACACAATTACTGGGTGAGGCCTATGTCATTCATTATGTTGAGAAACTTGTGTTAACTCTTTCTACATGTGTTGGACTTAGTATAATTTTTGTAAAATGCATAATCCAGACTCATTTATAAATTTGCCGGTCTTCACCAAATAGGGCTGTTGTCTGCAAACATTAAATGAACAGCTAACCTCTTGATCCATGTGTATCTGGCTAACCATACATTAAGATATATATATATATATATATATATATATATATATATATATATGCATATTTAATATTTCGACCGATATGCAGCATGATTAAAACTATGTCTGGGACAAGCTTTGAAATGTTTGGTATAATACGCTGATATAAGGCAGTAATTATGTCACCAATATCTTCTATAAGAATTATGTTGTCTGTACCGAATATGTGAAGCTATAACATTTATCCATTCAAAGATGGCGCTCACATATTGAGAGCGATAAAGCTTTTCTCTTTCCATGTCTATGAATTTAAAAAGAATTTTAAAGTTTTTTTTATAATTGAAATAACTTTAAAAACGGCTGCCCCTGTCGTGTTAGTAACACCGACGAAGGCGGATGCCGAAACGCGTTTGTTGTTGCTGAAAATGAAATAAAAACTTTACGCAATCTGCCCCGTGAGTGCTGGCTTGTTCCGAAAGAAGGGAGAAGGAACTTTGAGCTTTGATTTATTACACGGAACGCCACCGTGTTGCCGGCACCCGCCCGTGAGTGCTCCTGTCTCATGGTGGTTAGCCAGATACACACGGATCAAGACGTTAGCTGTTCATTTAATGTTTGCAGACAACAGTCCTATTTGGTGAAGACCGGCAGTAGTCATATTTGTTTCCATATCCACACACACACACATATATATATATCCTTAAAGTTTTCCGCCACGTCAACCATCCAAAGGACGAAAAGCAGACCCAAAGTAAGTGCAATACAGGTTTATTCCAAAAACGCGCGCACCTCCGCCATTACGCGTTTCAGCCTCCAACAAGGCCTTGATCACGACACGTTTCGGAGAAATTTTTTTCTTTTTAAAGTGCTAGTATATATATATATACACACACATATATAGATATATATATATACACATATATATATTATATATATAATATTATACATATTTCCATCAAAAATATATATACCCATTAATATGTATTTGATATTATATTGTTTTCCTTTACATTGATTAAGTTATCACTAAGCACTGTTAGCGTATAATTGCAATCACTGCGTCAATAAAAAATGTTGATGTTTATGTGCACGAATAGATAGATCGATAGATAGAGTTTGTTTTGTAGAAAGCTGCCCGAGTTGTCCTCGTAGCTCTTTAGTTTTAATCTGAATGTATCTCTCGCTTCTTGCACACCTTTTGGTGCTGCCAACAGGTACATTCACCGAGGTTTGAAAGGGGCTGAATGCGGAAGTCGAGAACAAACCTGAAAAAAAGAAAGATAAAATACATGAAAGAGCCCTTTGTGTTTCACTTTCCCAGCCTCAGCGTTGACGGTTTTCCGTGTGGTTGGCATTCTTTTCTTTCGGCCGAGCGAGGCTATGCCCCTCCCAGACTGGCACTGCCCATGGTTAACTCTTTCGAAGGGTGCACAGGGCAGGCGGGTGCCCTGCCTTGCTCTTCGGAATCTGTTTTTGTTTTGAATCTTTAATAGAGCAGCCCGAGGTTGGATGAAGTGTGGTTTTCCCCTCCGCCTCTTGAATCTGGGCCCGGACCACGTCAGTGTGTTTCCTTGCCAGGCCTACTGTGGTCCGACGACTGCAAGCCATCGCCAGGTCTCTATGTTTCTCCCGCTCACTCTTGTTAATTACCACCCTGTGCCAGCGCTTTGTTGGCCAAAGAAAGCAAGGTGTTGAGTTTTATTTTGCGGGTTTGTGTGTTTGAGTGCGTCAGTGTGTTCCCTTACATGACTTTACCACAAATTGCCCTCTTCGTCGTTCCCAAGTGCACTCTGAACTCCCTGGAGTCGAGTCAAACAATTGGGTTGAGTTGAAAACTTGGCCAACATGGCTGCCCCATTGGAGAGAACCTCGTGTCCTGGATTTTATCGGCCCACCTCACCGCTCGCCCAACCCTCTCTGTGAAACACACCCAGTTTTCCTTGAAGAGCAAAAAAAAAAATCTAAAAGTGAGTTAGGCTTCGAGCAGCAACGTTTCAAGCAACGTTTCAGCCACCCACGCTTATTCATAAAATATTTGAGCTCCCATTCCAACCCCCACCCAACAAAAATAAATGTACGCAAGCTGAGAAACTCATCGAAAGTAGGATCGCTGACGAGCATCTTGCAGTGTGAGACAACTTCCTCATCTTGACCCCCCCCCTCTTCTGCGGCCACAGCATAAAAGCCCAGGTTTCAATTTTCCTTTTCCTTTGGGAGGGCCCCCTCCTTTTGGAGACAGTGATTCAGAATTAACGCTTTCCTTTTACCCGCTAGCTCAGTGTTTCCCAAACTTTGTAGAACCGCAACCCAATTTTTTAGAACAACAAACTTTTGCGACCCACCTTGCTTTAGTGTACGTGAGGCAGGCTATTTTTTGATGTTCCTAAAGCATTGTGTGGTAGTGCATTGTCATTTACAAACAGCACATTTTTCTTTGAAATGGCCACTCAATTTGCACAGACATGCAGTTTACTGATAAAACTATATTGCACACAAACGATAATGTGCGGAAATCGGGTTTCAGTGAATATTTATCATTTGTGCATCACCAAGTAAAGTATCTTGATTCCTTTTGATCTTATTAACATATTTGTTTCCATCACACTTAAGAAGCACCCAAAAATGTGTGCTTTGTTTTTGCTTCCCTAAATGCTGAATGTATACAGTTATTTTACAGGTATTTACACTTTGTTTTGTGTTACAAAAAATGACAACCTACAGCCTTTTCCTTTCACACTCTACACACTGGCAAGATTGTCACTTGATTCACTTTACTTTTCTTTCTCTGACTGCAAAGTGAGAGTGGTTTGTAAACACTAGTCCCCATTTTAAAAACATAAACAACAATTTGTCAGAAGGCAATGCCTGGCCCTGTTCTAGTTAGTTTTAACTGCGTTGCTCTTTAACCTACAGTTGCATCTTTTGAAAGCAAGACCTCGTTTTTGTGTCTGTTTCTTTGTTTATGCATGTTTTATGTTGGTATCTTTTGCAGTCTGTAAGTAGTTGTCTTTAGTGACACTGAAGCAGTGTTTTATTCTGACTCAACAGTATCTGTCTGTATCTGTGTGTACATGAATCTCAATGGCAGTGTGTGTGGGTGTGTCTATATCTGTGTGTGTGTGTATCTATTAAACCTGGGTGGAGTTCTCAGAGATCCGCTATGAGAAAGGCGGGGCCGGCATCGGCCACGCCAAAGGTATGGCGGTCGTGCCGGCCCCGAATGACCAAAGAGGCGGGCCCTGTCGCGCCAGGAGTGACGCGACGGGCCCGCCTCGCCAGCAATTGGTCAAGGGGTGATCCGGAAGTGATTGTAATCGCTTCCGGGTCACGCCTTGGGCAAGGGCCAAGCCGGTCAGAACCGGCTTGGCCCAGAGAAGGGTTAAAAGGCTGGGGAGCGGGGAGTCAGCCTCTGTTGCCCCCCGCTCCTCCAGCTTCCCACACCAGCCTCGCTAGGAGGCTGTTAATCTGTTTTCCCCACCCACCATCCCCTAAAGCTAAGGAGTCTTGAGGGTTTAAGGAAGTTTTATTGGTTTTATTCACAGGTTCAAATAAGTACTGTATAAAGATGTGATATGTATTGTTTTCTCTTTCGTGGGCTCAAAGACATCTGTTTACTTTTCAGGTCATCTAACGTCGTATTTAGTGCTATTACTTGGTCAGGCGGTAAGGTCATGATTGGTGAGCAGTAAATTTAAGGTCCTTCGAGGCGGCGCCATTCTTGAATGGGCTCGCCCAAGGGGAGGACAAGTGGTCTCTCTTAGAACTCCAGGGGCAGTTACAGCTGGTGGCTGGATGGGGGAGGGAGTAACGCTTTCCCTAGGCTAGTGGGCCACCCCGCATGTGGACAATGGCGCCAGTAAACGGCGCAGAACTGCAAGGGCCCCTTATGGAGATATTATACGGAACGTACGAGGGTAACCGGGGGGGGGCGAAGTACACTCACGGTGAACGGGCCCTCTGCACATGCGCACTCCGGTAGGAGGGCGTGGCATTATTTGATAAGGATCTGACACCAGTTATTGACCTTGCCGTAGGCTCAAATTTTTTGTTACGCAGAAAATTTAATTGTATGCTATTTATTGATGTTGAGATAACTTAGATTCGGATAGGAATACCTTTGTATTAGAGATATGTTAAGGTTAGGCATCTGACATCTGGAAGTATCAATGTAATCAATGTCATGAAGTATTTTCTGCGTAAATATGTATATTAATTATGTGGTAATTTTATGTTAATAAATACGGCCGGGGGTTTACGACCCCTCATCCAAAACTCTTCTCAGCTATCTATCTGTCGGTAAGATAAGGGAGGAGGGGTTATAGGCAGTACCTGGCCATAGTGGAACTCCAAGAAGTGACATAAAAAACTCCGCCAAGCTACGCGAGCGGCGGAGTGGGTTACCTTGCACCGTTCGCAATGATTTTTTAGGTTGTCTCGCGCTGTAAAATCAGCGCGAACGACATCTTGCACAGTGCAGGAGGGTACTGCTTCTTACTGTCACTCGAGTATAAGTTCTACTCGAGCGGCAACTTCCTCAACGCGAATAGAAGATTTCTCAACGCGAGCGGTAGCGACCATCCGTGACCGCCCGCATTGAGAAATCTCACTGGGAAGTTGTCAAGCGTTGGATTTTCGTCACTTGCGCTCACCAACTTACCGTTGGCGAGCGCGGAAAAAACTCTGCTGTTCTGAGCAGAGTTTTTCAGAACTCTGCGAGCTCCGCGGAGTGCAAAAAACTCTGCGAACGGAGTGGAGTTCACCAGCCAGGATTAATATCTATTCGAGTGTGTGTGTCGGTATTGAAAGTTCTGTTTGAATCTATATCCATCTTTCTTTGGAGCTATGCACCTCTAGGACTGGGTGAATGCACTGTATGGTGGTTGGGTGTAAGTATGAAAATATGGGTGCCTTTATATATGCGTATATGTCTTGGTGGGGACAGTGTATGCGCCTGTCGTCTGTGCAGGCCTCACAGCTCCCCGCTGGCTCCTTGTCATAAGGCAGTGTCAGCAGTTGTGTCTTTTCAGCCAGTAGCACTAATGGTGCTGGAGTTTGTAGTCATATTTCCCATTTATGTGCACAGGCCAACATGTCCCATCGTTCATACTGCTGCTCTCTGAAAAAAACAGGAGTGACTTAAAGCTTTCCACATGACAAGGGGCCAGCTGACAGCTATGAGGCCTGTCAGTGTATGATGTGTGGCTAATATCTGAATGACAGACAGACAGACAAATAGAGAGATAGGCAGATAGATAGATAGATGGATGGATGGATGGATAGATGGATAGATTGATGTGTGGTGAGTGAGGCATAGAACGAAGGTCTGGCCTGCTTGTCTGCCGTTTGTCCATGCAGCTATAAAGTGTATTAAGTGTGAGTCTACGTCTGTGTATCAGCAGTGGAAGTTTTGTGTGTGTTTGAATGTTGTGTGTTGCTGCATCTAACCTTCTGCATGTGCTGGTTTGTGTACATCTGTGCTTGGGCATATAATGGACTGCATGTGGTGTGTGAATGTCAGTGTGTTTCTGTTTGCTTAGTAGGCCTCTGTGTACAATGTGAGGGTGTGTGAGTTTGTGTGGTGCTGTGTGTGAGAATGTGCTTGTGTGAGTCTATAAGCCGCTCTCTTCGTGGCGGTGCATTTGTACGAGTGTGGGACATTTTGGGTGCCTATGATACTGCTAATCTCATCCAGGTGGGCCGGTCTATGGTCTTTCCAGAGGTGTATTTTAAGGGGGTGCGCACACTGGGGCACAGATACAAGGGTTGGAGACACCTACAAATATGTGTGTATCTATCTTTGTGTGTATTTATATATGTATACATATATATGTGTGTGTGTGTGTGTGTATATGTACACATACATATATATTATATATATATATGTTTAAAATGTTTATATCTATATCTTTACATTTAAATTTAGATATAAACACACATATATAGACAGTAATATTTAACAATTTTAAGCAATTTTTTGCTTTGCAAAATAAAATATTTGGACAAATGTGGTGCTGGTGGTGTGGGGCCTAAGGGGGGCGGGACCCAGAACAAATAAAGCTGGGGCACAGGTCCGACCTGGCCCCCCCCTCTAGAGATGCCAGTGACGTTGGTCTGCCTTCAGAACCCTAGGTATACTTCTGTGTGCTGCCCAGTCAGTATTAGAGGGCTCTACGTCACTACCTGCCCCAGTCCCAATGTTTTCCTTACATTCTGACATTTTTAGTCTTGCTTATTGATTTTAAAACCTTGACTACAAGTCCCAGAATGCAAAGAAAAAAACTGGACTGGAGCAGCTAGTCACACATGGGCCAGGGATAGTTGCCAGTTTTGTGTGTGTAGTACAGTGTGATGGACGGCGTGCAAGACAGAGTGTGCCCTATCCCACGTACACACATGAGCATCTTTGCGTGTGCACGTGTAGGTCTGTGTATATTACGCTTGACGGGTGCATGGACTGTGGATGTGCGTGTGCGGCTGGGCCTGTATGCAGGCCCGTCTTTGCGTGGCACCGTGGTGATCTGGCTGCCTGTGCGTGCACGCTCTGTGCGTGTGCTCGTGTCTGTGCAGGTTTTCCCCATGGATCAGGCCCCGCCCATCGGGCGCGTGGACGTCAACAGAGAAAGTGGTATTTGCATTTGAACTTGACCTGTTTTTCCCGGACACCCCCCCCCCCCCCCCTCGCCCCTCCTCCCGGCGCTCCCCGCCTGGCACCGGCTGCTCCCGAGCATCCGGCGCGCACTTTACATTTTATTGTGGAACAAAAGCAAGGGAAAGGTTTGCAGCAGGTAACTCTGGGCCAGGTGTTTGCGAAGCCTTAAATCAAGACTAACCACTTCGAACAAAGTGATGTGGACACTAGTTAAACAGAGGGGGGAGGGGGGGGGGAAGTCTGTGTGGGCGTGCTTGTGTTTTTTTGATTCTAGGCCACTAAATATTATGCACCAATGAAGGACTTGCGTATGCGGCCAGGTTAATTAAAAATGCGACAAGGAAAGGTAAATTATGCAGCGAATTCTCTGGTTAAAGGCAATTATGCATCTGTGCGTTATGTTTTTTTAACGGACACTGAAACAAAAAAATGTCCCAATGCTATAAAATGCATAGCTTTATTAGGGATAATTGTATGCTTTCAGCAGAGCCGGGTACAATTATTTTTGTTTTTTGCAACAGTTATTGATTTTACCTTTCGCAGCAGGAACAGAGGCATGGGATTTTGGTAACAATGTCCTTCCCGGTTAAATAGGTTACAATAAACATATACATTGTTGCATTCTACACAAAAACAAACCCTAGCAAAAAAAAAAGTGCCTCTTTAATTTTGCACAACCCAGATACAGTCTAACTGTTGCCTTCTGTGTTTGGTTTGGTCTGTGTTATCACTATGGTAATGTAGAAGCAAACCTTTCAATTCAGAAGTAATCTTGAAGGAGGGAATTATACATTTCACAATTGTTATATATGTGCTCACCAGGGGGACCTTTGGATTCAAGATTTGGGATCTTAAAACAGGAGGTAACATCTGTAGAGTTCTTTTAAACTCTGAGTGCGTCTCGATATAACTGGTGCTTTGAGGGTGATGCCTGTGATGTAAGAAGAAATTTACATGAATATTTAAATAAAACATCGTCATGAAAATAAGGAATCCCTCTTTTCAAATTCTTTTTTAATTTTATTTAATATGGGTTAGATGGGAGTGAAAACTGCCATCTCCCAGTCCATCACTTGGGGATGTTAATACCAACTGGACAAAGTTGTCTCATATTTAAATGGCTGAATACAGTAAGAGTTAAAAGTGAATGAAGGAGGGAACAAATATCAGACAGTGTGTTCCACTCTGTGCCTTGTTTTGCATAATTTTTGATCCACATTAGCCAGAAACACGTTGTTATTAATTAAAATCCACAAACTTTATAAAGCTGGTGCTGGAATATGTGGAAAATGCTGATTTTTTTTTATTTAACCTGGAAATTCTGCAGCCGTAGAATCACATATAAGATGTTCAGAACAAACTGATCAGAAAGCTTGATTCACAAATCGGTGCAGGGGAGGGATATGTATGAAATTTCTGCATCAATGGTTCGAATCCCATCGCATCCGCCGGCCTCTTATTCTTCGAAGGTCAATGCCAAGAGCATTATTGCAGTGAGTAGATAATAGTACCTTCAGCTGTTGCAGGGACTAGACATGGGACGGGATGATTACGAGTTTGGCGGTCCATAGGAACGCCAAACCCGTGGTGGGGGCGGCGGCCAACGCAGACCCACTGCAACCGTCTGGGAACTGCCATTCCCCGGCGATGTTGCAGCGGTGTGAGGCAGAAATATGCTGGTGATGCCGTTTGGAAAAGCGCGTACCATAAGGAAGCGCACCATTAGGACCCGGGACCCCGGGATCCCGGCCACGCCCTCGTGGCTCCTGGCTGAGGGAGTGGTCGACGCGAACAGCAGGAAGTACTTCCGGGGCGAGACTGACGTCACTTCCTGCCGGGGCCGGTAATGGGGGCAGGAGAGTGTAGGGGGCCTATTTAGGGCACATTGCCCAGGCCCTCGTCCTCTCTTCCTTACAGCGCCGGCCCTGTGGGCAGTGGACTTCGTGAATCTCCCACCCACCCATCCCTAGAGGTAGAGCTTGGGAAGGTGTTGGAAGTTGAATTGAGAGTGGCGGTAAGGAGGCCACATAAATTGCCTTACATTGTTAAGGGGAGTCCTCCTGCATACTCCCTAGGCCAGCACTGAGGGGGAGATACGGTAAGCTCACCCCAGAGAGAATGGAGACACCGGCTGGGGGCAAGGGCGCCAGTTTACAAACTAGGGCATGGGGCCTATGGTCACCGCTAAGCATATTACGAGTTTCTGCCATGAAAAGGCTGCTGGTGAGGGAATTAAGGGGGGCCTACAGGGCCCCCTGGTGCCTCAGGCCATGGGGATGCATGCGGGGGGCACATGTTGTGGCCCCCCTGTGTGCATGCACCCCCTTTCCTGCACGGCATGGACTGCAGAGTCCATGCCGTGCAGGAACGGGCTTTGACGCTCCCATTGCGGTGCCGTTTTTCAAAGTACCGCCCGCCAGACAATGAGAAAATGTGTAATCTGGTGGACGGCCGGCGGTGGACTTTGGCGGTGTGGGAGCACACACACACATATATATATATATATATATATATATATATATATATATATATATATATATATATATATATAGATATATATATACACATATATACACACACACACACTCTTTGCAGTTGACCCTTATAGGTGATCCCATCAGTTTTGTTATGTGGCTCAGTGTAAACTCCCCTTCCTAAAATTAACTTCTACAGGCCCCACTGATTCCCGCAGACAGTTATGGTACATTGCTGCTTCTGCATCTCTTAAGCCTCCTGGGAAGAATATTTGTCTTCCTCTCATTCTGTAATCATTTTCAGTTTTATCACCAATCCATTTGAACCGGATTTCTTGCTTCAATTTCCAGGGGTTGTTGCCCCATGGAATATCTTTGATCTTGCCTTGATGATCTCCCTTCCTAAATTATTCTGAGGGTTGAAACATCAACCATTTAGACTGTCACCCTACCTCCTGTAAGGCCTCATTTGAGATTTTATAGCCAGTCACTATTTACTGTGTGAATAGTAAAATGCTCACAGTTAACATTGGTTTGTTAGTTCCAGGCTTTGCATTTCTATTTCTGTTTTCTCTTGTACATTTGACTTACGTCATGTGCCATCCCATGATCTTTTTTAATGGGATCTTATTTTGTCCTTTTTTATTTTTTACAACTATTGCAATACATGTTTTGATAGGTTCTACATGTATGTTTTCTTGACATTTTGTGTTTCTGGATATTTTTCTCTATACATATCCCTATTTGCTTGTCAGAACACTCCTCTCAGGTACAATCTATTATGCCTCCCAAGTATAACTTTTTGATGACTGATCGCTAAGGAACCATTCTTTCTGTCATAAATTTACAATACCAGGTTCCTCAGCATATGTATTCGCCCACTTTTTTCATCCTTTAATTTGTTTGGGGCCAATACAAGTTGAAACTTGACATTGATGTTGCTGTATTCAGACCAGATTAGGACATCAAACGGCTCGTAGTTTTAAAATGCCCAAGCGCCTCGTCTTATTGGTCAATTAAGCACAGATTGCACATCATCAAGGCACCCTTGTATATTGAATTGGGTGCAGAATGAACATCCAGACTGGTATTTGGATTGAGGAGTTACAAAATCGTTTTGAGTAAATAGGGAACACCACGGCTGGTATTCTAGATAGTTTGGGATTTTCATAAAAATCTGGACTACATCCGGAGGCTTAAATGAGGACTAACGGATGTAGAAACAGAAGTTCATGGCAAATGTGTTTACTTTTTTCAAGGCTTTCAAATCCTCAAGACATAGGAGAGTCCAGGGGAGTAGGAGAACCTTTATCTAAAACGATGGGGACAATTTCTTATTCTGCGGTTAATGGGATATTCCCCATTGGTGCTTAATTTGTAAAAAAAAAAAAGTGCCAGGGCCTTCGTCAGGAGGCCACAGCAGCTTGCACCACCCATTGCCCCTGCCAGTGCTGCCAGTAACAGTACCAACACAACTAGTAACCATCACACTCCTACAAGTGTGACAATTGCGACAATTCCAGACACCCAAATCTATAAGAATGGCGTGTTCAGCAGGTATTAGTCACTTGTAATGTTCATTGAATGAATAAATAATTGTTATGGTGCTTATCTCTTAATTAGACAAACAGCGCCACCATGTGGCAGACTGTCTTAAGTTCCGCTGCGGACAATTAAGTGCCGGTACAAAGCACCAGAAACCACCAGTTCAAATTAAGCACTGTTTCCCATGGTGAAAATATCCGATGCCTAGAAGCATGAAATAATCGAACGGACAAGCAGATGTAAGGCTTGATAATCGATATCCACCGATAATACCACAAATATCAATTTCAAACATTCTGTAATTGGAAATTCATGAATAATCCAGCACCCCCATTCGGTCCCCTATCCAGCGTAATAAGGCAGTACATTTCCAACTGCACAGAAAAGAACAAATGTGTTGTCTTTAACGGTGCTCGCAATATTCCGGTGCTCTAATAAAATAAATGCATGCTTTGTAAATACCACCTTGTCTGGTTAGTGGTGGTTCCTCAGCAGCGGAGGAGGTGATGTTGTAAACCTTCGTGCGGGGTGGGGTGGTGCAAATTCTGTATCTCAGTTCCTCTTGTGTGCAAAGACTGGGAACCGTTAGTGGCAGGCTACCAACACTGTCCTATCATATACATATGCAGGTTCATCAGGCAAAACGTATGCATGGTTATTAGAGAAAAGTCGTCTAGATAAGGGGTGTCGAACATGCCGGATGACTGGATCCATTCCATATATTCAGGGAAAGCCCTCACAAGGTACATGAGTTTCATTTATACTAAGTGTAGGTAAATCTTTCTAGCTAGATAGCTTGAAAATATGGGCTGTATCTGGCCACTCTGTGCCAAACCTAGGCCCCCGCTCCAATTTTCACTAAAATGAAAGGTGCTACGGAAACTATATTTGGATATGAAAAGTGTGTGCGAGGTGTACCCTGATGTACAGAAGTCATTTGAGAATGTATTTTTCTTAAAGATTTAAAAGTAATGCGAAGAACATTGCTTGCCCAAACCATGCTGCCACTGCCCAGTGTCGTTTCACTGATCCTGCGAGATATTTTCTGCTTGAATCAATCAGCCACTGGTGAAAATAGTGTGAGAATTAATAAACAGGAGAAAAGGAAGAATACATTAAATGCACCAAATCCAAGATCACATGGTTACACTTTCATAACAGACATCTCGCACTGGCGTACTTAGGAGCAGCGCAGTTTCGTCTGAGATCTTTCTTTTCCGAAATTGAAATCCTGGGCTGCTTGGTGGGATTGCGGTGAGTAGGCTTACCTACAAATCCCTACACATCTTCTCCCTGCACAGTTTGATGGTCTTGTATGCAAACAAACTCAGTTCTCAGAGCCTTTAAAAAGCGGTCAGTCCAGTTCGAAAACTTCTTTCGGGATGGTGTCTCTGAAAGCTTTGTAGTCCTTGGTCGTAAAGCCCCACTGAGGAACCGTGATGTCTATTTACACCTGTATCATTTGTAGTGAGAAATTTGCTAGATTGATCCATCATGGCTGTCTTTAACCGGGGTCTTTCCTTCAGTTCAAGGAAATTCAGTAAAAAAAACAGATTGCTATTCTGTCACTTTCAAAAAATGTCCTGCTGCATTGTGGGTAATCTCACCTGTGCAGTTCTTGTGCCTGCAGTAGCTGCTGCCCTGAACTGCCAGCAGGTGGTATTAGCTCATAGACCGAACGGGTAGATAGCGCCTAGTGCATGAGGAGCACTACTCATGGCACTAAGGAATACGGGACTCTCTGCCCCCTGGTTGGCTAGTAAAATACAACTGGGCTGCAGACAGCCACTCACCTCCATTGGCCTTGGCGTATCTTCAGCTTCCGTGTAAGGATAGTTGAGGCCTCCAAGATCAAGCTGAAACAGTAGACCACAAAGCACCAGGAACAAAAGCTCCTTAAAATGGCGCCAGGCATGGGCTATCCCGACTACCTGGTTAGAAGAAACATACTGGAAATAGGAATGCACAGTGATGATGTATTAAAGGAATAGGCACAATAATTAAGGCAGGTAACACCTACTCTCTCTGTGCTGTTGGACGTCAGTGGTAAGAGGCTTCTCCGGGTGCTGCCAAATATTGGACCACGTGTCCCAGAGGGCTATGGGGACTGCGCAGATGTAGGAGTAAGGTAAGTTTACCCCATACAGGTCAACACTCAGGTCTCTTTAGTTTAATTAATTTCCCTTCTCACTTTCAACTGGATTTTTCTGAAGAGAATTTAGACTACAAACACAACTGAAGCGTGTCTTGTTTTGCCTGCCAGTGATTTTTAGGTTTCAGCTACAGACGGCTTTAGCGGTTTGTTTGAAGCCCATTGGATCAAATACATTATGTTTAGTTACAGTGGGCCTTGGATCAGCCCTTTGCTCAGGAGTGGGTGGCTTTCTTGTCAATCTCACTTCCCTGTTCCTGATTCGATATCTTTCTCCACTAGTCTTGTGTTTGTCCCAATCAGGAGCATTTCAGTCTCACAGAGTTTGATTAGATGATGTGTCCTTCCACTGCTCATCACAGACATTGGATTGCAATGCATATGGGGGACTATTTTCTCCCTCCCTCTCTCGCTCCCTGCTGTTGTCCTTCCTCACCCTTCATCTCTATGTTACCGCAAACCTCCTCCCACCTTAAGGTTGCTTGCCCCCAGCCTCCTAGGCCCCCCTCACACATTAAGGGCTGCATGTCATGCCATCGCTGGTGGCCATCTTAAAATGTTTTAACCATTCCAAAATGCATTTAGATAGAAGAAAAAAGCAATGGCCATGCCAATGCTTGTTCTGGTGGTGCCATGCCTAAAGCCCATTGTCTACCAGTTTATGGGCTTTACTAATGGATAGTTCCAAAGTGGGGTTCGGTAGTGAACTATGCCTGCCAATCCATAAAGTTTCTTCTTGGTCATGAGTGACTGGTTGTTGATGTAACTCTGTGTAGATATTTTAAGGTCTGTGCAAGAGTGAGTCAACCGGTCTTTAAAATGGATCCATATACCCACAAATAATTGTAAATGATACATTAATCCCCACCTTACATTTGACTGACTTAGCGTCTCCAAAATCTCACTGGAAGGTTCATAACCGACCCAAATCTCTCTGTTATGGATAAACTCACAACCAAATTAGATGCAATACTCGCTAGAGTAGTTCTAACAGCCGCAGATATCTGTAAGGGATACGTGTAGCCTTATATCTCTGAAAATTGATGCATCCCATCCCAAATCTCTTGGAATTGACCAAATGGCTCTAAATAGGGCTAAGATGTGTTCAGCTACCCTCTAAACATCCCCTCAGCACGCCACACACATGCACACGCACACACACACACTCATCCTAAATCTCCAGAAATTGACCAAATGACTCTAAATAGGCCTTAGATGTGTTCAACCACCCCTTAAACCCTATTGAAAATTCTCAGCATACTACACACAAACGCAACTACACACAAACACAACCACACACACACACACACACAGAGAAGCTCCCAAAAAGGAATACACCTATCCCAAAACTACTTGAAATAGTTCTTCAGCAGCAAAAATCATTGGCCCAAATGCAGTGACGTGTGCTATCTGTCGAAAGCAACTGTTCCAATTGTTGCATGTCGATTCAGACTTAGTTACACACGAGGTGCACGCCCCATGTGACGTGTCCTTCATTGTGAGTGTGCACCTGGAAGTGGGAATGAACACTGGTGTTTCTGAATTTGAGAGTGTGTCGGTGTCTGTCTGTCTGATAATTGGCCTGAATCCCACTCCTTCCCTTATGGAACTGCACCCTCACTTCTCTGGCTCTCCCACCGGGTCCTGGAGGGGTCCCCGGAGTCTAAGGCCTAGACTGTGATGCAGAACTGGGTTGGTACCTCCCTCAAAGACCTATTTTTAAAACCAGAAGGTATAAAAATAGCCTCCAGCTAGCACAATTTATGAACTGGGATGTGCATCTCCTCACAGTGGACGGTTTGTGCTGCAAGTCAAATATCTGGAGGAAATTAAGTCATGGGGGGGGCAAATTCAAATGGAGGCAGAGAGCCCAGACAGGGGCAGTGACGTAGCACACACAAGGACTTCGCTCGCGACAAGTTCATGCTTCATGAGTCCTCCCTCCTATGTGATTTGCACTTGCTACACCACACACTTAAATATTCAATTAAAATAATTCGAATACCACATTTTTTTTGTTTATTTCGAAATTGCCGTCATTCATGGTTGTTTGACAGCGGTCCTCTCAGCTTAGCCTCTTCTGGACACACTTCACGCGCATTTGCTAATCAGATGTTTGGCCATAACGACCCTTACAAACCTCAAAAAACTATTCCTAGTAGGGGAGGTGATGGTTGATACGTCATCAATACCCGCCTCCTTATGGCTAGTCTGGCTGCTTGTGGACCGTTTTGGCAAGCCTTGGTTTTCAAGCCCTGGTAGGTTGGAAGTTGTAGTTGGCCAATCATGCTGCGCCTTCGGGAGGAGTTAGACGCGCATGCGCCGACCATGTCTAGAGTTTATTGGTTGGAAGGAGGCGGGCTAAACCCTGCTATTCCCAGCCGTAGAATACAGTGGCTGCAGTTTTATTGGTGGAAAGGGAGGCCAGGGCATGGGACATACCCAACCAGTTGCTTATCAGAGGTCCCGTTCACACCCCAGTCTACACTTATAGCGCCAAGCCCACCCAGGCGCGTCCTCGAGTGACACCACCAGGGGTGCGGGCAGCCCTCCTCCGCCCCTGCACGCTCCTAACCTGATTACCTGGCCGACACGGCTTCAGTAATGCTTTTAGCGCGCAGCATCCTGGCGTGGAGGCCTGCACTAACAGCATTAACCCCCAGCCCATCAGAGGCCCCGAGAAGACAATATCCCAGGTAGCCGAGCCCGGAACCCTCTGGGGGCCGGGAGAAAACAGGCTCGGTTAACCTCAGACACGGCTGATAAATCCACCCTAACAACCTGGGCCATGAGGTATGCGGGGCGCCGAGGCCTCGTTAGAAGCAAGTGGGGCGCTAATGGAGATGGGGGAGGGGGCGCGAGGGCAGCGGCCTGGTGGTGTCTGGGACAGATTGTGTGTAGTGCTGTGTGGGGCAGATACACCAGATTGAGTGTGGGGGGCACATTGTGTGTAGTTGTGTGTGGGGCAGATAGTGTGTAGGACAGCTTGTGTGTAGTTGTGTGTGGGACAGATTGTGTGCAGTGGTGTGTGAGGCCGATAGTGTCTGGGCCAGATTGTGTGTAGTTGGGTGTGGAACAGATAGTTGTGTGTTGGACAGAATGTGTGTAGTCGTGTATGGAGCAGATTGTGTGTAGTTAGTTGTGGGACAGATTATTGTGTGCAGTTGTGTGGGGCAAATTGTGTGCAGTTGTGTGTTGAGCAGATTATGTTAAGTCATGTGTGCGGCAGGTTGTGTGTAGTTGTGTTAGGGCCAGATTGTGTGTACGACAGATTGTGTGTTGGACAGACTGTGTGAAGTTGTGTATTGGGCAGATTGTCTGTAGTTGTGTATGGGGCAGATTGTGTTTATTTGGGTGCGGGACAGATTACTGAGTGTAGTTGTTTGTGGGACTGAATATGTGTAGTTGTGTGTGTGTGGGGAAGGTTGTGTGTAGTTGTGCGCAGGGGCAAGTTGCGTGGAGTTGATTGTGGGGCATATTGTGTGGAGTTGTGTGTGGGACCGATTGTGTGTAGTTGTGTGTGGGACAAATTATTTGTAATTGTGTGGGGCAGATTTTGTGTACTGAGTGCGTATACCCCTGTGGCACCATGTTTGTTCACATTAACACGTCCTAGTCTGTGGTCTATGTCTGTGTGTACTGCTTGTCCGCATGACCACCTGTGTGTGTGCAGCCCAGCAGCCTGTGTGTCGTGACCACCAATACTTCTGTGTGGGTGCACGTTACCACCTGTAGTTCTGGTGGGCTGGGCACTTTATTTTTCTACTGTGAACGTGTTTGTGACAACAAGCAGTGAGTGTGTTACTTTCTGTGTATCCGTGTGTGGGGAAGAGATTGAGTATACCCATGTTCTTGTCTGTGTAGACATGGCCGTCTTTACCTACGTCTGTATTTGTGTGTGTGGGGAGCATACTGAGTGTACGAGCTGTGTACGGTCAGTGGTACACGCTTCTCACTTCACACACCAGTGCTTGTTGCAGTCATTTGTTTCAGGATCCCTACACTTCATCCTTGAACCCCCTCATTATCACTTGTCTCAAACCGAGTCACTGGGACCCACATCTCTGCTCCCTATGATTTTAGTGAAACCTTTTATCCCTAAATTGCTAACCACATCCACTGTTAACCAGACTTAATCCACACATCACTGTTCCAACCTGCTTTAGTGAAATCTTACTTACACGGCACGTCGCTGATCACAGACACTTTAGTGAAATCCCGCTCGCTCCCATCACTCTTCGCAACCACTTAAGTGAAATCTCATTTAATCCACAAATCATTTCTCACATCCACTTCAATAAACTCTTTTATCCTCGTATTCTTTCATACGTGCAATTTAAAGCAGTTTCCATCACACGTGTAATGTAAAGCAGTTTCCATAATTTCCGTATTGTGGAACCAATTAGTGTTACTGAAAGATAGCACTTCCACCCACTTCAAATGAGGTGCAGTAATCACCACCCCATTGGTCTCAAACACTTTAATGGAGTTTCACAGAATCGATAACTCGCTGGTCTCAAACGATTCAATTGAGTCTACCTTAATCTGTATGTCTCTGGTCTCATAGACTTCAGTAGAGCTTCAAGAAATCAACTTCCCACTTGTCCTAAACACTTTAATGGAGTTTGACGAAATCCCTAAGCTGCTGGTCTCAAGCACTTTCATGGAGTTTAATTTAAATCCACATGTCGCTGGATCCATTCGCTTCAATAAAGAATCGCATAATCCCTATGTTGCTGGGTTTGTAGACGTCTGTAGAGTTTCACATGATCCGTACATCGGCCTCATACTCTTCAACAGAGTTTCGCATACTGTTGCTGGTCTAATGCACTTTCGGATGGAGTTTCACAGAATTCATATGCTGCTGATCTTAAACGCATCAATAGGGTAATTGAATCCCTATGTCACTTATCTCATAGACTTCAATAGAGTTTCACAGTCTACATCACTCGCCTTATAAGCAATCAAGAGTCACGCACTCCCGATGTCAATCCTCTCATAGACTTCAGTAGAGTTTCACGCAGTCCGTACGTCACTCGCCTTACAGACAATGCAGAATCACGTAATCCCTATGTCAATGCTATCACAGACTTCAGTAGAGTTTCACGCAGTCTGTACGTCACTCGCCTTATACACAATAGATAATAACGCAATCCCTATGTCAGTGCTCTCATAGAATTCAGTAGAGTTTCACGCAGTCTGTACGTCACTCGCCTTATACACAATCGAGAATCACCTAATCCCTATATCAATGCTCTCAGACTTCAGTAGAGTTTCACGCAGTCCGTACGTCACTCGCCTTACAGACAATGCAGAATCACGTAATCCCTATGTCAATGCTATCACAGACTTCAGTAGAGTTTCACGCAGTCTGTACGTCACTCGCCTTATACACAATAGATAATAACGTAATCCCTATGTCAGTGCTCTCGTAGAATTCAGTAGAGTTTCACATAATCTGTATGTCACTGGTTTAATACACTTTGGTAGAACTTCACGTAATAACTATGTCACTGGTCTAATACACTTCAATAAATGTTTACATTAATCTGCACGTCACTGATCTCATATGGTTACAGAAGTGTTTCTTATATTCTGCATGTCACATTTTCTTTTGACTAGTGTCTCACACATTTGTAGATTTTTACTTAACATTATGTCACCGATCTCATGGACTTCGATAGTGTGTCACTTAATCTTTATGCCATTGATCTCATACACTTCTGTGAATAAAAACCTAATTTTATGTCACCGATGGCGTACACTTCAACAGAGTCACTTAAACCTTGTCACTAGTATCATACACTTCAATATTTACACAACAGATGCATAGGTTTTTTCACCGAAGGGGGCCCTGTAGTGTTATTTTTTACATCTTGGAGGGATCCAAAGATATTTGGAAAGGTCACCTCAACCCCAATTTATCACAGCATGCTTCATCATTTGCAACCTATCCACACCAAGTTAGGTGTATACCACCTTGGTGGACTCGACCAATGATGGGAGTTCCTAAGTAAGTTAATACTGGATGATAGCAGGGATCTAGATATATGATTAAAACTATTTTAGGGTATACCCTAAGGAAATTCCCTTTACATAGTGGGTACCCTAGATATAATTAAAAGAGAGATGTTTTGGGTGATTGATGAAGGTCACTGGTTCATCCATCCAGAAGTTGCCAACATGTTTCGGACGATTAAAAAGCCCTTTCGGGTCAATGGCCTCCTTCAGTGCTTCTACAATCCCTGCCAATTGACCATTCGTACCATGCAAAATTATGAGGCATACCTGTTTTTTCCTTTTTTTGTTATACCCTATTTCAGGGTGGTTCATGGCTTACTGATCATGGCAGGGGGCACTTTCCTGTAGTCACACATTTGTCAAGAAGTTCATGCTGCCGTCCATGCTGTCTTTTCCCACACCTTGCTGGTTCCCTTCATTGAGAACATCCAAGCATCTATTGTGTAAATATGTAAACTGTAGGGAGGGTATGTTTAGGTTGATTCCCCCACCCCCTTCATTTCTGAGCAATTGTGAATTCTTAATACACTTCAACATCAGCACTTAAACTTGATGTCACTAGTTTCATATATTTCGGTAGAGTTACTTAATCTTTATGTCAGTAGTCTCATACACTTTTGTAGAGTTTCACTTAATCGCTGGATCACTGGCCTCATATACTTCATTAGAGTGACACTACATCTTTATGCCACTGGTCCCATATAGTTCAGTAGGGTGTTGCTTAATCTGTAGGTCACTGGTCTCATAGAGTCACTTAATCCCTACAGAGTAGAGTTTCAATGAACGGTTCTGGAGACCCTGAGATGGGCCTTGATCGGTCAGAGATGGACATGACCTTAAATGGACTGAGAGAATGTTAGGCGCTGTCGTGTCGAATCCCCAGGAGAGCGCGGGCAGGAGTTGTAATCAGTGGAACCCACTCATGGCATTTGTCTATTTTTGAAAATCCTTATAGAGCTGCTATGTCACTTTTAGGCCACCCCAGAGCATTGCAGGGCCTTTGAGGTAGAGGGTGCACCATACAGAATCCTTGCATCTTAATGGGATTGCCGACAGGACTACCTTAGGCAGTGGCCCCAAATATTGAAGGCAGAAGCAGAGACTGAGTCTTTTATGCTATGGATAAATACCTTTAAAGAAAATATGAATATTTATGTAATATCACTGTGTGTCCAATATATAGATACCCTTTCTGGTCTGATGTAAAAATGGTTTTTTATTCCCTAAATCGGTCTATATTTCCAAAGTGGACCGCTAGAGACCTGAACTCACAGATCCATGTTGAATCCAACTGACATGAACCGTAAAGCCCTGCCAAGCCTAAACAACATGGCTGCCTCCTTCAGCAGCTGAATTTGTGCCCGTCAGCCTCGTTTGCTCCCACATTCCTTACTGAAGTCCTTCTACTCTTTCTTCTGTTGGTCGTCTCTTCCCACACAGCTCACTCAGGGACGTAGCTTGGCCAGTAAGACTGGGGGGGGGGGGGATCCTTTAGATTTTCCAACAATCACGCTGGCATATAATGTTAAAATACATTATAGGGAAAGCAGGGCACATGAAAATGGCTTAAGAGGTTGTGGAAAGGGAGAGGAATGCAAATTGGTAGGGGTACTAAGTGTGGGGGAAACACAATATTTTGTAAACTAACCAACATTTTTAAAGATTTTCAAGAGAGAGGGAGACAATGTGTGTGCTTTTTTGTCTGTTTGTATGTAACAATTCCTGGTGAAATCTTACAGACACCTCACCATACCCGACTAAAAGCACCTGCACCCAACTATTTACCAGAAAATACATCTATTAGGGGGGAGTGTAACACCCCGAATACCCCCCACCCAAAGCTACACCCCTGTGCTCAATAAAGGCATTCTACCCTTTCTTCTGTTGCTCGGCTGATCCCACACTGCTCACTAAAGTCATTCTACGCTTTCTTCAGTTGAGCTTGCTTGACATGGAGCCCAAGAAAGTCGCTGTAGTCTGGAGCGACTCCCACACCAAGCCTGCCAACAACATCAGAGGGACAGCAAGCGACAGCTGCTGGCAGACGGAGGCACCAAGATGTTCCAGCACAACAGCTGGAGGGTTTCCCAAACAACAACACGGCCCTCGCTGCACTCAGCCTGGTGCGGTGGTTGGACAGAGTTATCGCAATATGTTTAATCTTCTCTGGAAACTGGTCCTGTTGCCTTTAGGTTCTCTGATGCAGTGGTTAATTTGTAAAACAATATGTGCCAGGGCCCTCATCATGAGGACATGGTAGCTTGCACCATCCATTGCCGCTGCCAATGACTACCAACAAAACTACTAACCATCACACTCCTGCAAGTGTGACAATTCATACTATTCTAGGCCCCCAAAGCTGAAAGAATGGCTTGGGTGCCACGTATTAGTGACTGTTAATGTATATTAAATGAATAAACAGCTGTCGTGCTCATACGCAAAATTGGCAGACAGCGCCACCATGTGGCAGACTGTCTCAAGAGCCGGTGCTAAGAATTAAGTGCTGGCGCCGAGCACTGGAAACCGCCAGCTCAAATTAAGCACTGCTCCGATGTAACAGAGGCCCTTATGACAGCCATAGAAAGCCCATTTTGGGGGCAGACCTGTGGGGGGGGGGGAGGGGAGTCAAGCTGCACTATTTTTAATAGATTTGGCCCTACAATTAAAAAGGTTTTATAGCATTCCTTAATTCCCTAAAGTGAGGTACGGATCCCAGCTGGCTGAAACTGGAAAGCTATGTTATATTGTTAGCATTTGTGTAGCGCTTACTGCCATTGTTATGGCCTTGCAGCACATTCTCAATCTGGAGAATATGAGACTGGCATCACCTTGCTGTGTCTTTTGTTGTTGTTTGAGGTTGCTAGAGGGTTTGTGTGGTGTTAAAATACAGATACTTTGCATTGTGTACCCGTAGGGTATTTTTATCCAATTATAAATCATTGACTACAAGTACCAGAATGCAAAGAAAAAGACATGACAGACAACCTACTCAAACGTGCTGGCTTTATCAGAGTGGTCCACGGGTGAGATAGCTTGAGGTCTTTCTTGCTGAAATGTACTGGGCTGAAGGGAAGAGGTCTCCATAGATACTTCTCTCAATACACACTCAGCAGGTTACATGGCTTTATCTAAGGTTAATATTGGCTTAGTTCGAGAAACCTGGATGGAAATTGGGAATTTTCATTAAAAACCAAAGCGTCTGTGAGGCGCCATGGACAGCGAAAAATCTGACATCCTCCTATTACGTTCACTTTAAAAAAACTGCAAATAATAATTTCTATTACAACAAAGTTCATAAAAAGGTACTGTGAGACGGCCAAAACTACAATCAACCATCCTTTTACAGAGCGTGTGGAGTAGGGGAAACAGAAAAAAAATACCTTCATGCCCTGGTCCAGACCTGTCCTCGCCCACACTGGGGACGGTAATGGTTACTGCCACCAAGTCAGTGGCAAGGCGCCACGTGTTACCCGGAAACCAACCCCCTTGACAGCAAGTGGGAATCAAATATGAAAACACTTCTCTAATACAATTACATTTCAATGAGCAAAGAAATTGACATAATTCAAGACTCCGCCTCCACAGTAAGTCGGCTTGTGTTCAAGGTCCAAGGGCTTCCCTGGGCATGGAGGCCGAGCAGCCTCCTAGGTCGGGATTCACCCTGGACCCTGAACTTGACCCCGGAGAGAACGGGCCCGAGTGTTCCAATCTCCGAACTTCCTGTCGGCTCGCCGCATGACCTGGAAGCAGTCCAGCACTTCCGCTGGCGACCAGAAACCAAGCAACATCTTTGAAACGTCGGTTTGTAGCCGCCATGGCCGGGCCTCGCGGCTGCAGGGCCGAAGCCGCTCGCCTCTGCTGGAATGTGTGCTCTTCTGCACCTGTGGCGTTGACCTTTCTTTTGTTTCCGAGTCACGGATCCTTGCTGGCCCGCTGCCCGCGCCCTGCTGCAGATTAGCTGTACTTCCCAACTCCTTTGTGCCTTTCTGTTATTCCTTCCGTCTTCAACTGATTATTCTCCTGTCCAGGGGATACACTTAAGATCTGAACCCACCCCACCACTGCCCCCTCTTCCCGACCAGGCACTTAGATTCATGAAAGCATCATTGGCTGTTCCAGAAACAGCTGTACATTTTGTCCTCGAAGTGTGCATTTTTGCTTTTAGAGGTCAACTGTGTATATCGACTATCCATGGTTTTAAAGCGATGTGGTGGAAGGGAAAACTGGACATATCTTACAGCTTAATAATATCACTGTTCAGTTGTGCGGTTAAGCTTGTGCCGCGGAATTTGGGTTCAATCCACAGCTCTGCCGCTTGGCGCAATGTGTGATTTTGGGCACACCCTTTTGTTGGCCTTTATGCAACATTCTTTTTCAGTTTTCTAGAACAGGATAAATGCTTAGTGTGCATTTTGAAACATCATCACCACTGACCTTCCACCACAAGCATGAATGTCTTAATGAAAGCTTCATAGAGAGATGTAAATATAAGACTGATAGATGGGCTGGGTGTCCATCTTGGAGACTGGGATTTACAGGTTTAAAGGGGGCACCACATCTTCCCTTATGCCTTCCTTCTCTTTTTTCTTCAAATCTTTTTTCCCCGGACGGTGTCACCTGCCTCACTGTCGTTTTAGCTTTGCTTCATTTGCCGTCAGAGGATACCAGCTCACTTTTCACTTTAAATAAAATGGCGTTCATATCACTCAAGTGCTATTGACCTCTGAAGGATGAAACACAGAGACACACAGCTGCCAGACGGACACATGTCAGTTGTAGACCCTCAGCCAGTTCTTGGCATGTTTATTTCTTTGAGCCCATACTTAAAGCGCGGATACAAAAATTCACATACCATACTGCTGTGTTGTAATGGCTACAAAGTTTAATCGGTCAGGCACGGTTTGGCGCTGCCCGGCAGCTATGGAATCGGCCCTTCTCACATTAGATTATAGAGCAATATTCGCAGCGGATCATCAACCTTTTTCGAACGACCTCAATGCTAGTGTTCTCCACCTTCCACATCTGACAGAGTTAGAAAGATTTCGATCACTTTTGGGTCTAGAAGTGTTCTTCGCTCCCTAAATAAATGCTGTTCTCAGTGGCATACTCTCGAAATGTCTGCGCTGAAAAATATCATCCCACTAATCCAAAGAAACCAGGAATTATAGCTGAAAAGAGGCTGGACCATTGTAATATTTCTTGGGTTCCCAAAGAAATTAGTAGACAGACTACAAAGGATACAAAATCATGCAGCCAAACTCTGCGTGAATCAACAGTAATGCGACGACGCAAAACTAGTCTTAAAAGCCCATCACTGGCTCCCAGTAGAACCATGGATCAAATTCAAAATCCTTTGCAGCTCCCACAAGGTCATCTGGAACAAAGGAGGCCGCTCCCTGCAAAAGCTGGCTGTTCAATACACTCCATCTAGAAACCTTGGTTGACCGACCCGCACCGGATGAATCCAGAGACCTTCAAACAGACAGAAGCAGGGGTTTGACTTCTTGAGGATCAGGGCCCCCATCCTCAGAGCTGAGCTGAACCTCCTCTGACTCTGAAAACTCCAGGAGACAGAACTCTTTATCCTGGATTTCCCTTGAGCGTTGGCTTTTGACATGACCATCGATCGAGGAATACTTGCTAGGGGTTGGTTTGGACTGTAGCAACCCTGACATGCTTGTGAATTTCCACTCTTTTCACTCCAGCTCGCTGTAGTGACAGCACAGTGACATGTCGGGGCTGTATAAAACAATCATTTTTAAATACATCTGTTATCCGCTAACCCACTGAAAGGACAGCTTTGTGAATCACATGCCTGCAGCGCAGCTCCATGTTGAGTAGCAAACTGGACCAGCCCAGATGTGTCATCCAACCGTGCTTTGCATCCTGGGCTTATGTGACCCGCACTTATAATGGAAAAAGTGAAACTACAAGTCCTTGAGAGCAAGGTGTTGCTGGAAATAGCCTGGACTGGCAGGAGGTGTCGCACATGGCATGATGCCATCTGGCAGATGTGCGCCGCTTGGTGGGGTGTTGAAGTCCCGAGTTAGTCTCCTGTATTTTGCAGACGGACACAGGGAAAGACATACAGCTCAATAAAGAGAGAGCCGTGGGTTAGAGAAACATTGATATGGGAAAAAGTTGGTTGTACACCAAGGAAGGGCGTGGCTCGCTTAAAATATTTCCACTATAAAACTGTAGTGTATAAAAATAAGGAAGATGGAGAGTGCCCCACCCAACACTCCTTGCTCACTTAGAGAAGCACGCGCTTCGATTGGAGCTGGAGTTCCCCTTAATGAAAAAAAATCTCCTGTGACGTCAGGACTCCAACAAAGAGGATTGGCGGATGCTCGGCCGCAGGACACGCCTGATCCATCCTCTCCAGGATGTGACGCTCACTTCTAATGCGAGGACCGGCTGCTATTGGCTGTTCCCCTTCATTGAAATTCACTTGAGTGGCCTGTACCTTTGCACTCCAAGTGCCGGGGAGCACTTCACTCATTGGTGAAGGAGATGGCGTGTGCGTAATAGCTACACCCACCGGTGGCAGACTTGGAACCTGGCCTATCATGTCTGCCCACTTCCTTTTCTGGTTCAACACTCAGATCTGTATCTTTTTCGCCCACTAACAATACTTTTCTGAGTTTGCACAGTTTCTTCTAGGACTGTATTACTGAGGTCCAGTGCTTAATTTGTAATAAATACAGAAATGCAAGGGCCTACGGTTTTTCTTAGGAGCCTTCTGCCAGTGCTGTAGAAGGCTGAGCTTGCTGAATACCGAGGTTGCCTGCTCTTGATTTCACCTCGTGCATCTTTCTTTTACCACCCTACATTTCTGTTCTCTGTACCTCACTCTTGCATGTTCTTCCATCCCGCTTTCTACCTCTGTCACTGTTTTCCTAACGTTCACCTCCTCCTTTTTGCTCCATTTTCTCCCTTGCTGAGTCTAAGACTGGTGATTAACAATAATTCCTGGTCAGGGGCGGCTGGTAACATTTGAAAGTGGTGGGGCGAGTGAAGTGCCCCACCACTTCCCAAAAGCCCAAAAAATAAAACAACAAGCACTATGCAAAATAAACACAAACGAAATCCCTACACTGGCATGTATTACACTAACATTTGAAATAAAATTAAATGTTACTTATCCACAGGCTGCGCGCCCTATTTGGTGGTTTTCTGCAGTCTGTGGCTCTGAGCAAAAGACGAAGAGCTAACTCCCCTAACCAATGCAGACGCTGCTCTCATGGTATTAACCAGCATGAGAGAAGCACCAGGATTGGATGGGGTGGGCTGGCTGGACGATCCTTCAGGATCTGGAGGCCTGTGCTTGCTCTCTACCCAGCTGTCTAACCCAGTTCGTGTAGGAGAGCTTCAAAGTGTGCATGTAAGGCTGGCCGTCGCAAGACAGCCGGCCAAACTGACATGCACACTTTGGAGTGTCTGCCTACTACTCCAGTCCTCCATGCTGCCAATCAGCAGCAGAGGACACGCCCCACATTTCACTCGGCTCGGGCAGGCTGCAGCTGCACATCGGTAAAAAAAAAAAATGGCAGTGAAATTATTTCATTGGCATTTTATTTTTTACATTTGCCACATTTGCAGTGGGCGACGCTCCTCCGCCCTAATGAAGAAACCACTGCTGGTCCTTGTACTAAAAAATGAGTGCCGGTGCCCACCACCTGCAACCACCAGCACAAATTATTCGCTACTGATGTGGTTCCCATCTCCCAACTTTACGGCCATTCCATGTGTTTATTGCCTTCCTTAGGTTACTTCCGAGCCACTCTTTTAAATCGACTTTACAACCATTTGTTGTATAACCCCACTTTTACTAAAATATACTTAACTGGTCTTCTATGGCACAATAGGAAAAAACTAACTTGAAACGAAGAATATTTAAAAAAACAAATTTAAAATTAGAAAACTTAAAACAACTTTTGCTAAGAGAGAATAATATTTTACACTAGCATTATTTATAATGAATGATAACCGGTAAAATACATAACAGAAGAGTTTGCAGGGTTTTTTCCTCTAATAAAAGTGAAGTTGAAATGGATTTAAAAATCATTGAGGTCCAGGGAGTTATCCCCGGGTTACGGAAACATTTAAATACAAAGGGGTCGATTCCGATTCGGGCCGGAAATTTCTCCGACCGAGCCGGACCCGGAGAGATTTCCGACCGAATCGGACCCGTGCAGTCCGACCGAACGAGTACGATGCGTCCGTATGTTATCGGACTCGAGTCGGTCGGACTCCCATTGAAGTCAATGGGAGCCGGTCGTACAACGCGTACGCGGGCTCCCATTGACTCAATGGGTGCGGAGTCGGACAAGGGCGCCCCCTACAGCGGGTACGCGGCGAAGCGATTCGCGCCGTACACGCACAGGTAGGGGGACCCATGGGTCCCCCTGTGTGCGACTCGCGCGGCTACGCGTACAGGGGGTCCGACACGGACCCCCAAAGTACGGCTCCGACAGCTCTTACGAGCCGGAGTGCGCGGCTCGGTCGGACTGCTCGCGGCGCGCATCGTACTTACCCGGCCGGGAAACGTCTCCATTGCGCGGTGCGTGTCGAGTCCGAGCGAGTCGGTCGGAGCGGTTCGAGCCGGGAGCGAGTCGGTCGGAGCGGTCGGGACGCCCGGACGAGTCGGTCGGAGATTTCGCATCGTACTCGCTCGGCCGGACCCGTGTACGGTTCGGTCGGGAAACAGGGCTCCGAATCGGATCCGGTAAAGCCGAATCCGATTCGGAGCCCTACCGGCCGAGATCGGAATCGGCCCCAAAGTATTTGCAAGCTTTAACATCCATGTATTTTTTACTTTCTATAATAATATATATGGGTGCTTTATAACACATTTTATATTTTATTTTTAGATGTAACCCAGTTCACACAATCAGAAGCTGATCTCAAGATAAATTATATACACTTATATAAGAAGTCTCAGTGTTATTTGTTGCAGGAAGTACTTTTATATCTTTCAGGGCTTGGCGTAACTTGCATAGTTTGCTGAAGCGTAATTACATGAGATTACAGCAAAATTATGAGAGATTGTGGGGATTTACGCGAGAAGCGTAACCCTGAATTTAGTGCTATTTTCTTCGCGAAAATGCACCCTCACATCCAAAATGAACCCAAGGGTACATTTTGCGCGAAGAAAATAGCACTAAATGCAAGAGAACATTAACAGCTGCAGCCCGCTGCCGCTTATGCTCTGTTCCTGTGCTCTTGCGTTAGCATGTTTGCCCCAAATCACTCTAAATTATGTGACGCTGCGTAATCGCATAATTTTCAGTAGTTTCACTACACAAGATTAACACAAAATAACCTAAATTACTTGGATTCCTCCGGTGTAGTTAAAATTACACCCTTGCCTAATATTTTCTTTGTAAGTACGCTCTTCCTCGAGGCTTTACAGATTTCAGATGTGTTGTCTCTCTAAATGAGAGTTCTAAGCAGGGACTATTTTAACATTCCTACGGGCACTGAGACCATATCTCACGCCAGGAATTAAACCCCTTCTGCACAGGTTTCATTATGTGACGACCAGTGGGCAGCAGTGTTTGTGACATTAACGTGCAGTAAAAACTTTTAATATAAATTAGGCACTGTGTCTCCGGTGTGGTCTGCACCTCTCTTGAAACTAGGCCTGGGCAAAAATTATGCTGGCATAATTAACGTTATTTTGGGAGTTTCAGGTTTGCTTGTTACATGAAGTTCTCAAAATTATGCCATTACGGGTAACCGTGGGCAGAGAACTCCGCTCCGCTGGCGGAGCTTGCGGATTTTTGCATACTCCGCATTCCGCAGAGAACGCGAAGTTTATGCAAAACTCCGACTCCACAGCGGAGCGGAGGTCAGCCCCGGGCCCTCCCCGCCTCCACCCCCCATAAATAAATATTTTTAAAATAAAAATAAAAATTAAGGTAAAAAACACACTTACCTTTATCGCGGTGTCTCCGGGCTGCCCTCCTCGCCGTGGTCTCTCCTGCAGAATCCCCTACGTCAGACGTACGTCATGGTAGGACTGCACATGCGCGCTCAGTCCTATGCACGACGTACGTCTGACATAGGGGTTTCGGTTTCCAGAAGAGACCACGGCGAGGAGGAGGGGGGCAGCCCGGAGACACCGCAATAAAGGTAAGTGGGTTTTTTACCTTAATTTTTATTGAAAAAATATTTATTGACGGGGGTGGAGGCGCGGAGTGGAGTTTTTGCCCAACTCCGTGGAACTCTGCGTAGAGCAACTATGCCAGCTCCGCCCGGGCTTAATTATGGGACTTTTATGTAGTTACATGCAACTTGTTTGAAAAATGTACTGCAAATGCGACATTCAGGGTAAAATGCACAAGAACAACAGAGAATGAGCATCTGTTTGTGGTGCTTCTGTTTTTTAGTGATTTTATTTTTTTTAGCATTTAGTGAATAGCGTGGTGCTTTTATAAGGGGTAAAGGACTCCAAACAGCAAGTAGTTCATGCCCCAAAAATCCAAAATGCAACAATTAAAATGTGAGTTTATAAGCAAAGTCACTACATAAAAGTGCGCTAGTCTAATGAAGTCCAAAAAAAGTGTAGTACTTGAGTTCCGTCACCAAAACCAAGATGGAAACGCAAATGGGACAATGCTGATATCCGTGAAATGCAATGGTCTTGATGGACAGCCCATCCAACCAATGGCAAACCATACAAAACACATAAAAACCAATGGTTGATTGGGATGACCCAAAGTACATTCTCTGTACTTCTTCTTGTACTTTTTTTGAAGAACTGATGACATGAGGTCCCCAGACCTAAAGCTGTCTGTAGCCAGATGTAAAAAATAGAGATTGTAAGCAGGGCTCTGCATAATAGCGGAAACATGTAACTGCTTATACTATAATAATTCCTATTTGTAAAGTGCGAACATATCACTCCCTTAAGGGTTTCAAGGCACTGGCGGCCGTTGGGGAGATTAAGTGAGCTATTGCCCAAAGTCACATGATGCTGAGCTGAGCTGCCGCCGGCGATCGAACCGTGAACTCCGGAGTCAGGCGCTCTGGCTGCTGCGCAAAACCTCTCCCAGGGCTGCTAGTGTACCATGGCTGCTTGGAAGGTGCTTACCTTTTGAACTCTCTGCCATTACAGCCCATTCCCCACTGATGGAAGTCCCACTTCAAAGAGTAGGACTTCTGGCAGGATGGAAAGTGAGTGAGGACTTCTGGCAGAATGGAAAGTGATGTAGGACGTCTGGCAGAGTGGAAAGTGATGTAGGACTTCTGGCAGAGTGGAAAGTGATGTAGGACTTCTAGCAGGATGTATAGCAGTGATACTCAAAGTACGGCCCGGGGGCCACATGCGGCCCTCCTGACCTTTACATGCGGCCCCCTGGGCAGCAGCAGCACTGGGCTGCTGTTTACTCGACTCAGCACTAACATGGAAAAAAATGTAAAATATACAGCAATCACTTATTTAAAGGTTAATTGCAGTTAGAGAAAAGAAGTAACCAGGCCCTTTAATTTAGGAAAACCTTCATTTTAAAGTCAGCCATTAGATATATATGCTTTGCTTCCCCTACACCCACTTTACACCCCCGCTGACATCAGTGCGGCCCTCGGTCACACCATAGACCAAACTTTGCGGCCCCCGGGAAAATATTTGTGAGCACCCATGATGTATAGTGATGTAGGCAGCTGCCCAGTGACGGTTTCTGTGTATCCCCACGCCACAGGCTGAAGTCTCGACTATAGAGCCAGTTATGAATTATCTTGTAACGGTGGCTGGTAAATCTGCTGTAGAAATTGCTATGCCGAACCATGCAATCACAAGTTTGAGTCCAGAAATGGGGAATAACCCGGGTCCAAGAATTACTGGCTGTTTGCTACATGCGTGTCCCTAATTCGGGCCATTTCTGTTCAAACAGGTGGAAAAAATGAGCCTCCACTCTGGTGCTATTTCTACATGTAATTCTGCACCCGCTAACACTTGTACTTAAACGGGTTGCCAATTCCACAGAAAACCTGAAAATCATACTCTGCATGATTCATGATTGGCCACGGTTCCTGCTGGGACATCTGTGTAAAGGAAATGATAGTTGGGTCAAGCTAAACTTTGAATGCCTTTGTGAAGGGCAAAGTTTCCAAACTTCTCCCAGTTTTGGAGGTAGAGATTTAAGTTTGCCAGAAACCTGAATTTTCAGAATTTCTGCCATAATTGTAAGCATCATCTGAAAATAAACCAATTTATTTCTCAGATAAAAACAGTGATCTGGAATGGCCTTGTTACACATCCTTCCAGCACCACAGCTTGCTAGTCCACGCCTGGAGGAACTCGGAAGCGGATTTAAAGCTTGGAGGAACACCCGCCCCAACAGAGATCCCATCACTGGGGTGGCTGGAGCAGCGACTCCTAGAAGACGCCGACGCCATGTTGGATGGATCCGCCCAGAAAACGTTTCTGTTTTCTGAAAACAAACTCCCAAAGTGTAGTTTTGACTTTAAAAGTATTATATTCATAAAATATACCTAAATGTTGAAAACCCAAATAAATAGGGGTGTGTCCCCCTGGGCACAAAGCAAAACCCTTGATAGAAATCAAGGATAGTTTTTTGTTGATTGCACGGGGTTGTGATAATGAACACATACCCGTTCTTGAACAAGCCTTCACAACTATCTGAATTTATTCCCTGAAGAAGGGCGGAATGCCCGAAATGCATTGGGATATGTAAAAATCAGGAGAATTCAATCCATGTTTGAAACAGAGGATCATGTTGCAATGCATTCTGGATATTGTAGTCGTCTGGTTCGATACCATGATTTGACTTGAAAATCAATTTATTTGGATGAAAATAAATCCAAGAACTTATTGAACGAAGAACTCAAGATTACTGTTGTCATTAAGAATCAACAAAAAACTATCCTTGATTTCTATCAAGGGTTTTGCTTTGTGCCCAGGGGGACACACCCCTATTTAAGGGGGTGCTATTGACTTCAAGTATTACTTACGCTCTGATCCGGAGGGCGATTCCCCGGGAGCACAACACACACTGATTAACGCTAAACGTTTCTTTTGAATAGATATACAATCAGCTGTGCACTGACTTCAATCTAATAGAAAACCCAAATAAAATGGGTAGGCTAATATATCAATCTTGCTGTACTCTCTTCACAAAAAGTGAGTAATAAAACACTAAAAAAAATTCACCCGCTAATTACGAAAACTGTGTTTTGTACAGTGCCTTATGAAGTTTTCCCTCTTCAATGCGCCGTAAGTAGAGAGTGTTATCATTACCCAATTCAAGGGTACTCAACTTAGGAAGAATAAAGGCTGGATTGGCCCTGATGGGACTCAAGCTGTTGACTGTAGGGTGTACTGAAAATCGACAACAAGTGCTTAACTTCGGAGTCAATTTGCCAGGCTTATGTTGTGTTCCAGGTTAATCTCGTTTATGTTGTGTTCTGGGTTGAACTGGTCACCCAGGTGCCTCGTGCACCTGTTTCTGAGTGAACTTCCTGTTTTATTAGTCTGACCCCACCCCTCCGGTACCATCTGTGCTGTTGTATCTCAGAAATGCGCCTGGTTTGTTCTGTTAGGGCTGTGCTGTTGTCTACCAAAGATATCCTTGTTTGTTTCCGACAACCCTTGCGCTGACCCCTAGCCTGCGGTACCCCTGTTTACCTGTTGGCCCTAGGCTGCACCTCTCCCAGACAGGCCCTTGTTTATTAGTTAGCTGTGTACTGCTCTCCTCAGAGAGACCCCCGTTTCCAGTTAACCCTGTTCTGACTCTCGGAGAGGTCCTTGAATCCCGGTTACTCCCTCAAACATGCCCCTGTTTCCTGGTTACCTCTGGGTTGATTTCACCTAGAAATGCTCCTGTTCCCCAGTTAAGTCCCCAAAATCCTCTGACAGCGCCTCGAGACCCTCACGGGTGAAGCAGCGGCGCTCTACAAATCCGGATTGATTAATTGATTGACCATGTTCAGGCCCTCCCTCAAAGATGTCCTTGATTCCCGGTTACCCCCTGCACAGGCCCTCCATCAAACATGCCCCTGTTTCCCAGTTACCCCTGTGCACGCCCTCCCTCATAGATGCCCCTGTTTCCCGGTTACCCCTGTGCACGCCCTCCCTCATAGATGCCCCTGTTTTCCGGTTACCCCTGTGCACGCCCTCCCTCATAGATGCTCCTGTTTCCGTGTTACCCCTGCCAGGCCCTCCCTCAGAGATGCCCCTGCTTCTCGGTTACTCGCGTGCTGGCCCTCCTTCAGTGATGCCCCCATTTCCCAGTTACCCCTGCCAGGCCCCCCTCAGAGATGCCCCCGTTTCCTGGTTACCCGTGTGCATGCCCCCCTCATAGATGCCCCCGTTTCCCAGTAACCCCTGCCAGGCCCTCCCTCAAAGGTGCCCCTGTTTCCCAATTACCCCTGCCAGCCCCCACCCTTATAGATGCCCCTGTTTCCCAATTACCCCTGCCAGCCCCCCTCATAGATGCCCCTGTTTCCCAATTACCCCTGCCAGCCCCCCCATAGATGCCCCAGTTTCCCGGTTACCCACGTACAGGCCCCCCTCAGAGATGCCCCTGTTTCCCGGTAACCCCTGCCAGGCCCTCCTTCAGAGATGCCCCTGTTTCCCGGTAACCCCTGCCAGGCCCCCCTCAGAGATGCCCCCATTTCCTGGTTACCCCTGTGCACGCCCTCCCTCATAGATGCCCCTGCTTCCCGGTTACCCCTGCCAGCCCTGCCTCAAAGGTGCCCCTGTTTCCCAATTACCCCTGCCAGCCCCCCCTCATAGATGCCCCTGTTTCCCAGTAACCCCTGCCAGCCCCCCCTCATAGATGCCCCAGTTTCCCGGTTACCCGCATGCAGGCTCCCCTCATAGATGCCCCTGTTTTCCAGTTACCCCTGTGCAGACCCACGTACAGAGATGCCCCTGGTTACTCCTGCCAGGGCCCCCTCAGAGATGCCCCCGTTTCAAGGTTACCCCTGCCAGCCCTCCCTCAAAGGTGCTTCTATTTCCCAATTACCCCTGCCAGCCCCCCCCATAGATGCCCCTGTTTCCCGGTTATCCACGTACAGGCCCCCTCAGAGATGCCCCCGTTTCCCAGTTACCCCTGTGCAGGCCCACGTACAGAGATGCCCCTGTTTCCCGGTAACCCCTGCCAGGCCCTCCCTTAAAGGTGCCCCTGTTTCCCAATTACCCCTGCCAGCCCCCTCTCATAGATGCCCCTGTTTCCCAATTACCCCTGCCAGCCCCCCATAGATGCCCCTGTTTCCCGGTTACCCACGTACAGGCCCCCCTCAGAGATGCCCCTGTTTCCTGGTAACCCCTGCCAGGCCCTCCTTCAGAGATGCCCCTGTTTCCCGGTAACCCCTGCCAGGCCCCCCTCAGAGATGCCCCCATTTCCCGGTTACCCCTGTGCACGCCCTCCCTCATAGATGCCCCTGTTTCCCGGTTACCCCTGCCAGCCCTTCCTCAAAGGTGCCCCTGTTTCCCAATTACCCCTGCCAGCCCCTCCTCATAGATGCCCCTGTTTTTCATAACCCCTGCCAGGCCCCCCTCAGAGATGCCCCCGTTTCCCAATTACCCCTGCCAGCCCCCCCTCATAGATGCCCCTGTTTTCCAGTAACCCCTGGCAGGCCCCCCTCAGAGATGCCCCTGTTTCCCGGTTACCCCTGCCAGCCCTCCCTCAAAGGTGCCCCTGTTTCCCAATTACCCCTGCCAGCCCCCCCCTCATAGATGCCCCTGTTTCCCGGTTACCCACATGCAGGCTCCCCTCATAGATGCCCCTGTTTTCCAGTTACCCCTGTGCAGACCCACGTACAGAGATGCCCCTGTTTACTGGTTACTCCTGCCAGGGCCCCCCTCAGAGATGCCCCCGTTTCAAGGTTACCCCTGCCAGCCCTCCCTCAAAGGTGCCCCTGTTTCCCAATTACCCCTGCCAGCCCTCCCTCATAGATGCCCCTGTTTTCCAGTTACCCCTTTGCAGGCCCACGTACAGAGATGCCCCTGTTTCCTGGTTACTCCTGCCAGGCCCCCTCAGAGATGCCCCTGTTTCAAGGTTACCCCTGTGCACGCCCTCCCTCATAGATGCCCCTGTTTCCCAGTTACCTGCGTGCAGGCCCCCCCTCAGAGATGCCCCGGTTTCCCGGTTACCCCTGCCAGCCCCCCCTCAGAGATGCCCCTGTTTCCCGGTTACCCTCGTGCAGGTCCCCCTTCAGATGCCCCTGCCTCGCCCCAGCGCCGCCGCCTCCCAGCCGTGTCATGTTTGCTTTCTCTGGAGTCTCTCCATATGGTCCCTGCTTCCCTCTGCGGTGCGGCCCTGGCTCCGCCCTGTGTTTTTCTTTCCCGAAGCCCCCTTTCTCTCGGTCCCTGGGGTTTCTCATACGCTGGCCTTGCAGATTCGAGTCTGACAGCTGGATTGTGGACGGGTTTTTTTTTTATCCTAAAAATGTCTGTTTTCCTCCCTTTGAGGGAGGAGGGAATTAACTGTGACAAGCTTCTGTTCAGGCCTTGCAAACCTCGAAAGTGTCATGAAAGGATGTACCCCAAAATATACGATGTTCTGTGCATGCATTTTTTTCTACACCCCATGGGGCCAGCTAAGCTTCTAAGTACAATATTTAAGAATCGGCGCACATTTAGGAGAGTTTGGCGAAGGCTGGTTTAGGAACCATAACTTTTTAAACATGGGCGGTACCCCCAAACTAACAGAAAGTGTCCCAGAGGGCTTGGGCAGGTGGTAATTGCCTTCTTAACTGGATGCCCAGAATGTGACTGGCCTTTAGGGAGAAGTGGACATTACTCACCAGACTTGGAACTCTTTATTGACATTGGAAAGATGAAAGGCTGGGTCGAAATGCCAGTCTTCGACCCAGCGACCTACAGGTTGTACATAACATGTGTATTTATTTGTAAAGCACACGTTCACCGGTAGGCATCTTGGCGCTGAATAACAGATGTTTATTGTTACCCAACTCAATGGTACTCATTTTATCAACCTCAGATGGATGAAAGGCGAAGTGGACATGCCAGGATTTGAACCTGTGACCATGAGGCCGAGCACAGGCCCCTGCAGTGGGCGCATTAGTCCACTGAGCCACCAGACCCGTACACAGATCTCAGCAGCCCATGCATTAACCTACTGAGTTATTTATTGGCACACTGAGGGTTGTTTGACATGAAAATGCCGGCATGGCTCAAACTTTCCTCTAAAATACTTTCAAATGGAGAACAAATTTTGAGGGTCATTCCTGAAAAAATAATTTGTAACAGACTATAGTCTTAAATTGACTCTCTCCGCCTCCCCCCAAACACACCACCCACATGAAGTTGACTGATACTATGCCTTCATGTGTTGTGCCTTGTAGAGAATTTCTGTTTTAATGTGCTTTTGGAAAGTTAAACTGAGAATGACAGCTTCTCCTTATTATTAACAATTGCCCAGCATCCGCAAAACTCTCTGAATTGTTGTAATGCAACTTTGCAAGCACCTTAGCTTTGGCTCTGAGGAGTTATCCGGTCGAGCCAGTGGTGATGCGCTCAACCCTGCTTGATGCCTTTCTGGCTTTTTTTTGTGCAATTTTTTTACACAGCGCAAACTTGGATGGACATTAGAGTGCTTTACAAGAGTACCAGATTACATTACATGTCAGATTTTATTTATGTATTTTGGCTCAGGGAGATTAAGTGATTTTCCTAGAACCATAGGATGTTGAACTGCCAGGACGCAAACCTGGTTCCCTAGTTCCACATTTGGCAGCTCTAGTTGTTAGGCCACATCACCTCCACTCATATTAATTGTGTGTGTGTTTTTTTTAATGAATATAATGGTTGCTTCCTAGGTCTGTATCCGTTTGTGTCCCTTAACTAAAAAGCTTCAGTTAAGAAATCTGTTCCCTTCCAGTGCCTTAGTGAGTCTGAACAGTGTGACTTTTATTGTCTAGGGTTAGTTCTCCAGTTCACCTTCCCGAAGTTTTCGTACTTTAAATTAATTATTGCTATTTGTGGAATTGCATGTCCAAGAAAGGGTGTGTGAAGCGGCAATATTTTATCCACAAATGTTCTAATTTTGGGTAGTTCAATAAAGAACTTCAAAAATTGTGGGAACAGAATCTGAATAAGTAGCTTTATTTAAGGAGGGGGGACCATGCTCTCTCCTGCAAAACCTTGGAGAATTGTATAGCCAATTTTTTTTTTTTGCTAGAATTTCAACCCATGTGAAGTTTTGTAGAAGTGACAAGCTTGGCAAGGTGTTCATTTTGGAATATAGGAAAGTAGAACTTGCGGCCTTATTTTGACTTTTTTACAGACCCATAGCAGTACTTGAACATAGACACAAAGGAATAGGTGAACTAACCTATGCATGCTCAAACATATACAGATGTAGCCACACCCTTATAAATAGAGTAGTCGAACATATGTAGAGACCTGTACAAATGCTCACCAGAACCCTCATACATATACAAAACACTGAGGCACACACATTTATACCAACATGAAAAACACATAAAACTCATATTCACGAACAAGAACACAAACTAAATAACTCACACATTTACACTCCGAATCAGAGTTCTCTTTACTTGGCTGTGAACAGCCATAAAAGCATTCAGGATAGGTGCAAAATAGCAATGAAATACATACAAATTATTAAAAGCATCCAAATAGAATAAATAAAATCATCAGGTTTGGTGATATATTATGACCAACAATCTAAATAAAACAGGCTGGGATAAACAAAACCAAATTTAAAACAAAGACTGTTGCAAATTCATCACTCTATTAAAATTAATCTAAAAGCATCGACCTCCTACATATAGACTCAAAGGCAAACTGATGGACAAACAGCTACAACATCATATAGAATATACAAACAAACAAAGGTATGAACACACAAACAAACCAACAGCCATAAAGTCACAAGGGCACTTATGCACAACCACAGCTACAATAATGAAAACATCAGTTTATACAAACCGAGAGATTATTCACTGAAACATACAAGACACACACAGGCATACAAATACTAGCAGTCATAAGCATACAAGCAGACATACAGAGACGCAACACATCTACATAAACACAGACGCATAAACATGCAGATGCATGTTTTTTTTGTTGCTATGGCCTAACAAGATGCTGTGCAGACTCCCACTGCAAGCATGGACAACATCAGAACTATTTCCAAGAACTGCTCTACTTTGAAAAGCCCTGGTAAGTTTCAGTCTTTGTCAGACCCCGGAGCCCTATGGTGAATAAAAGGAAACTGCCAAGAATAACTGGTGTGACATGGGCGTCACAGCACAATCTGATGCTCTGCGCTGAGTCACTCATGCCCCACAATCAGAAGAAGCCAAGCACAGGCTCTACATGTTGGGTCATGCAAAGTCTTCCCCATAGTAAAAGATCCTGAGTGGTGGGACATGGTACAAATCCCAAGACGCGTCTTCACTTCTCCACGACTCCTGAGTAGCGGGATATGGTACATATTCCCAGACTGGTCTTCACTTCTCCATCACTCCTAAGTAGCGGGATATGGTACAAATTCCAAGACTCAGCTTCACTTCTCATGACCCCTGAGTAGCGGGATATGGTACATATTCTTAGACTCGTCTTCACTTCTCCATCACTCCTAAGTAGCGGGACATGGTACAAATTCCAAGACACGTCTTCACTTCTCCATGACATCTAAGTAGCAGGATATGGTACATATTCCAAGACTCAGCTTCACTTCTCATGACTCCAGATTAGTTGGATATGGTACAGATTCCAAGGCTCGGCTTCACTTCTCCATAACTCCAGAGTAGCTGGATATGGTACATATTCCAAGACTCAGCTTCACTTCTCATGTCTCCAGAGAGGATATGGTACATATTCTTAGACTCGTCTTCACTTCTCCATCACTCCTAAGTAGCGGGACATGGTACAAATTCCAAGACACGTCTTCACTTCTCCATGACATCTAAGTAGCGGGATATGGTACATATTCCAAGACTCAGCTTCACTTCTCATGACTCCAGATTAGTTGGATATGGTACAGATTCCAAGGCTCGGCTTCACTTCTCCATAACTCCAGATTAGTTGGATATGGTACATATTCCAAGACTCAGCTTCACTTCTCATGTCTCCAGAGAGGATATGGTACATATTCCAAGACTCAGCTCCACTTCTCATGACTCCAGAGTAGTTGAATATGGTACAAATTCCAAGACTCAGCTTCACTTCTCCATGACTCCTGAGTAGCGGGATATGATACATTTCTTAGACTCAGCTTCACTTCTCCATGACTCCTGAGTAGCGGGATATGGTACATATTCCAAGGCTCGGCTTCACTTCTCATGACTCCTGAGTAGTTGGATATGGTACATATTCCAAGACTCAGCTTCACTTCTCCATGACTCCTGAGTAGCGGGATATGGTACATATTCCAAGACTTAGCTTCACTTCTCCATGACTCCTGAGTAGCGGGATATGATACATTTCTTAGACTCAGCTTCACTTCTCCATGACTCCTGAGTAGCGGGATATGGTACATATTCCAAGGCTCGGCTTCACTTCTCATGACTCCTGAGTAGTTGGATATGGTACATATTCCAAGACTCAGCTTCACTTCTCCATGACTCCTGAGTAGCGGGATATGGTACATATTCCAAGACTCAGCTTCACTTCTCATGACTCCTGAGTAGCGGGATATGGTACATATTCCAAGACTCAGCTTCACTTCTCATGACTCCTGAGTAGCGGGATATGGTACATATTCCAAGACTCAGCTTCACTTCTCATGACTCCTGAGTAGTTGGATATGATACATTTCTTAGACTCCGCTTCACTTCTCATGACTCCTGAGTAGCGGGATATGGTACATATTCCAAGACTCAGCTTCATTTCTCCATGACTCCTGAGTAGCGGGATATGGTACATATTCCAAGACTCGGCTTCACTTCTCCATACCTCCAGAGTAGTTGGATATGGTACATATTCCAAGACTCAGCTTCACTTCTCATGTCTCCAGAGAGGATATGGTACATATTCCAAGACTTAGCTTCACTTCTCCATAACTCCTGAGTAGCGGGATATGGTACATATTCCAAGACTTAGCTTCACTTCTCCATGACTCCTGAGTAGCGGGATATGATACATTTCTTAGACTCAGCTTCACTTCTCCATGACTCCTGAGTAGCGGGATATGGTACATATTCCAAGGCTCGGCTTCACTTCTCATGACTCCTGAGTAGTTGGATATGGTACATATTCCAAGACTCAGCTTCACTTCTCCATAACTCCAGAGTAGTTGGATATGGTACATATTCCAAGGCTCGGCTTCACTTCTCCATAACTCCAGATTAGTTGGATATGGTACATATTCCAAGACTCAGCTTCACTTCTCATGACTCCAGAGTAGTTGGATATGGTACATATTCCAAGACTTCGCTTCACTTCTCCATGACTCCCGAGTAGCGGGATATGGTATATATTCCAAGACTCAGCTTCACTTCTCATGACTCCTGAGTAGTTGGATATGGTACATATTCCAAGACTCAGCTTCACTTCTCATGACTCCCGAGTAGCGGGATATGGTACATATTCCAAGACTCAGCTCCACTTCTCATGACTCCCGAGTAGCGGGATATGATACATTTCTTAGACTCAGGTTCACTTCTCATGACTCCTGAGTAGCGGGATATGGTACATATTCCAAGACTCAGCTTCACTTCTCCATGACTCCTGAGTAGCGGGATATGGTATATATTCCGAGGATTGACTTCCCTTCTCCATGACTCCTGAGTAGCGGGATATCATGCATATACCAAGGCACGGCTTCACTTCACATGACTCTTAGGCAGGTGGATATGGTAAATATTCCAAGGCTCTTCTCCGTTAGTCCTGAGCAGGGGGATATGTATATATCCCTCGTCTAGCGACCGGCTGGCATGGACGAGTAGATACTCTGGGTCTAACTCCTAAAACATTTTGTATAAGTATAGAGTATATGAAACTTGGAGAACTTCGGGAGGACGTCATGGGAAGGGGGCAAAGTGGTGCCCACCCCAATCATACCAGGCTCATCCTCCTCTCTCTGCCACTCTCACACGCTCCTGGCAGGGAACATGGGGAGGGTTTGCAAGCCCCAAGCCCACCCCATCCCATTAGATTGGCACATTCTGCAATCTTGCTCTCTCCTGCCTGCCCGGGCAAGACCAGATGCATGTCTGCTCGGTCTGTCACCGCCATGTTCTTTGCCCCACGTGATCCGAGTGCATTGGGCTGGCAGCGAGTACCGCCGACTTCCCTCCCTCCCTCCCATGCACAATTTTGCTCTTTATGCACATTTGCAGATTTCTAGTCTTCCTACCTCCTGCCCAGTTTTAGCAGAAGCATGTCTGCCCCTTGTCTCGCTGCCACTTTCTATGTCTCACGGGGTCCTGGGGCAGTGGGCTAGTTGTGACCACCGCCCACTTCGCTCTCTCTGATGCCCACTTGTGCCCTTTCTGAACATTTTCAGTTTTCTGGTCTTCATGCCTCCTGCCCAGTTTTATCTGCCCGCTGTGTCTCTGCCAGCCTCTCCATACCTCACAGGATCCTGGTGCAGTGGGCTTCCTCTTCCCTGCCACCCTCGTATGCCCACCTCATATGCCCACCTGTCCCTTTTCTGCAGATTTGCAGTTTTCTACTCTTCCTGACTCCTGCCCAGTTGTATCTGCCCTTACCTCTGCCAGTCTCTCTGCCTCACGGGATCTTGGTGCAGTGGGCTGGCTGTGAGCACCCTTGTTCCCTTCCTCTCTCTGATGCCCACCTGCCCCTTTTCTGCAGATGTGCAGTTTCCTACTCTTCCTGACTCCTGCCCCGCTTTATCTGCCCCTTGTCTCTGCCTCACGGGATCCTGGTGCAGTGGGCTGGCTGTGAGCACCCTTGTTCCCTTCCTCTCTCTGATGCCCACCTGTCCCTTTACTGCAGATGTGCAGTTTTCTACTCTTCCTGTGTTCTGCCCAGTTTTATCTGCCCCTTGTCTCTGCCAGTCTCTCTGCCTCACGGGATCCTGGTACAGCGGGCTGGCTGTGAGCACCCTTCTTCCCTGCCTCCCTCACATGCCCATGCCTGCACACTCTGCCCTCTTGAAGCCTTCCTTCCTCCTGCCCCGGCTGGAGATGTGAACTTTTCACCCCCTGCTCCATGACAGGAAGGCAGAGGCGGGGATGCCATCCCCTCTGAATTGTTCCCAGACTGTCCTGGCTTCCCTTGAAAGGCCCTCGGTTATTTTTATCAAAAAACTGATAGGCCATGGCTGGGACAGTCAGGGACATAAACGCATCGTGGGGGGTGGGGGCGCATATGTCACTGGAGGGCATGGAGCTGTGTGTCTGACTGGGCGCCTGCAGGGCTCTCGCTTCCATGTGTCACGGTGCATTTTATAACCTGGCCGTTCGCGTGCCCACTTTACCGGGGAGGGGGAGGGGAGAGAAGGGGAATGTGCAAGAAGAGGGCGGGCGTGTTTGTTGCACGCCTAACTACTGGTGTACCGTATCTCTGCGTGTGTACTACACGGTGTCCTCCATGCCGCATTCGAATCAAATGTGCGTGCGCGCATGCGTGCGTCAGCAACAAGCCACACCTCTCGCCTACTGCTTCATCTTCTCCTACCTGCTCATCATTCACCTGCTGCTGCTTCTCATAGCCCTCCAATCACCTGCTGCTGCTTCTCCTAGCCCACCATTCACCTGCTGCTGCTTCTCATAGCCCGCCAATCACCTGCTGCTGCTTCTCATAGCCCACCATTCACCTGTTTTGGCTTCTCCTAGCCCACCATTCACCTGTTGTGGCTTCTCTTCGCCCAGCAATCACCTGCTGCTTCTCCTATCCCACCATTCACCTGCTGCTGCTTCTCCTATCCCACCATTCACCTGTTGTTGCTTCTCCCAGCCCACCAAATCACCTGCTGCTGCGTCTCCTGGCCCACCATTCACCTGCTGCTGCTTCTCATAGCCCGCCAATCACCTGCTGCTGCTTCTCATAGCCCACCATTCACCTGTTTTGGCTTCTCCTAGCCCACCATTCACCTGTTGTGGCTTCTCTTCGCCCACCAATCACCTGCTGCTTCTCCTATCCCACCATTCACCTGCTGCTGCTTCTCCTATCCCACCATTCACCTGTTGTTGCTTCTCCCAGCCCACCAATCACCTGCTGCTGCTTCTCATAGCCCACCATTCAACTGCTCCTGCTTCTCATAGCCCGCCAATCACCTGTTGCTGCTTCTCCTAGCCCACCATTCACCTGCTGTTGCTTCTCCTAGCCCACCAATCACCTGCTGCAGCTTCTCCTAGCCCACCATTCACCTGTTGTTGCTTCTCCTAGCCCACCATTCACCTGCTGCTGCGTCTCCTAGCCCACCATTCACCTGTTGTTGCTTCTCCTAGGCCCACCATTCACCTGCTGCTGCTTCTCCTAGCCCACCAATCACCTGCTGCGTCTCCTGGCCCACCAATCACCTGCCTTCTTATAAGTGCATCTACTGTGCTGCTTTTTTTCTCAGCCAATGGCTGTAGCTCCTTTTACTTCGCAGTCTGAGAATCTTCTACGAGATTGAACACAGCATCGCCACTCTATTGTGAGTCTTTATTTTCAGTATGTGCCCCTGTCATGTGGTTTGATTTTCAATATATGTAATTCTTTCTTGTGTATTGATTTTCAGTATGTGTGATTTGGCCGTGAGGTTTGATTTTCAGTATATGTCATTCTGCTGCATTGTTTGATTTTCAGTACCTTTGATTCTTTTTTGAGGTTTGATTTTCAGTATATTCCATTCTGCCCTGACTTTTAATTTTCAGTATGTGCAGCTCTGTAGTGAGGTTTGATTTTCAGTGTCTATCCTTCTGTCGTGAGGTTTGATTTCCAGTATGTGTGTCTCTGTCCGGAGGTTTGATTTTCAGTATGTGTCACTCTGCCATGAGGTATGATTTTCAGTATGTGTGATTTGACCGTGAGGTTTGATTTTCAGAACATGCCATTCTGCTAAGAGGTTTGATTTTCAGTACATGGGTCTCTGTCTTGAGGTTTGATTTTCAGTATCTGTTCTTCTGTAGTGAGGTTTGATTTTCAGTAGGTGTGTCTCTGTCCTGAGATTTGATTTTCAGAATGTGACTCTGTCTTGATGCTTCATGTTCATTGTATATGTCATTCTGTCCTGAGGTTTGATTTGATGTATGTACGGCTCTGTTGTGAGGTTTGATTTTTAGTGTCTGTCACTCTTTTGCAAGGTTTGATTTGATGGATGTGTGACTTTGCCGTGAAGTTTGATTTTCAGCGTGTGTCATTCTTTTGCGAGGTTTAATTTTCACTATGTGCTGCTCTGCTGTGAGGTTTGATTTTCACAATAGGCCATTCTGTTGCAAAGTTTGATTTTCCTTGCATGTGTGGCATGGTCAGAAGGTTTGATTTCTAGTGTGTCACTCTTTTGTGTGGTTTGATATTCAGTATATCGTGTTCTGTCATGAGTTTTGATTTTGATTATGTGTGACAACTAGAGCCAACGTGCAAGTTCCCAAGGAGGAGCTGAGCTGTAAGCCTGAAATTTGACTTCTGTGACATCACCGGAAGTGACATCATGGGGCGTGGCACCACCAGAAGTGATATTGATGATTGTTGATGGTGGAAGTTATATTTGTGGCATTCAGGAAGGTACTCGAGTTTTAGAAAAGCCGTTAGTATAAATTTACGGCAATATCGTAAAGTTCCCATATCACCATTTAGACTCAGCTATTCACAGTCAAAAGTGACACCATCAGCCGGTCACTCTCTTTCACTCTCGGCAGCATGTGCAACAAGCAGCAAAATGTGTCTTATTAGCACTAGAATGAACCTGTGTTCTGCAGCATACACTGATTGCTACTGCAGGCACTTGGCCAACCCATATTTCTCCTTGGATTTAAACCTGTAACCTGCAGGTGTCAGAGTTAGTGGCCTGTACTGAACTCATTACTATTTACTGCCAGTGTTTTCACATTCTGTCTGATATGACATGCAGAGACCTCAAGGAGTGGGTGCACTGAAAGAACAAACACGTAGGCATTGTTCTGAGAGCAGTGCTCCCTCAGAGTTGTGAAATCTCAGACCCAACCACATCCTACACCATTCACCTTGCAAGATTCATTTGTGTGAAACAACAGTCTACTTTCGAGGGGCACACGCAGTTTAACGACCAATAGTAAATTAAATATGCTTCACTGCTAGGATTACTATGTGCGTACATGCCATGACGTCAGACAGGGTGTCCAGTCTTGGGCTTACCTTGTAAGGATACTTATTTTCATGTGGGACAGTCCAATGGGTTTGACTGAATTGGACAAAGACTACAAGTTGTGGTAAAGGAAAGACCGGGACTGGAGAGAAGCTGCAAAAAAAAAAAAAAAAAAAAATAATATATATATATATATATATATATATATATATATATATATATATATATATATATATATATATATATATATATATATATATATATATATATATATATATATATATATATCTTTAACGGCCAAAACGCGTCAACTTGTAAGCTTAACTTTGCTTCAATAAAGACAGTGCATCATGAACCAGAGTGTGCTCGAACCTGTTTCAGATACATGGGACGGGCATTTGGAGAAAAAAAAATATATATATATATATATCGTGAGCAAGGCAGCTGAGACTGCTGAAACGCGTAGATGTTGTTTTTGTCGTTCAAATAAAGAACTGAGTAATTGAACCCGCCTGGGAGTGCTGGACGATTATTTTTGGAAAAAAATCTCATTTGGAATATATATATATATATATATATATATATATATATATATATATATATATATATATATATCACTGAAAAAACAAAGGTTAAAGGAACAAAACCACAGAAATTCACCAGTTATTGTTATCTCAAGTAACTATAACGCGTGCTCTAAAGCAACTACTACTCAAGCCTTCGCCATGCACAGTGTAGTTATCAATGATGTAATTTCAGGTGTCTTTAGCGATATTCTATGACATCATTGATAACGTGTCATGAGTGATGTAATAAGCGAGGTTAGAAGCAATCCATGGGGGGGGGTTGTGAGTTAGAGTTACTTTAAATCTCAGTCAAACAATTGACGTTCTCACGTTTTTAGAGAAATGGGCTGTATTAGTCCATTCATGCAATTGAAGTACGGCATTAGATTGTGGTTTGTTCTGTGTGCAGTGGAAAACACTTTGCATTTAAGTGCTTATGCCTGTGGAAACGATGATTCTGCCTCCCTTTGCTTTGATGCCATTTAAGCAAAGTCTAATCTAAAGGAAACTGAATCTGGTCTTGTTGTTGTCCTTTTTGGCCTAGGCAAGGGCAAATGTTAGCTTTTTAAAAAAACTTTTTTCAGGAGAGAAGAGACCTTTTGTTCCACCAAAGTGGCACGTCAGTGTTTGGCTCTCGTCTCCACATTGGTTTGTACGTATGTGGCTTTTCTATAGCATGAACCTAACCTAAAGGCAGTGGTGCGCTGCACATTGTCAAAGGCAAACTTAAAGTCGGCGAGTAATAGGAGAGGACACTGAGCTGTGGATGCTTAATGCATTGTGCTGTGGTGTCCTTTAAAGAGGTGAGTCTTCGACTCTCAAATTGAAGAAGGGTTGGGGCAGACTTGAAGGATACAGGGATGCTGTTCCAGATCCCCAATGCGATGATGAAAAAGTTGTACTGCTTGGTTTTTCTCTTTTTTTACACTTTTAAGACTTGAGTCTGATGGTGCCCTGGCCGCAGGTGTGCCAAAAACCGCCAGAGATGGTGAGCTTGTCTGTAAGAACGCAGGGAGTGCTGGTCGCGGTGCTGTTGTAAGTGATGCGGCTGGTTGTGAAGATGGTGTGGCCGGCAGGGGCAGCCAGTGGAGTTCATCAGGATGGGGGTGATGCGATCATATTTATGTGCGAGTGTTGAGTGCTCCCTGATCCCGTGACAATCAATGCTGCTGGGGGTAGTAACACTACCAGTAAGTTTCGAGAGTGCTTTTGTGCATGTAAAGAGTCTCTCGAGTGTAATGATGCCCGCATACACCTCTGCGTCACTTCTGAACAAACCGCTCTCTGGCACTGCCCCTGTGTGACCTCTTAGGTGGCAGAGACATGTATTAAACTTACTACACTCCAGCATCAGTGTCTGTGCACCTGTGTGGGTCTGTGAGTGACAGAGTGTGTAGCCAGCAGAGAAGGGGTGGTGTGGTGCACTTCACTCACTCGGCCTGGCCTGGAGTATCCAGCCCAAGACAGGAGGCCACATCTCCAGGAGGGGTAAAGACATTGGAGACCAGAGGTGGGGAAGGAACATGCAAACAAGAGCATGATTTAAAACCCGCAAGAGCTATGTGTAGATGATGGATCAGAACCCCTGAGCTTGAGAGAAGAGGAGCAACAGGGGATAGATTCTTATTTCGAAAGGGAATGAACACAGGACAGAGGTTGCATCAATGCACGACTGTGGAACGAGTCGGCGGAGGAGCATCACTCGTGCAGACACACAGCGGGACAGGATTGTGAGAGAAACAGCAAAGCCGCAAATTACGAAGACGGGCTTGTGGTTCGAAAATGAACGAGGGAGACCGGATGGGCCTGGTGAATAACATCTATGCTTGCTCGATCCACTCCCAGTATGTTTCGAGGCCTTTCCCATCTTGGTGTTGGCCGAGTGTGCATGGTGTATGTGGGCATATGATACGATATGGTTTCACAGAGCGTGAGAATGCCCAAAGGCGTCGCAGCAAACCACCCATGAGGTTTTAAGGCCCTGGAGTTGCTAGCTGCTATGTGGTGATCTGTTTATTCGAACAGCCATGTTTTGAGTCCTTGCCTGAACTGCTGGAGCGGTGACTTGAGCAGTTTTCTAAATTTCTCAAATTAGACTGACCTTTGAGGTACAAAGGCAGAGAGTTCCTAATTTTGAAAGTGGAGGAGATGAAGCTACTGCTACTCCCCTCCCCCCCCCCACCCCAATGCCTTGTTGGTTCTGTGTGTGTGCGTTCGAACGCGGGTGTGTGAGTAGTGTATTCACCGTATTTACATAAGAGTGCCATCTGGATGTGGCGTTATGGCCAGAGCCATGGACCTTGGTACAGGGGGACCAGGTTCGAGTCCCGGCATTGGCTCAACATCCTGTGATTCTGGGCAGATCACTTAACCCCCCCATGCCTTAAAAATTACCTGAACTTGTGAAATGGAACTAGCTGGTACTCCTAAAAAGCGCTCCGATCAGAGACGTTTTAAGGCATGGGCAAAGTGGGCTATGGCCCAGGGCCCCAGACTTTCAGGGGACCCCGGATAGACTCCGCTCGGTTCTGCACAGAGTCGTGCCCTGATGACCTTGAATAATTCTTAAACAGATTTTTGTAAATAGCGTTTTCCTTCAATTTATTTTTAATGAGGGTGATGTGTGAGAGTCTATCACAGACATTTTGCAGACAAATGTTTTGTTTATGTTTTATGCAACATCCATAAAAAAAAGTTTCTTTTAGATCAATACAGGACCTGGCATATGAGAAATGGGGGGGGTCAGAGATTGTTTGCAGTAATATTAATGAGCTGCTGCTGTGTTAAAACATTGAAAACACGTCACTATCCCTGAATATAAGATGTAAACACATTTAGAAGTTGGATCAATGTGCCTGTGCACTGTCAGTGACCTGGCCAAAGAGGGCATGAAAGAGCTGAAACTGGATCATAACATCAAAGCTGTTCCGTACAGGGCCCCCCCAAAATACGTTTGGCCCAGGGCCCCCAAAATCTTTAAAACGTCCCTGGCTCCGATGCCCTAGGGTCGCGTTCGCGCTATATAAAACTGCAAGAAATAAATAAATAAAAAGCTTGGTATATATTGGTCTCTCGACCCTGGACAGGCTCTGGTTGCTGTATGCAAACGTCTCACTGTGCCTCTTTAAGCTCTGGGCGAGTGCCACTCTGCGCGTGTTTGTTGGTGTCCGTCTGTCTGTCAGTGCCGCTCTTGCTCCATTCCCTGGGAGGGTGGGGTCCCACACGCAGCCCCCAGGCCTGGATGTTGAAATGACGGATCCTTAAGAGCCTTTCACCAGCCACTCTGCCCACGGTGTTGAGGGCCAGCTGGCCCCCAGCAGCTGTCTCCGGTGCGAGAGGACATGTCCGCCGTGTTGATGGCAGGGGGTGTCGGGCCCCGGAGGCCGGGCCCGGTGCGAACTTGCAGCCATTTCTCGAAGGGTTGCCAGAGGATTCTGTTTCAGCCCGGGGGGCGGGGGGCGGGGGGCCTGCTCGCCCTCTCCGAGGTAGGCCCGGCATTCCTCCGCCGCGTGCCCTTTTCAGCAGCGTCAGCGTGTTTGTACTCCAAGCCGTGAGCGAGGATGCCACTTAGGTGCCAAGATGCCAGGCATTGCTCTGCTGGCAACACTGTTGTCTCCATGGGCCTGGCCCTGATAGGAGATATTGCACTCGGCACCCGCTGGCCATTTCCAACCGGGCGCTTTTTACTGAAATATTGGTCTTCTGGAATGTGGTGGTCAAATCCGAGATCTGATTGGATGGGAGAGTTCCTTGTTGCGAGGGACCACCCCTCTTGCGATTGACATGTGTTTGCACCAGTAATCTGCTGGCCAAAACTCAACCCAACCCAACTTATTCTTTGCTACTGCAGTCTTCGCCTTCTGGAATGGTGCGGTGTAATCCGAGAACCTGATTGGATGGGAGAGATCTTTACTGCAAAGGACCACCCCCTCTTCCGATTGGCCCGGATAGACATGTAATTGCACCAGGGACCTGCAGTATTGGTCTTCTGGAATGGAGCCGTAAAACCCAAGGTTGTCATTGGATGGGAGATTCCTGTTTTGTAAAGGACCCCCCTTTGGCACTGAACCCCAAATAAGCATGTGATTGCACTAGGCACAAGTGGGACCCAAGTTCGCAATGGGATGAGAGTGTGCCATGCTGCAAAGAGCCCTCTTGGCACTGATCCGAATAGACTTGTGATTCCACGAGGCAGCCCTTGACCTTTACCCAACTAGGTTCTTTTTACTGCCATACTGGTCTTCGGGAAGAGTGCCGGGAAACCCCAAAACCTTTTTTGAATGGAACAGTACCATGGTGCAAAGGACGCCCCCTTGGGATTGACCTCGATGGGCCTCTGATTGCATCAGGCACCCGTTGACCGTAACCCAACTAGGTGCTTCTTACAATACTGGTCTTGTGTAACGGTGATGTGAAACGCAAGAGCTGATTGGACTGGAGAGCCTTGCACTGCAAAGGACCCGCCTCAGCAGTGTTTAAAGCCAAGAGCCTCTACGGTCATGTCTGCATCTCCATCCTTCCCGGCACTGGGTCATAAGGTCGGTAGGCACTGGAAGCATCCTGCCTTCCCTGAACCACCCGACCCCAGCGGCACGAAGCACCTGCAACATGGTCTGCATCACATACATAACAGTACATACGGAGTCCCCAAAATATCTGGTAAACGAGCAGCCTGTATGTGAAGGAAGTAAAGATCTAACATGGAAGGCCTCCCTACACAGCCATCAAAATTAGCACAGTTCTACTCTGACAACTGCCTTTCCGGGCAACGCCCCAAAAATTTGGAATGGTCTCCCAACAACATACGCATAGCAGGCTCGTTTCTATTTTTCAATACTGCAAAAACAATCACAAACTGACTACATATGTAACAAATGGGTTAGCAAGGCTCAGTGATGTAACCATGCAAGAGTTCTCTTTATCTGTTTTGTGTCTGTATATCTCTTGACTAGTTTCTTCGGTGCTTCGGCCGCAAATGTTTCAAAGCTTCGCATCAATCAGCAGCCTCGATGCCTCTAAAATGGACAATACGCCTCTATCCTTCTAATCAATATGTGGCCTCCACACTTACAGTCGATCGTGGCCTAAAATCTTCTCACCTACCGGGGCAGCCTCAACCCTTATAATTAACCAGTCGCACCATGCTGCTAATCAGCCATCAGCCTCCACACTTGTAATCGACCGGCGCCATCAATGCTTCTCATAGACCACCACCCTCAACACTTTTAATCGACTTGCATCCTCAATGCTTCCAATTGACCAGCGGCCTCAATGCTTCTATTGGAGCAGCAGCCTCAACACTTATAATTGTCCGGCGCCCTTAACTCTGATCATCGCCTAGCAACCTCAACATATATATAGTTGATGAGTGAATTCAATACTTCTCATCAATTGACAGCCTCAATACCTATAATCCATCGGTGACCTCAATGATTATCGACTGGCAGCCCCAATGCTTCTAATCAATAAACGGCGTCAACTCTTATCACCGGCGAGCAGCCTTAATGCTTCTCATCAACCAGCGACCTCAACACTTCCCACCACCTGGCAGCCTTAAGGCTTCTCGTTGACCGGCGGCCTCATTGCTTCTCATTATCCGGCAGCCTTAAAGCTTCTAGTCGACCAGTGGCGTCAACGCTTCTTATTAGCAGCCTCAACACTGTTAATCGACTGTTGGTCTTAGTGCCACATAGCACCACAGGTGTTATTGCACCTAAGAAACGGCTGATAACATGACACAGTGTGTGCCTGAAGACTCCTTGGCCAACAGTGGTCTCTGCACCTCTCATAGGCAAGCAGCCACAACATTTGACAAGTGGGATAGGGGATAAAGTCCCTCAAAGGTACCCAGTTGACGCATGTGCATCTCAGCAAAGCTGGTCCCAATGTAAGGAGGGTGTTTGTGCGGCAACCCATGACTGAAGAGATTTTTGGGCTGGTTTGTGGGTGCTTCAAGCCCTCTTCTAAGGACACACACAGTTTTATCTGTCCTTCAATGAAGGCATTCTCCGGCTGCGTTGTTAAGTATATTTCGTTGTGCTTTTGGGTGTTCTTGTCGGTCGGTTTAGAAGAGCGATGCCTTTGTGCGTTTGATTCCTTCTCTAAATCCAGCATCCTTCTTGGCGGGATTTGTTTGAAGACAACATATATTGTATTGTAAAATTGTGGTGCCCCTCCTGAACAAGGTCCTGTGGGAATTGAGTTCACGTTAATATTTTCCTTACAAATGACTGGTGGAATGCTTGAATGAATGTGAGCTACCCTCAATTTACCCAGGACTGCATTCCAGGCCATAGTTGTTTTGCCCATTGTGGAAATCCAGACAGGGAGCAGCGATATGCACATCAGCCATGGTCCTGCTCCAGTCGGAAGAGAGCAACCCGCCTGTCCACACCATCGCTGAAAAAACGATGGATTGGAATGTGACCTGTGCAATTACCAGTGCTGAGACTAAATCAATCATTCCAATGATCACTTTTTTGTTTTGCTTTATATTTCTCTTAAGTGCACATCTTTTACAGCGTCATGGCTGATAATCTCCCCTCTCCACAACAGTCTCATTCTTATACTCCAACGGGGGACCCTCATATTACATCACTTCCTCAGGCACCTTAATCTGGGAGCTCAGGCTAGCTCTATAGAGAAGGAGGGAGACCACTGCAGGTCAGCTCTACCAGGAGTATCCATGGAGATGGATGGAGACCATGGCAGCCGGGGATGAGGGAGACCACTGCAGGTCAGCTCTACCAGGAGTATCCATGGAGATGGATGGAGACCATGGCAGCCAGGGTTGAGGGAGACCAGGGAAAATCAGCCCTGCTAGGTGTATCCATGGAGATCGATGGAGACCATGGCAGCCAGGGATGAGGGAGACCATGGCAGGTCAGCTCTGCTAGGTGTATCCATGGAGATCGATGGAGACCATGGCAGCCGGGGATGAGGGAGACCATGGCAGGTCAGCTCTGCTAGGAGTATTCATAAAGATGGATGGATACCATGGCAGCCAGGGATGAGGGAGACCATGGCAGGTCAGCTCTGCTAGGAGTATCCATGGAGATGGATGGAGACCATGGCAGCCAGGGATGAGGGAGACCATGGCAGGTCAGCTCTGCTAGGTGTATCCATGGAGATTGATGGAGACCATGGCAGCCGGGGATGAGGGAGACCATGGCAGGTCAGCTCTGCTAGGAGTATTCATAAAGATGGATGGATACCATGGCAGCCAGGGATGAGGGAGACCATGGCAGGTCAGCTCTGCTAGGAGTATTCATAAAGATGGATGGATACCATGGCAGCCAGGGATGAGGGAGACCATGGCAGGTCAGCTCTGCTAGGAGTATTCATAAAGATGGATGGATACCATGGCAGCCGAGGATGAGGGAGACCATGGCAGGTCAGCTCTGCTAGGAGTATTCATAAATATGGATGGACAGCATGGCAGCCGGGGATGAGGGAGACCATGGCAGGTTTGCTCTGCTCAGACTATCCATGTAGAGAGAACGAGACCATGGCAGCGGCGGATGAAGGAGACCATGGCAAGTCATCTCTGCTAGGAATACCCATGGAGATGGATGGAGACCATGGCAGTCGGAGATGAGGGAGAACATGGCAGGTCAGCTCTGCTAGGAGTATCCATAAAGATGGATGGATACCATGGCAGCCAGGGATGAGGGAGACCATGCGGTCAGTTTCCTTGCTAGGAGTATTCATAAAGATGGATGGATACCATGGCAGCCGGGGATGAGGGAGACCATGGCAGGTCAGCTCTGCTAGGAGTACCCATGGAGATGGATGGTGACCATGGCAGCCGGGGATGAGGTAGACCAGGGAAGGTCTGCTAGAAGTATCCATGGAGATGGATGGAGTCCATGTCAACCTATGATGAGGAACACCATGGCATGTCATTTTTGCAAGGAAAATCCGTGGACATGGAGACAACAGTGGCTGAGGAGGGAGACCAGGGCAGTTCAGTTCTAATGCAAGTGTGTTCATGGCCAGTGACAGCGAGCAGCATCAAGGGCAAGCTTGGCTTCAGGGGACAAACATCTACACTGGTTCATAGACCTTGCATTTGTTCTCTTTAAGCGACAAATAGCCATGACTTGGAAGGCGGCTTCTGTACCGGACATACAGAAATGGCTACGTACACTCCTGCACTGGGCGCGGGCAGAGGCCAGCACACTGCACGTTACACTCCAACGGGGTGGGCAGAGTTGGTGGGGGGGGAACTGGGACACCTATATCCTCAATATAGAGGCCAAAAGTGATGCCCGTCCACATGAAGGTACTATCTAAAAGGCCCCACAAACGTTCAGTTTTATGTACCTGGACCTATGTATGCCAGTACCATATGTTTTCGGCCGGTGGCCCGACCAAGAGACGTACCGGCCGGGGATGCGGACTGATCATGGGGATGTTTTATTCTTCAATGTTTCCTCCTTTCTATTCCTCCCCCTGACATATATATATATATATATATATACACACATATACATACACATACATATATACACATATATATATATATATATATATATATATATACACACACACACACACACACACACACACTGATTCATCAGCAGACTGTATGCTATTTGGGAACTACCTGTGATGCGGTCTTCGTGCCTTGTTAAACCGGCGCTCGCCATTTGTCCTCGCAGGTCTTGCTTGGGTACCGAAATGAGTCGTTTTAATGTCTGCCCACTATGTGATATCAATATGTTTCATTTATCATGTCTTTGATATGTCTTGTATTATGTATGCCTTAATGAGGTTCCACTGGTTGGCGCTTACATTTTTTTATTTTTTTTAAAAGTGCAAGCTTGATTCTCAGAACGGAATCTCTGCCGATGCACTCCACCACTCTCCGCCCGTGCCAACGCCAACGCCAAGGGTTTACACACAGACACCAACCTTAGGACATTTACTGCACACCAGATGAAAACTGCCTGGTGTTAACTGTCTCTGCTCTGCCAGGCAGCTGTACCTCCCCTCTCTTGTCACACTCACGCAGCAGCGGCCGGTGCAGGTAAGCGCGGTGGTGCGGGGCAAGGTGTGGTGGGGGGGGAATGTCGACAGACGACAGAATAGGAATTATTTATTTAATTTTCCCTATTCCGTCGTCTATCGACATCCGCCCCCGCCTTGCCCTGCGCCACCGCGCTTATCTGCACCAGCTGCTGCTGCACTCACGATCTGCTGCGTCATCTACAAGGCTGTCCTAATATCACCCCATCGTACCTGGAAACCGCGCTGTGGGTTCTTGCAACATTTGCAGCAGCAACACTAGACTTGCGACCACAGAATGCAGGAAGGAAAAGACCAAAGTCGGGCGCTTCCACGATGCATTGTGGGCAGGGCCACCGAATAGTGTAGCAGAAAAGGACCAAATTATACCACAGGGTTGACTACATTATGCTGCAAGAAAAGGCAAATTATGTGGTATAACATTGTCTGGGCAAATGTTTCACCTCATTAGTAGCAGCTGAACATCAAAGTACAGCAATAAGCCCCTGAAAGGTGGCCAGTAAACCTTTTCAAAGAACCATCCACTGTGCAGCAACCTGCATTGCTAAGCTTTAATAACTTTTGATCTGTTCGAGGTAAAAGTTGTTTTGTTTAAATCTGCAAATTATGCAGCCGATAATGGATTATGTGGCAAATGTGACAAATCCATAATTATGTGGAAAATTCCCCTGCCTAAGAATTGCATTCCATTGGCCATGACTAATGTCTTGAACTCTATCTGGAAGGCTCTGTCCTTTTCTCACTTCTGAAAGGAGCTGAAAACCAATCTCTTGTACAGATCGCCTTGTGACCTCTTGGATGAGAATTAGGTCCCCATCCTCTACCATCTCTGGTTTTTATCCACCCACTCAGTCCCTTCCAGGCACTCCTCATACCCCCCTGTATCCCTTACTGCCCCTTCCATTGCCACAAACTCTCACTTTTATTCTGTGACCTTTATTGTGCTCAATTCTCTGTGGTGAACCACTCTTCTGCAGTGCTCCATGGCTGTGTAGCTAATGCAGACCTTCAAAATGATGGAAATGCAGGAAGACCAAGAGAGATTAGCTGTAGGCTGGGTCTGGTGGCTTAGTGGACTAATGCGTCCACTGTAGGGGCCCGCGTTTGACCTCGTGGTCACAAGTTCAAATCCCGGCGGGTCCACTCAGCCTTTCATCCTTTTGAGGTCAATAAAATGAGTACCATTGAGTTCGGTAACAATAAACAACTGTTATTCAGCACCTAGATAGCCTTCTGGGTGAACATGCGCTTTACAAATATACATGTTATGTTATGTTGTACTTGAAAAACTTAAGGTGAAGGAACGAGCGGTTGGAGCAGGGTAGATCTGCCATGGAAGTCATGAGTAGGGGGGTGACCTGGGGTCACAGACGGGTGGAGACAACGGCTGGTCTGCTTTGTCAAGAAAATCTGCTGGACACAAGTGAGAGCGGGCCAACTCTGTGAGGAAGCCCTATGCAAAAAGTGGGAGATTGTGGGAACCCGGATGTAGAAAGACCAGGGGAGGACAGCTCTGCCAAGAAAAACTCTGGAGAAGGGGGGAGTCAAACTCATACCTCCTAGGAAGAAACCTGGAGGAGGAAGAACCTCATGGGACAAACAGAGCAAGCACGATCCTCAGGGAAATCTATGGCGACGGAGGGAGCCATGGTCGTACCCCCTAGGAAGAAACCTGGAGGAGGAAGAAACTCATGGGACGAACAGAGCAAGCACGATCCTCAAGGAAATCTATGGCGATGGAGGGACCCATGGTCGTATCCCCAGGAAGAAACCTGGAGGAGGAAGGACCTCAAGGGACTAACAGAGCAAGCACGAACCTCAGGGAAATCTATGGCGACGGAGGGAGCCATGGTCGTACCCCCTAGGAAGAAACCTGGAGGAGGAAGAACCTCAAGGGACGAACAGAGCAAGCACGATCCTCAGGGAAATCTATGGCGGCGAAGGGAGCCATGGTCGTAACCCCAGGAAGAAACCTGGAGGAGGAAGAACCTCAAGGGACGAACAGAGCAAGCACGATCCTCAGGGAAATCTATGGCGACGGAGGGAGCCATGGTCGTACCCCCTAGGAAGAAACCTGGAGGAGGAAGAAACTCATGGGACGAACAGAGCAAGCACGATCCTCAGGGAAATCTATGGCGATGGAGGGACCCATGGTCGTATCCCCAGGAAGAAACCTGGAGGAGGAAGGACCTCAAGGGACTAACAGAGCAAGCACGAACCTCAGGGAAATCTATGGCGACGGAGGGAGCCATGGTCGTACCCCCTAGGAAGAAACCTGGAGGAGGAAGAACCTCAAGGGACGAACAGAGCAAGCACGATCCTCAGGGAAATCTATGGCGGCGAAGGGAGCCATGGTCGTAACCCCAGGAAGAAACCTGGAGGAGGAAGAACCTCAAGGGACGAACAGAGCAAGCACGATCCTCAGGGAAATCTATGGCGGCGGCGGGAGCCATGGTCGTAACCCCAGGAAGAAACCTGGAGGAGGAAGGACATCAAGGGACTAACAGAGCAAGCACGATCCTCAGGGAAATCTATGGCGACGGAGGGAGCCATGGTCGTAACCCCAGGAAGAAACCTGGAGGAGGAAGAACCTCAAGGGACGAACAGAGCAAGCACGATCCTCAGGGAAATCTATGGCGGCGAAGGGAGCCATGGTCGTAACCCCAGGAAGAAACCTGGAGGAGGAAGGACATCAAGGGACGAACAGAGCAAGCACGATCCTTAGGGAAATCTATGGCGGCGGAGGGAGCCATGGTCGTACCCCCAGGAAGAAACCTGGAGGAGGAAGAACCTCAAGGGACGAACAGAGCAAGCACGATCCTCAGGGAAATCTATGGCGGCGGAGGGAGCCATGTTCGTAACCCCAGGAAGAAACCTGGAGGAGGAAGAACCTCAAGGGACGAACAGAGCAAGCACGATCCTCAGGGAAATCTATGGCGGCGAAGGGAGCCATGGTCGTAACCCCAGGAAGAAACCTGGAGGAGGAAGAACCTCAAGGGACGAACAGAGCAAGCACGATCCTCAGGGAAATCTATGGCGACGGAGGGAGCCATGGTCGTAACCCCAGGAAGAAACCTGGAGGAGGAAGAACCTCAAGGGACGAACAGAGCAAGCACGATCCTCAGGGAAATCTATGGCGATGGAGGGAGCCATGGTCGTACCCCCTAGGAAGAAACCTGGAGGAGGAAGAACCTCAAGGGACGAACAGAGCAAGCACAATCCTCAAGGAAATCTATGGCGGCGAAGGGAGCCATGGTCGTAACCCCAGGAAGAAACCTGGAGGAGGAAGAACCTCAAGGGACGAACAGAGCAAGCACGATCCTCATGGAAATCTATGGCGACGGAGGGAGCCATGGTCGTACCCCCTAGAAATAAACCTGGAGGAGAAAGAAACTCATGGGACGAACAGAGCAAGCACGATCCTCAGGGAAATCTATGGCGACGGAGGGAGCCATGGTCGTACCCCCTAGGAAGAAACCTGGAGGAGGAAGAAACTCATGGGACGAACAGAGCAAGCACGATCCTCAGGGAAATCTATGGCGATGGAGGGAGCCATGGTCGTATCCCCAGGAAGAAACCTAGAGGAGGAAGGACCTCAAGGGACTAACAGAGCAAGCACGAACCTCAGGGAAATCTATGGCGACGGAGGGAGCCATGGTCGTAACCCCAGGAAGAAACCTGGAGGAGGAAGAACCTCAAGGGACGAACAGAGCAAGCACGATCCTCCGGGAAATCTATGGCAGCGGAGGGAGCCATGGTCGTAACCCCAGGAAGAAACCTGGAGGAGGAAGAACCTCAGGGAAATCTACGGTGAAGAAGAAGAAGGGCACTGAGCATCTCAGGAGGAGGGAGAGATGACCTCTACAACCGAAACCTAAGGGTAGAGAGAGGGAGACCACTGCCGCGAAGGTGGAGGGCGAAAAGTACCCAGATGAAGGGAAGGTGAGGCGGAGGAAGACCATGTCAAGGCAGCTCTACTTGCAAACCCTATGGAGGAGAGGAGAGAGCAGGGCGAGTCCGGTGGAGGGAGGCCAGAGAAGGCCAGGAGGAGGGGAGGGGGGGAGGCCAGCGCAGAAGGAGGGGCCTGAGGTGAGGAAACGAGGTTCACATCAGGGCAGCGAGAACTAAGAGCGTAGAGTACAAAAACATATTTTGTGAAAACATAGATTTCAAAATTTAGACCACCAACATGTTAGCATACACAAACATCTCCAAACCCACAAGCCCTAGCCCCTAACACAGCAGGACTGGACATAGAAACGTAAATTAACCGAGATGAAAGATGTGTGTGGGGCGAGTTCAACGGGAGTTTGAAATGAAGCGAAGGCTGCCCGTGTAGGAAAGAATTTATGAAATATCGCGATATTTGCAGTGTGTATTATGGAAGTTATGTTTTTGCAAAGTACTTTTTTTTTGCAATTGGGGCCTGAAAAAAACAGCTTTGCCAAGGACACCTGTAAAGGGGACTGGGGGGGGGCACCTCGTAATAAAACGGAAGTTGCTCAGACACAGGCAGATTCCACACTCCAGATGGCCAGGGCGACCCTGAGAAGGCCCGCTTGCTTCTCACTCCTTAAAATTCTGGGGTGATGAAAGGGCAATGCTTTGCCCCCTATCAGATCCCGTTTTACTGAACCAGGGAAGCAGTCCCACACGTGGGCTCCTTAAGGACAAATATCATACAAGAACGCTCATTGGCTGCAGTGTAAATCAGCCAATCAGGGACAGGCATTGCTACAGAGAAATTCTCAACCTCTGCCCATCACCTCTGACGAAGTGTCACAGATCAATAAGAAAACAAAACAGCGACTTAAAAATTCAAAATAATTATGGAGTAACGAGGCTTCAGCCTCGGTATCCAAAACACACCGCTGTGGGAAGGAATAGCACAGCCAGAGAAGACCGGGGACGCTTGATGCAACCCGGGTTCAAAGTTGTCCCTTCTGCGCCGTGATTGGCTACGGTCCTACAAAACATATGGAGTGAGCTTCTATAGGCCCAGTCACGCGCACCAAGCTCTGTACACCGCGATGAGTCGCTCCGAAGAGTCTGTAGCCTCGTGCCTAGTGTGTTAAACCTATATATTTAATTACTCGAACATTTTATGCAGTGCAACTAACTCAGAGGCAATAGTGTTTTACATATTTTGTTACGATGATGAAAGAGTTGTGACAAATTTTAGAATTGGAATAAACAGGCAGAAACTCTAGAGACAGGGCCACTGGAGTTATGCGGAAGGGGAAGACCAAATAATACGGCAGGGCTGACCTAATTATGCACCAAGAAAAGGCAAATTATGAAGAGTTATGCTGTACATTTTGTGATAGTTTACGTACACAAGGTTACACTGTCTGTGCAAGGATGTTACCTCTTTAGTAGTAGTCTAACAACACAATACAGCGATAAGCAGCTGAAAGGTGGGCAGTCCGCCTTTGTGAAGGGCCTTCCACAGCCTACTAACACTTGTTGTCACATTTTTGGTCAAATTTGATCCGTTTGAGCTGAAAACAATGGTTTTGTTAAAATCTGCAGATTATGTAGCAGATGATGTATTATGTGGCAAACTCATAATTATGTGGAAAACGTCACGGCCCCAGAATCGCTTAGTCTGCAGGGGAAGTCATACCCACGGGAGTTCGGGGTGTTGTGAGTGTACAGGATAAATATCACACGCACTGAGCACCAGTGTCTGCATCACACGAGTTCGGGGCACTCTGAGTGTAACACGGACCTAGCGCGCAAGGTGCACAAGGCAAGTCTGTTGGGGAAGGCACACCCACAAGAGCTTTGGGTGTTTGAGTGTAGAAGGCCAGTCCCTGAGTATGCAGGGTCAGTCAGGGGAACATAGCTCGGTGGGCCACAGAGCCCGCGGGCCCCGCCACGCACACAGCACGTTGCACCACTGCACGCCCTGTCACGCGCACACCGTGCACCCTCCGTGTCCTCAGATGGTCCCAGAGCGCTTCCGCCTTCAAGTGGCACCTTATCTCTCACGTCAGCCAGTGCGCGGGCACTTGTGGTGAGATTGTGTTTATCTGCGGCCTAGGTGCTGGCTGGCGAGGGCTGCCAGCAGCCAGGCCCTTGTGGGGCCTCCAGACGGGCGTCCAGACGCGCACCGCCCATCATCATGTTGTAATGTCCCTCACGCCAGCTCCGGTGGCAATGTTCAGCCCTTCGGTGGCCTGGTGCAGGATTGTGCGTTTGCCAGGCCGGTAAACTTTACATGTTTATTTCTTTGTGTGTTTATTGTTTCAGTCGTTAGTAATAAACTCGTCCACTTATTATTTAGTTGACATAGCGCTACAGGGGGATACCAGCTCAACCGCAGCGCTACGCACGTTTTCAGGCCTGGAGGATAAATACAGGTGTCGTTGTCGTCTCTTCGATGCAGTGTCTGTGCGCTGCATTTATTTGTACGTCAGTGACGTCTCTTCGATGGAGTGTCAGTGCGGTGCTTTTACTTACACGTCAGTGACGTCTCTCGATGCAGTGTCTGTACGCTGCATGTTTTCATGTCAGTGACGTCTCTGATGCAGTGTCTGTAAGCTGCATTTACTTGCACGTCAGTGACGTCTCTTCGATGCAGTGTCTGTACGCTGCATTTACTTACACGTCAGTGACGTCTCTCGATGCAGTGTCTGTACGCTGCATGTTTTTTTCATGTCAGTGACGTCTCTGATGCAGTGTCTGTAAGCTGCATTTACTTGCACGTCAGTGACGTCTCTTCGATGCAGTGTCTGTGCGCTGCATTTACTTGCACGTCAGTGACGTCTCTCGATGCAGTGTCTGTAAGCTGCATTTATTTGTACATGTCAATGACGTCTCCGATGGAGTGTCAGTGCGGTGCTTTTACTTACACGTCAGTGACGTCTCTCGATGCAGTGTCTGTAAGCTGCATTTACTTGCACGTCAGTGACGTCTCTTCGATGCAGTGTCTGTACGCTGCATGTTTTCATGTCAGTGACGTCCCTTTGATGCAGTGTCTGTAAGCTGCATTTATTTGTACATGTCAGTGACGTCTCTTCGATGCAGTGTCTGTAAGCTGCATTTATTTGTACATGTCAGTGACGTCTCTTCGGTGGAGTGTCAGTGCAGTGCTTTTACTTACACAGGTCAGTGACGTCTCTCGATGCAGTGTCTGTACGCTGCATGTTTTCATGTCAGTGACGTCTCTGATGCAGTGTCTGTAAGCTGCATTTACTTGCACGTCAGAGATGTCTCTTCGATGCAGTGTCTGGACGCTGCATGTTTTCATGTCAGTGACGTCTCTGATGCAGTGTCTGTAAGCTGCATTTACTTGCACGTCAGTGACGTCTCTCGATGCAGTGTCTGTACGCTGCATGTTTTCATGTCAGTGACGTCTCTGATGCAGTGTCTGTAAGCTGCATTTACTTGCACGTCAGTGACGTCTCTTCGATGCAGTGTCTGTACGCTGCATTTACTTACACGTCAGTGACGTCTCTCGATGCAGTGTCTGTACGCTGCATGTTTTTTCATGTCAGTGACGTCTCTGATGCAGTGTCTGTAAGCTGCATTTACTTGCACGTCAGTGACGTCTCTTCGATGCAGTGTCTGTGCGCTGCATTTACTTGCACGTCAGTGACGTCTCTCGATGCAGTGTCTGTAAGCTGCATTTATTTGTACATGTCAATGACGTCTCCGATGGAGTGTCAGTGCGGTGCTTTTACTTACACGTCAGTGACGTCTCTCGATGCAGTGTCTGTACGCTGCATTTACTTGCACATCAGTGACGTCTCTTCGATGCAGTGTCTGTATGCTGCATGATTTCATGTCAGTGACGTCTCTTTGATGCAGTGTCTGTAAGCTGCATTTACTTGCACGTCAGTGACGTCTCTTCGATGCAGTGTCTGTACGCTGCATGTTTTCATGTCAGTGACGTCCCTTTGATGCAGTGTCTGTAAGCTGCATTTATTTGTACATGTCAGTGACGTCTCTTCGATGCAGTGTCTGTAAGCTGCATTTATTTGTACATGTCAGTGACGTCTCTTCGGTGGAGTGTCAGTGCAGTGCTTTTACTTACACAGGTCAGTGACGTCTCGATGCAGTGTCTGTACGCTGCATGTTTTCATGTCAGTGACGTCTCTGATGCAGTGTCTGTAAGCTGCATTTACTTGCACGTCAGAGATGTCTCTTCGATGCAGTGTCTGTACGCTGCATGTTTTCATGTCAGTGACGTCTCTGATGCAGTGTCTGTAAGCTGCATTTACTTGCACGTCAGTGACGTCTCTTCGATGCAGTGTCTGTGCGCTGCATTTACTTGCACGTCAGTGACGTCTCTCGATGCAGTGTCTGTACGCTGCATGTTTTCATGTCCGGGACGACTCTTTGATGCAGTGTCTGTAAGCTGCATTTATTTGTACATGTCAGTGACGTCTCTTCGGTGGAGTGTCAGTGCAGTGCTTTTACTTACACATGTCAGTGACGTCTCTCGATGCAGTGTCTGTACGCTGCATGTTTTCATGTCAGTGACGTCTCTGATGCAGTGTCTGTAAGCTGCATTTACTTGCACGTCAGAGATGTCTCTTCGATGCAGTGTCTGTACGCTGCATGTTTTCATGTCAGTGACGTCTCTGATGCAGTGTCTGTAAGCTGCATTTACTTGCACATCAGTGACGTCTCTTCGATGCAGTGTCTGTGCGCTGCATTTACTTGCACGTCAGTGACGTCTCTCGATGCAGTGTCTGTACGCTGCATGTTTTCATGTCAGGGACGACTCTTTGATGCAGTGTCTGTAAGCTGCATTTACTTGCACGTCAGTGACGTCTCTCGATGCAGTGTCTGCGCTGCATTTATTTGTACATGTCAGTGACGTCTTTTCGATGGAGTGTCAGTACGGTGCTTTTACTTACACATCAGTGACGTCTCTTCGATGCAGTGTCTGCGCTGCATTTATTTGTACATGTCAGTGACGTCTTTTCGATGGAGTGTCAGTACGGTGCTTTTACTTACACATCAGTGACGTCTCTTCGATGCAGTGTCTGTAAGCTGCATGTCTTCATGTCCGTGACGTCTCTCAATGCAGTGTCCCGGTGGAGCTGCTAGACAGCTATAGAGGAGATCGACCTGGGTTTTCCCCCTCGGACGTCACCTACCCAGCCGGTCATTGGGCACTGTTCTCCTCGTCTCCCTACTGTGTGTCCTTCCTCCCCCTCCGACGAACTACTGTAACCTTGTTTTTTGCCTGTGTTTTTACTATGCTCTTGTAACGGATGTAATTTGTATCTTGTAACTCAATGTTCCTCATGTAAAGCGCTCTGATACCCCCGGGTCTAGCCAGCGCTATATAAAACTCTTCAAATAAAATAAAGTGTCTGTAAGCTGCCTTTACTTGCACGTCAGTGTCGTCTCTTCGATGCAGTGTCTGTGCGCTGCATTTACTTGCACGTCAGTGACGTCTCTCGATGCAGTGTCTGTACGCTGCATGTTTTCATGTCAGTGACGTCTCTTTGATGCAGTGTCTGTAAGCTACATTTACTTGCACGTCAGTGACGTCTCTTCGATGCAGTGTCTGTACGCTGCATGTTTTCAGGTCAGTGACGTCTCTTTGATGCAGTGTCTGTGCGCTGCATTTACTTGCACGTCAGTGACGTCTCTTCGATGCAGTGTCTGTACGCTGCATTTATTTGCACGCCAGTGACGTCTCTTTGTTGCAGTGTCTGTAAGCTGCATTTACTTGGTCAGTGACGTCTTTTTCAATGCAGTGTCTGAAAGCTGCATGTCTTCATGTCAGTGACTTCTCTTCGATGCAGTGTCTGTAAGCTGCATTTACTTGCACGTCAGTGACGTCTCTTTGATGCAGTGTCTGTAAGCTGCATGTCTTCATGCCAGTGACGTCTCTTTGTTGCAGTGTCTGTAAGCTGCATTTACTTGCACGTCAGGGACATCTCTTCGATACAGTGTCTGTAAGCTGCATGTCTTCATGTCAGTGACGTCTCTTCGATGCAGTGTCTGTAAGCTGCATGTCTTCATGCCAGTGACGTCTCTTTGTTGCAGTGTCTGTAAGCTGCATGTTTTCATGCACGTCAGTGACGTCTCTTCGACGCAGGGTCTGTAAGCCGCATGTCTTAATGTCAGTCAGGTTTTGCTTTCGACCTCTCTGCCTTTGGCTCGCCCCCTCACAGGAGGCCTCTCGGTGGACGTCCTCGTGCACTGATGCTCTCCGCCCTGCCTCTCTCTCCCCAGTGCACACAACTCCCGGCTCCTCTTCAGGCCCTCAGACTGATCTATGGCCGCGGCAGCCGGAAGCCTCGGCCCCGGCAAAGAGAGACGTCCAGGGCGCGCAAAGAGCCCCATCCATCTCCAGGCCGCCGCGGCCTCGGGTCTAAGTGCCTGGGAGACAGGACCTGATTTACCGGCCGGTGGAACACGAGGCCCGGGGGCTCCCACACAAGCAGGCCAGGCCACGGAAGTTCAGCGGGGTCCTGCACGTCCGGGAACCTCTCTCCACCCGGGGCAGTGCCAGGTATGGGCGCGCCAAGCATGCGGCACAGGACACCCCGAGGAGAATCACAGCTGTTCCTGCTAGCGGGCGAGGGAGAGAGTATCAGGTTAATGTGCCTGCTGCAGCGAGAAGTGGCAGAGATATCCCTCATCCCTTTGTAACACTTAGCGGGTAGTAGAGCTGACGAGGTTTATGCACCTGCTGCAGTGATGTGGAATGCCCGTCACACGGTTGAGTCCCTAGGACTCCAAGTCTGCCTTTCCTCGAACAGCAGCTGAAACAAGATGACCATGTACAGGTGGGTAGGTGCGCGTCTAGATGGGTTGAGACCCAAGAAGAACATGGAAGAACCCCCCACAAGAGGTATAGTCGAACTAGCCATAGGCGTGGCCTAACGCGTCACAGAGAATCCTGGGCCTGGTCAATTCATAATAAATCGTCTTGTATTGTTATCAATCAATCACAGAATTTGTAGAGCGCACTACTTACCCGCGAGGGTCTCAAGGCGCTGGGGAGAGGGATGGGGGGGGGGGGATGCTGCTACTGGTCGAACAGCCAGGTCTTGAGTAGCCTCCTGAAGGTCAGCAGGTCTTGGGTCTTTCGTAGGCTTAGTGTAAGGGTGTTCCAGGTCTTGGCGGCGAGGTGTGAGAAGGATCTGCCGCCGGTGGTTGTTCTTCGAATGCGAGGGACGGTGGCGAGGGAGAGGTCGGCGGAGCGGAGCTGGCGGTTGGGGACGTAGAAGAAGAGTCGTCTGTTGAGGTAGGCTGGGCCAGTTTTGTGGAGTGCCTTGTGTGCGTGGGTGAGGAGTTTGAAGGTGATCCTCCTGTCGACGGGGAGCCAGTGCAGGTTCCTCAAGTGGGGGGTGATGTGGCTGTGGCGTGGTACGTCGAGGATCAGTCATGCGGAGGCGTTTTGTATGCGTTGTAGTCGCTTGATGAGCTTGGCCGGGGCTCCCGCGGAGAGGGCGTTCCCATAGTCAAGTCTGCTACTGACGAGGGCCTGGGTGACTGTTCTTCTCGTGTCTGTCGGGATCCACCTGTGGATCATTAACAATAAAACACTTGACAAATGTACATTTAAAAAGTAAGTAGAAATTAATCGGTTATTCAATAGGAATTTTTTTTTCCAATTCAATCTTTATTCCATCTCGAAAATGGATCATAAAAGATACACAATAATTCTAAAAGTCATCATGAATAATTTTTGTTTAGTATAAATACAAACAAAATGTTTAAAAATTGATAAATAGGAATTAAATAGTGTTTTGGGTAGCGGGTCACCCATGGTAAACAAAAAGGATCGACTTGTTACTTCCTTCCTGCTCATAAAGGGATCTTGGATACAAATGAAGGGCCCTGGTTTAATTTTGTTTATAGACCTGGCTGAGAAACCGCGCCAGCCTCATGTTTTCCAGTACAAAATATTTATATAAGTACATATGTGTTCTGTAGGCTTTCTTGGCCCATATTGTATGGACTCATTCACTGGAAAATTTGTTTCTGCAGAACTCTCGGGGGGCACTCCCAGTCCATGTTTTTCTCTTTGCATTCTTGGACGTATAGTTTTGATCTTAAAATGGAATCAACAGGACTACAGCTGTAAAGGAAAGAAAAAAAACGTGGCCTAGACGAGACGGTCACACATGGAACCAGGAACGTGGGAGCTGGGTGGGCATCCTTTGTGTAAATTGCTGTAGTGCAATTACGAGAAATTACAGCAAAATTACGCAAGATTCTGCGGAATTACGCAAGGAGTGCAACTCTGCATTTAGCGCTATTTTCTCTGCACTAAATGCACCCTTGCGTCCAAAATGGACTCGAGGATGCATTTTGCACTCGGAAAAGTTATAGAACAGGATCAACAGCTGCTCGGGCTCTGTTTTTGTACCCTTTGGGAGGCATTTTATTCCCGAAATTACGCAAAATTACGCGTATGGGCATAATTTGTTAATTTCACGTCACACGTGTAACACAACATTACCGAATTTACTCTGATGACTCCAGCATAATTAACATTTCGCCCAGGCCTAGTTTTCATTCACACGTGCAACAAGGCTGTAAGTAAAAAGTGACCCTGGCAGAGATCTAGGGTGTCTAGGGGTCAGCGGTTTATCCATCCCTGTTTTTAGCTCGCTCCAATTGCATTCTGGTACTGGTAGTCCTGACTGCGGCACTAACTACACGTCCCAGAATGCAGATGGGTGGGAACCGTGCGGACACTGGGGGTGATTGGGGTCGCGGTTCTTCCTTTAGGCAGAAGCCCCCCACCCGGCCAGTCCTGGTGCCCTGCCAGCCGTTCAACGCTGCCATGTACGGTAGACTGGCCTTGTACCCGAGGACAGCTGGGCCGCCGGGCCCCGGCCGTCCCTCGGAGCAGCTGGCCGCCATATCACTTCTCACCCCCTGAAAGACGCTACAGACAGCTAATTCCACAGCCCCCCGCTAATTTGTGGGGCCTTATAACATCTTTATTTACGGGTCGATAATTGTTTCCTCTACTGGTGAGGCCCCTTTAAGGCAGATTAACTCCGCATGCCCGGGAATGTGACTGGGGCAGAGGGAGGGGGCTGTGAGGACAGATGGTCTGAGAACCCCGCCTGGGCTGGAGGTCTGGAGCGGGCCAAGGCGCAGGGGTCCTCTTGGGGGAGCGGCCGTGCACCTGCACTCAGCCCCTCCACAGGACACAGCTCACCCCACGAGCAGGTTCATCTGCGGCTCTGGGAGCAACTCAGCGGCAGGAAAGCTTACCTCAAAGGCAGGGAGCTCCCCACTCCACCGTTCATAGAGCTCACCTCACATGGGGTCACGAAGAGCTCCGAGGGAGCTCTCCTCACGGAACTCACTCTCAAACAGGGTCATCTGCGGCCCACAGAGGAAAGATCTCAGCTGCAGGAAAGCTTACCTCGGAGGCAGGGAGCTCCCCACTCCACCGTTCATAGAGCTCACCTCACATGGGGTCACGAAGAGCTCTGAGGGAGCTCTCCTCGCGGAACTCACTCTCAAACAGGGTCATCTGCGGCCCACAGAGGAAAGATCTCAGCTGCAGGAAAGCTTACCTCGGAGGCAGGGAGCTCTCTTCTCCAATGTTCAAAGAGCTCGCCTCACATACTGGGTCACGAGGAGCTCTGAGGGAGCTCTCCTCACATAACTCACTCAGAGAGAGTCATCTGCGGCTCTCAGAGGGAAGATCTCAGCTGCAGGAGAGCTTACCTCAGAGGCAGGGAGCTCTCCTCTCCACAGTTCATAGAGCTCACCTCACATACTGGGTCACGAGGAGCTCTGGGGGAGCTCTCCTCACGGAACTCACTCTCAAACAGGGTCATCTGCGGCTCTCAGGGGGAAGCTCTCCTCAGCTGAAGGAGAGCTTACCTCAGAGGCAGGGAGCTCTGCACTCCACCCTTCATAGAGCTAACCTCACATGGGGTCACGAAGAGCTCTGAGGGAGCTCTCCTCACGGAACTCACTCAGAGAGAGGGTCATCAGAGGCTCTCAGAGGGAAGCTCTCCTCAGCTGCAGAGAAGCTTACCTCAGAGGCAGGGAGCTCTCCTCCACCGTTCACAGAGCTCACCTCACATACTGGGTCACGACAAGCTCCGAAGGAGCTCTCCTCACGGAACTCACTCGGAGAGAGGTCATCTACGGCTCTCAGAGTGAAGCTCCCCTCAGCTGCAGGGAAGCTTGCCTCAGAGGCAGGGAGCTCTCCACTCCACCGTTCAAGGAGCTCACCTCACATACAGGGTCACGGCGAGCTCTGAGGGAGCTCTCCTCACAGAACTCACTCAGAGAGAGTCATCTGCGGCTCTGGAAGCTCTGAGGGTGCAGGGAAGCTTACCTCAGAGGCAGGGAGCTCTCCACTCCACCGTTCAAAGAGCTCACCTCACACACTGGGTCACGAGGAGCTCTGAGGGAGCTATCCTCACAGAACTCACTCAAACAGGTTCATCTGCGGCTCTCAGAGGAAAGATCTCCGCTGCAGGAGAGCTTAAGTCGGAGGCAGGGAGCTCTCCACTCTACTGTACGCAGAGCTCACCTCACGTACGGGGTCAGGCGCTCTTGGGAAGCTCTCATCAGACAACTCACTCGCAGGCAGGAATATCTGTGGCGCTCAGAGGAAAGATCCCCTCAGCCGCAGGAGAGCTTACCTTAAAGACAGAGAGCTCTCCTCCCCGCCGTTCTGAGAGCTCACCTCCCATGCTGGGCAGGAAGGAGGTTGAGAGAGCTCTCCTCACAGAACTCACTCACAGACATGGACATGTGTGGCCTCGCAGAGGCAAGAGCTCCGCAGCTGCAGGAGAGCTCCCTCAGAGGGAGGGAGCTCCATTTTCCTCCTTTCCTAGAGCTCTTTACACTTACTGGGTCAGCAGTAGCTGTTAGCTTTCCTCAGAGGCAGGAAGCGCTCTCTCACAGAACTCACTCAGAGACAGTGTCACCTGAGACAGAGAGCTCCATTCGAGACCCCGTGGAGCTCACCTCGCTGAACGTCAGATGCAGCTCTCGGAGAACTCACGTCAGAGAGAGTTCCCTTCGAGGCCGCTGACAGGGTGAGCTGCAGCTCAGCATCCGTCTCATGCAGCGCCCCCCAGCTCTCTCTTAGACAGCGCAGGTCTAGACAGGACACCCGACACACTGCAGTCCTCAACTCTTAGATTACATCAGAGGCAGTGACCGCTCCCTTCCATGCGGCCGCAGTTCTCTGGGAGCTCTCCTCTGCCCGCAAGGCCACACAGCTCTCAAGAGAGAGAGTTCACCCCAAACAGGACCCACCAGACCCCAAGGAGCTCACCTCGTCTCAGCTCCCAGAATGCTCCCCTCAGCCTCCAGCTCGAAGAGAGGTCACGCACGCACGCACCCAAGACTGACACACTAAGTCTCTTTTTCAAAATTTTGTTCTGGGTAACAGCAACCGGAAGTGACACGTGGTTGTTACTTCCTGTTTCCTCTTCTGCCGCAGGTTCCGGGTTCGAGGGTTGTGAGAGTTAGCTTGCGTGGCAACCAATCAGGGCCTAGCACAAGGGAGATGGTGTTAAGGATGGTGTGGACACAGTGTTACACAAATGTTAACAAAATCAAAGGTTATTGTACAGAGGCGTGACTTTTCAATGGAGTGTGTTTTAAAAACGGATAGGATGGGTGAAAATGACCAGCTGCAGTTAACAAAATGTGTTTCTGGCCCAAACAATTTTGACAAGAAAGAGTCTACCACGGCCACAAAAATGCATGGGACTTAACTAACAACCCATGGGGTATTCGTGATGCGTATATCTAAATACAGCATTCGCCATTCCCGTAGTATGGCTGGGGCCTAGAAAGGAATGGCCCAAGTTAAGGTAAGGACCATTATTTGTCTTTGCTCAGTGTCTGACGTCACCTCACGCAGAGGCGACAGTACAGATGAATGGTTCAATGCCGTTCATAGGCCCAATGTTACCAAATGGGCCTTCAGCACCGCGGACAGTTCCGGACTCGTCCTCAACGCTGAAATACATAAAACGAGCGTCTATGCGGAGACACGGGGGTTCTGAAAATATGTCTCCAGCAGGATTCTTGGCCTCGGGTCCCCAGGGTCCGGTTTTCACAGTCCCCCATGTTTCCTTGTTTCTTCCCAAGAAGGGCAAGAAATGAGACAAAGTATTTTGAATATGTGTTATTTCTTGATATAACCTCATTTTCTTTACATCACTGTCGTAGTTATTATTATTATTTTTGTGGCGGTGCTCCTGGGCCCCCTGGACCTTGTTTGACTCACATTTAGGGGCCACTGAGAGGAGAGGCATCTTTGCACCTCGTCACATCCGGTTGCTATTAAGATTTTGTGGAGCCCCTTTGGGGTCCATGGCTCTTGGCAACTTACATTCAGGGGGGCAGCCTCCAATCCTTGTCTATATCTCCGTTTCTAAAATGGACAGTAGAGGTTTTTCAGTTCCCGGGAGCACACTGCGTCTTGGCTAGCGCCCACTTAGTGTATGGCGCGTCTTTGTGCCATTGGTAGGGCAACAAAGCATTACAGGGCTGCCAGCCCAGAGGACAGTGGGGCTCACCACTGCCCGCAGTGGTCAGCGATGGATGAATGGAGAGAGCACCCCAAACACTCACAACAGACAGCACGAGAGCTCTGCAAATGGGGATGGGTGGGTTGGTCTTTGGTGCCAGCCTGGCTAGTTCGCCCACTGGGTGGCTCATGGTTACTCTTTAAGCTTTGGTGGGGTTTCTGGTCTTTCTCCTCCATGCAGCTCCACGAATCTTGAGAAGTTGGCAGACTGCGGCCCTGGCAGGTCAGAAGGGTTACAAACTCTGCACTTCATAAAAGCTGTACTGTGTTGTAACCATCACAAAAAACACCTGTGTAAAAAAAATTCTTGCAACAGGTTTGCAAGAGAATTTCTCAGAAAAGCCTTTGCTGAGAATTCCCTAAAAAACCTTTCCGAAGATTGTTTTTTTTCAGGCCTCGGTGGAGTTTGCGGAGTTTTACTCTGCGGAACTCCGCAAAGTGCAGGAAAAACTCTGCCACGCACCGCGGAGTCTGTTAAGTCGTGCTGCTCGCAATGATTTTTAGCGCCAAGAGTTTGTCCCGCACTGTAAAATCAACGTGAACGGCACTACTCGTCACGCCAGTGGGCTCTGCTGCTTTCTGCCACTCGAGTAGACATTCTACTCGAGCGTCATCTTCCTCAACGCGAGCGGCTGATTTTTCAACACGAGCGGTTGCGACCTGCCGTGACCGCCCGCATTGAGAAATCTTGCCGGGAGGAGGTCTAGCATACAATTGTTTTCTCACAAGTGCTCGCCAACTTAACCTTGGCGAGCCCCTCAAGAGAAAAAAACTCTGCTTCGCGTCACTGCGCAGAGTTTTGCGGATTCCCACCCGGAGTAGGCAAAACAGCGTGAACTCCACCGGCGGAGCGGAATTCTTAGTCACCCATAGTTTTTTTGTAAATGAAACATCTCTCCCACCATAAAGTTTTCAAGGGTTGTGAAGTTTTGAAACAAACTTCCCAAAGTTTGTGGCAAAAAACATCACATCTCTGCGTTGGCAGGCATCACTTATACACAAGTACACCAGACCATGTGCCAGGCGACCTTGCGTTTACAGCGGATGACCTTGAATTAAAGCTTTTACTCCACTGAGATGGTAGAGCTTTGACAGCAGGTTTAGGGTTCCTATGGCTCCATCATCTTATGACACTTGCGGTAGCTTGGTTGACCCGGGAAGGCCAAGAACATAGGAGGTAGAATGAGGATTGAGGCAGAAAGAGGACAACACAATCATTACAGCCAAAATAAAGATACAGATTAGTCAGTCTTATACCTCTGAAAAGAATGACTGCTGAATGAAAACCATCACTTTTAACAGTGATCATTAGATAGAATGGCGCTATCCTCATGTCTTTATCGTTGTTCTTTAACAAGTTCCCATCGTTGCTGGTGTTTTAGCATCATCAGTGTCCAGTGGACATGGTTACTGACCCACGGGGTTTGGAAGCAACAGTCCAATGTTGTGCTGTTCTATTTCAGGCCATTGGATTGTTGTGCAGCTGCCCAGAATGCCAGGATATTTTAATATGGACAACTATGGGGGTGCCCCGGGGGTACGTTGGATGGCATACTTAGAAATTGGTACTGGAATGTACCCCTGGGGCACTCGCATCAAATGCTCTTCCTTATGGAATTATTTTGGCCTGCCGGATTGGTTGGTAGTTACCAAGGAAGACCAACAAGGCATGTTCTGATCCACCGAGTACCATTTAGTGGTTTCTTTTCATCGTGCATGCTCGTTTCTTTAGCTTTTGTTTGACAGGGCGTGGAATGATGGCTATCGTTGGGGTCTTTTGGTTTAACCAGGATTGGCCTTGTTCCGGAAGATTGTAAGGGGCATCCCTTGCGTTATGCTGCCGCTTTCAGTTCTGCGCTCCTGGTTGAAGGGCAGATACAGAAGTCCTTTCACCTCTAACTTGCCAGAGCAGGGCCGCACTCAAGACCCTCAAAGGCCTGGTTTTGGCCCGCTGGGATCAAATGGGATTTTCTGTGTAACGTGCAGCCCCATTTTGGTTTCACGCTTCAGGACTACAGGGTTGGTGTAAAGTCCTGGTCGCCCCCTAAATTTAACCTTTCCAGGCAGCCCGACACGTTTTTCAGGCCCATGCGTGTTAAGCTGAACCAGTCCCGGTTTCTCTCTTTGAATTCTGGGACTTGTAGTCCCGGTTTCATATTGGACTGAACAAGACTACAAGTCCCAGAATTCAAAGGAAAAAACCGGGACGGGTGCAGCACATCACACATGGACGTGGGAAGCTTTGCGTCTATGACCAGGCCTCGTAGCACTAGGTTGTATGAGGCCTTCCTTGTGGTGTTTTAGTTTCTCGCTCCTGGTTTGTGGGGCGGACACAGAAGCCCTTACTCCTTCACCTCACAAGAGGGGGTCACCAGTGAAGACCACAGCGCCTCGAGACTGGCAGGTTATTGATTTTGGAAGGCGCTGTTTCCGTCTTGCTTCTCCCCCGACCCTCGGCCGCTGATTCGAGACACATGCCCGCCTCTGAGCCCTGGCCAGCTGCTGCGCATTAGCGCCTTCCCTCCGCCGGCCGGTGCGTGGTGTGCGTGTGGTGGAAGGGTGACTGGTGGGGGGTGGGCCAGTGAATGTGGAGCTTGTCCCTCATCCCCGATGAGCACATCGCTCCAGATGGCTGCGGGGGGGGGGCGGCCCGGTCCTCAGTGCATGCTGGGAGCTCGAGTATGACTCCTCGGCTCATGGCAGGTGCTTTCCAAACCCAGTGCCCTGGGCACCTGACCGCCCGGCACTGCCCTTGGTGGGGGCATTCCATTTCTCCCTCCCCACGAGAGCCTCACTAGACCTGCCTAATACACCGAAACAGTATCATTTTTGTGGTGTTTCACCAGTGCTTGCGGAATACGTCAAAATGGCTAAAACAGCCCCCCCCCTCCACGTGGGGGGGGGGGGGGCTGTTTTAGCCATTGTGTGAAGTATTCAGCAAGCACTGGTGAAACACCACAAAAATACGCTCACGTGTTCCCCGAAAACTTCAGCATCCAAGCAGTCTGGACGCTTCTAGCGCCTAGATGTCATTAGTTCAGCTCGTTCTGTTAGTGGTAATGGGGTGCCACTAGGAGTGACCTAAGGATGAGGTGTGCCTACTGCACCCCAACTATTGCTCTTTTTTGAAGTACCCAACCAGGAGGGGGCATTTTCAGTTCTTGAACTATGCCCTACGGAGCCCCTTGCCACACCCACCGCATAGTTCCACTCAGGAAACTTTCATTTGCCGCAGAGGCGCTTCAGTGCTAGACCAGTGCACCTGTGTCAACATTAAGGGCCTGGTTTGAGTTTGGCGGAAAGGGTACTCCGCCGCACCAGGGCCAAACTCAAGTTCCACCCGATTTAGGGGCGGGTGGACTTTAAGTGTGTTGACGATGCGGCCTACTTCGGCCGGGTCTGTTGCCGAAATGAGCCACTCGGCCATCCAGCCAGTTTAGAGTGGGCGGTCTGGTGGCTTTTTTTTGCTGGCGGTGAGGGACAGTAAAAAAAATAAAATAATGAACCCTACACCGTGAGGGAAAACTTCCACGGAGTGGGGCTGGCACACAACGCTAGGTTTGGCTGGCAGAGGCCCCTTGGGATGGCTGGGTCAATGACCTCTGCCATCCAGATGGAATACTATCCCCCGCCAAACTCCAATTCAGTCCCAAAGTATTTCGCATTTTAAATACTCTATGAGCCCCAGTAAAAGCAAAGCAAAAATCGTGTTCTTTCTGTATAGGGTGCCTTCGTGAGATGAAGAGTTTAATGTCAGACTATTCAGAATACTTTTTGGATGCAAAGTAGCCCTCATGCATTGCAATGCACGCACTCGTAAGATGGCGGAATGATACACCAAACAGCCCATAGTACGAGGGAGGGATTAATTAATACTACTCTGGGTGGAGCCAAAGCCCACTCTATGTATATTACAAAGACCCAGTAACAAAAGGTCTTGTAGACAGCAGTGCACTCAAGCCAGCCCTAAAAACCCTATAACTTCCAAAACTAAGATGTGAACATGGGAAGGAATGGGAGGGATGGGAAGTGAGGCGAGATGAAGCCATGTTGCTTTAAGACTTCTCCCTGGGCGCGGCTCCAACCTAGAGAGCGTGCCAAGTGAAAAACATTTTCCCAACCGCTCCGACACCAGAACGGCACCAGCGAGCACTTTTTACTGATGCAATTCCCAATTATTTGTAATGTGAACCATATTTAATGCAGCGCGGAAGACAGAAATGTCAGGGAGGTCTGGCGGCGAGGCACGCTATTGGGTTTCTCTAGACCCACGGCTTCGGAAAAGATGCCATTTTCAAGTCGGTCCCAGAAAAATAACATTATTTCCCTTTTTTTCCTACCCTCCTATGTAGGACTGTTTGATCTTTTTTTAATTTTCCATCCGGCTTCCCGTGCGGCACACACTCACCAGATTCGGTGGCGCTGGATATTTTTGGATCCACACATCTGGCTTTGATCGGCCACAAATTATCCAATTGCTCTGCCAGAGAAAGCCCAGTTGGCTGCTGCACCAGCTATAATATGCTGTGCGGCCTTCAGTCCCACAAGGGTCAATTTGCAGTAGCCGTCAAACCAACCGGTCGCTCTGCGAATCGATCATCCTCTGAGGCAGGAGCGACAAGTAATAAGCGAGGTGTTCGTTGGACGAGTCCATCTGCTCAGCAGGTGGCCTGTATGCATTTCGCCTCAACTCTCCAATAAGGTTGATGTTAAGCGTGATGGCATCTGTGACAGATTCAGCAGAATAGATGACAACATGATAAATGGGGTGTTATGTGACACAACATTCTTTTATGTTGAAGGTCTTTCTCACAGTTCATCTTTCTGAAAGCGTTCAACGATGACCAATTGGCAGTCATTCACCATTCCTCACGATGTAGAGTAAATACCAGTGGCAATCTTTCTAAGGGGTGAAGGTTAATCTAGTCATGAAATGAGGCCTTTTTCGTCAATCCCTAATCCAAAACGCGCCCCAGAAGCGAAAGACATACTTGTATCTATTTCCTTATGTATTTTTCAAGAACATTTCTATTCCTGTCCCGCGTTGTACCCTTACATCTTCTGCCTGCAGGGTTCTTGGCTTCTCCACCCACAGTGTCTCCCCAAGCCGAGGATGTGCTTCTAAGAGCAGAGGCCTAAAATATGGAATTAATCCCCTCGCGTTTGATATCAGCCTCTCCGACAACACTTGCATTTTCCAAAAGACCATTGAATCGAGACAATCTTACAATGCATTAGCGTTTGGAGGGGCTGGACACCTGCAGCGACAGCTGAAAATTTCCAAGACGAAGTTCACACTGCAGTGTGTGCCTCAAAAGTGCTCTCATACATTCACTCACACATTTCTGCTTGCCAATTTCCAAGCAGGAATTAGCAAGCTGCAATATTGCTTCCAATACTATATGTTGTTCTTGGCGGTTCCATGGAGGCAAGCTATTGACCTATAGTCATACAATATACAGCTATAAAGGAACCATTTTCCAGTCTTAACTTTTCTACTTCGCGTTTAATGTTATTTGGATCAGTATGAACTGATGCTACAAATGTATGTACCTTTAAAGGATACGTGCTGCGTCTTTCGGCGCTACTAAGTAGAAACAGATGATTACTCGGTTCCATATGAACAGATCCAACACATTTAGAGATATGGAGCATCATTTGGGAGTCCATTGGCCTTCCTGAGTGGAGACAGTGCTTACTTGGGTAGGTATGAATAAATCCTACCCATTTAGAGATTTACAGTACCAGTTTTGAGTCTTTTGGTCTTCCTACGCAAGTCAAAGATCAATATCGGAGATCACTTGGATCCAGATGCATGGATCCTACAAATGTTAGTGTTATGAAGGATCCCTTGACAGAATCTGGTCCTTCCTAAGCAGACACAAAGCTAACTCGCACCTGTATAAATATATTCTACAAATTTAGAGCTATAAAGTGTTAGTTGTCAGGTGCTGGGCCTTCCTAAGGAGAGTTGAGGAGTTGTTTTTCTCTGGTCTGAGAAGATGAGAAAATGAGGCCCAATGCTAAAACTTAAAATATCGAAGGAGGAGAAAATGGAAAAAGGTGTCGGTCACTGACATCCTCTTCCAAGCACGATAACCTGTGAATGTCAGTTGACTGCCACTCTAATACTTTTTTCTCAATAAATTGCTTCCAGTGCAGTGCACATGAAAGTTTAATTGCAAAAAAAAAAATCATACAAAAATAACATTGTTGAGTTTGTATATTATTCTACTGCAAACTGTTGAAATCATTTTATCTGCAGACACTGGATTGATTAGCTTTCTGTCTTTCTCAAACCTGCATGGCTCGGCTAATACTCAGCAGACAATACCTTACAAACCAAAAAGGTAGTTTTAATTCGTTCTCCGGATCGCATCATCTTTATTTGCATAGTAGGGGTGTGGTGGAGCGGGTGTGGGGATCCGTGAGTGCCTGTGTGTTCCATTTGTGTGTGTGTGTGCTTTTGATGATTTTTATATTCCCACGTACACCTCCTGTGCCTTCAGATTTGCCAAATTAGGTGAATTGTTCCAGTCTTCAAAAAATAATGTTTTTTTTCTAATTGCATCACCTTTTAAAAATAAAATTAAATTGAGAGACTTTATGAACTTTACGTGCAGGCCATTTACTTAAAAAGCCACTTGTAACCATGGACAATCATTGTTCAAATGATCCTATCCCAAACCACTCATGTCATTAACTTCATTGACCTAGAATTAGTTAATCCTTTAACCAACAACCCCTGAACCTTATACATTACTGCTCAAATCACTCCTAGACCAATAACAGGCATCCGAGCCAATAATAATTTAAAATGACCATGGGGCGAATGCGGTTTCATCCAAATCGTTGACAAATACTGACTTTATTCACTCTCTTTGACTTGTTCCCTTGATCAATATCTGTTTGGTTCTCACATTTGACACTAACTAGGAACACCGCCTCCTTGACCAATACTTTAGCCTACTTTTCGGCAAAACAAATAAAAGTTCAACTTGCTACAACGACCAATAATTGTTCATCTCAGCGTATCTGATCAAATATCACCCTCCAACGACCAACACCTATTTGCGCGTGTGCTTAACCAATCTTAATCTATTAGACCTGTTAATCAATACTTGTGTTACCACCCCATGCAACAACTCTTCGCAGTGGACCATTTATGAGTAATAGATTGACTCGCCTCCTTTTCCAATGACTGGCAAAATCACCCTTTTGACCACGAGTTGTTCCTATAGTAACTCTTGCCAAAAACTCTTCAACCGTTTCCCTTTATAAGTTCCTGTTGGATTTACTCTATTTGCCAGTATATGATGAAATAACCAATTTATTCAATGAATGTTATTGTTGCTTCCTTGGTCAATAGTTGTTCAGCTCTCCCAGTTAGCTAATAACTGTTCAGTTTGCACCCTTGTTCAATGAGTAGGCAAATCCCTCCTTGACCAATTACTGCACAACTCTTGCCCAGTAATTGTTCAGTTCTCCTCTTTAGACAAAAATTGCTTGAATCAACAGCACAAGCAGTAAATTCCTAAGTCCCCCACCTTAGTCATATCTTCTCGAATGCTCTTCTCTAACCAATACCTGCCCTTCTTGCAGTTTTATTCAAAATGTTTCCACTTGCTTCCTTTTCACATAAATGGCAAGAACGCCCCATTGAACGATAACTTGTTGACTTAGGTACTTGATAGCGAACTGTTAACTACCACTCCCCGATTAATAGGTGTCCTTGCATCCTGGACCAGTAACTCTTCAACTCTCTCTTGACCAATGATTGACCAGAACTTCTCCTTCCTCAATAGCGTTTTGCTTTTTTAATCATTATTTGCCTTTTCCCCTTGCCAAATGACTAGCCAAATCACCCATTTTACCAATAACGTTTCGTCTAATCCTTCCACTGCCTCCCTTGCCAGAACACATACCTTCCTGGCCAGCTCGAGGCTATGCTTCCCCCACCGTGAGCAACTTTGACAGTTACACCTGCTGGCGACGATATTTGTTCTTCACGTTGTGATAAACTCAATGTCTTTTGCATATTCTGAAATCTTTTAAATGTAATATGTTATAAGTATTATAATTCTAGAACTGTTCTTCTTCAGGTTTCGTCAACCTATTGTTTTGGTGTTTACGCTCATTTGTCACTTTGGATGTACAAGGATGGTAAGCATCGGTCTCTTTTAGAAAACACCACAACAGGGCAGTGTTTTTTCTTCACCTTGGATCCCTGCTCTCTTCTGGTTCCTGCTGTGCCCAGAATCCTGGGTCCATCTGGTTAAATTGTACCACCTTCCCTCAGTTGCCAAATCTATGAGCACTTACAAACGTTTTCGCTGGTATTAGGTGCCAAGTAAAAATATGAAGATACATTTGTTAAATACAGCAATTTCGTACACATTCTTGCATTTTTGGTCTTTTATATTATATGGACAGTACTAGCAACTAAAGCAGAAATTGACCGGAGGAGAGGTTTGTTGAACGGCACTGGCCTCAGTGATCGATTTGGGACTAATGGAGGTCAGGATGGTAACGGGAAGGTGAACCAATGACGACATTCGAATATGTGGTGTACCCCCTGATCTAGCAAGTGTGGGTGGTGATCCATGTAGCGGTTGGGCTAGAGTGCCATGCCCTGGTACATATGGTTGACCGATCATTACAGGGTTGTTCAGAGGTGCCCAATTCTTTGGAAACTAATGGGTGCAGGATTGGGGTGGGTTGTTACTGTTCCAATAATATATAAGTGAAGGGTTCACATCGAGAATTGGCAAGAATTTTCCTGGCCTGGGAAATCTGGGTGGTGGCCCATATGTAGCTTCAGCCAGATGGCCATGGAAAAATAAGTGGCGTACTGAGTTAGCGGGGTCTGTGGACAGGGGCTGGGGGTTTGCTACGTGACTAAATGTTAATGGCCTCCCATGTAGGCAACAGGGCATGTGTGGAGGTCCATGTTATCCTTGACAATGTGAGTATCAACTGCCTTAAGCTCTAGCAGGAGCTAAACACCAAACAGTTGTCAAAAATATTTCTCCCAAGGATCTAAAGAAGTTTCATTGTGTTGGTTTGAATTGTTTGTTTGACTATTTCTTTATGGTTCAGAAAAGGCATCTTTAAATGATGTTGTACCACATTATCACATTTTAAATACCAACCTTCACATATAAGATGATCTCTATATGACCTCTGAAATACCATCATAGAAAACCTAGTCCTCACTATTTCAGGAGTCAATGTCATGGTATTTCGGGAGTCAATATCACGGTTATGATATATGCGTAAGTAGATATTTCTGGGGCCAATAGTTTTAAGAACAGTCCTGGAAGTTCTGACATCGGTGTACGACTTTTACGACTCCCAGTTCTTCTAAGCCTAAACGTTGTTCTTTTGATGATGGTCCACATTTCACTGATGGCCAACTCTTTCTTTCTCTCTCTTGTTTAGGACGAGTTTCATCCTTTCATTGAAGCTCTCCTCCCACACGTGCGCGCCTTCGCCTACACATGGTTCAACCTCCAAGCCCGGAAGCGCAAGTACTTCAAGAAGCATGAGAAGAGGATGACGAAGGACGAGGAGAGGGCCGTCAAGGATGAACTTCTCAACGAAAAGCCAGAGGTCAAGCAGAAATGGGCCTCGCGCCTGCTGGCCAAACTCCGCAAGGACATCAGGCCCGAGTACCGGGAGGACTTTGTGCTGTCCATCACGGGGAAGAAGGTCTCATGTTGTGTCCTTTCCAACCCTGACCAGAAGGGTAAGATGCGGCGCATTGACTGCCTGCGGCAGGCGGACAAGGTGTGGCGGTTAGACCTGGTAATGGTCATACTCTTCAAAGGGATCCCCCTGGAGAGCACGGATGGGGAGCGGCTGGTGAAGTCCCAGCAGTGCACTAACTCCATCCTCTGTGTACAACCACATCACATTAGCGTGTCGGTGAAGGAGCTCGACCTTTACTTGGCCTACTTTGTTCGCGAGAGAGGTAAGTGGTGTCTTGAATTTCTTGCATCACTTTGTATCACCAGTTATTGTTTGTGACTTTTAATTGGAAGTTATGGTTCTTCTGTGGTACTCACCTCATCAATAATATCCAACGCTGGACCATTCAACCACAAAAATCACCATATCCCCAAAGACACCATTGGGCACCCTCCTCACTGGTGACTCAAGAGTCCATCCCGTTATATTAGGCGTGTGTGAAATTCGTGTTATTTGCTTTTGCATAATTACGTGAAATTTTAACAAAATTACATGAACTACACACAATTACAAATCAGTCATTTTGTTCTATATTTTAGTGCATTCTTGCATCAATTTTTGGCTGTAGGACACATTTAAACAAAAGAATGGCGAACGACTGCCACTAATGTACTGTTCTTTACATGCGTTCATGGTGAACCATTTACTGGCATGACGTGTTATTACACAAAGTGGTGCAAGGGAATAATCTAATCTCAGGAAATTTGTGTGACAAGTGTAACACAAAATTCCTGAAATTACTCGAATCACACTGACAATGTAAATTTCACCCAAGACCTACCGGACATGTGACATTACTTGACATTACCAATTGATCAATGATGTCAGGTTCCATTTTATTTATTTATTTTAGAGGTTTTATATAGCTCTGGCTGGACCCGGAGGTATCAGAGCGCTTTACATGATAGAGCTAGTTACGGTCAGAAACAAATTACAGAATCAACTGGATTCCAAATGTTCAGTAGCCACGTAGGTATGCAGGGGGCAGTAGCTGACCAGGGTGCCATTCCAAACACCGATTATGCGGCCCAAAGCCCTGAGCTTTGGCATACGATTCCAGATTCTACCCCTTCACTATATGAACACCAGTTCTACTTTTCCACGATGTGACCTCACTTGAACGTCTTCACCCACCTCTTTAGGTGACCCTAAGCATTACCCTTGAACAATTGTACCCCTGCTTAATTACTGTAGTTGAAATTCAGTCCTTCAGTTGTTTGCTATGACTCAGTGATCCTATCCATTCCCTGGCGTCCGGACGTGGGTAGGTCCCACACATTGGAGCACCTACTTGGTGGTAACTCCCTTCCGTTAGTGTTGCTGTTGTCCGGGACGTCCAGGTTGATGCCACGTATCACCCCTTCCTAGAGGTTCGCTAGAAGGACGAACTTCCTTTGTCCCCCCCTCCCGAATTACCTTTGTTTTCGTGACACAGGGACAGTACTCCTTAGGATACCCATTTGACCGCCTCCTTCAATTCAGAGTGGATTAGGTTTCTTTCCCCTGTCCTGATGAAACGCCACTCATCCATTAGGAGACTATAGGCGTGAAACATGTCGACCTTTTAACCACTCTCACCCATCATCACATACATCGAGCTGTAGCAGGTTTAATTCTCCTAGACAGCCACGACTCTTTTAGTCTGTTTTTAGCCATAGCATCAGTGCCGAGCAATTAAAGGTTCCTATGGACACTCATTGCTATTTTTAACACACTCACCGCACCCACTCTACTCATCAGGCATCTGCCTCACCACCCAATCACATAGGGCCTCAGCTTACAATCCAGAAGACCTCCGGCAAAGAGCCCCCCTGCGGGGCCCGTTGGGCAATGCAGCGCCGGCCCGAGGAGCTGTCCTATGATGAAGCATGACACCCTTCAGGGTATGTGAGGGCCTTTGCTCCTTATTGGAGCAGTCTGCCCCCCCCCCCCTTCCTAGTCCTTCTCTTACCTGGCCTACCGCCTCCCATTTGACCTCCCCTTCCCCTTCCTTAGGAACTGCATACCCTTTTGTCTCACTTAATTGTTGCAGGGCCTGTATGCTGGACCTCGATCCTAAATGCCTGTGTCCCCCCGATTGTGTATACAACATCCTATAAACCCCTTGTAATGTGACCTCTATTTCTTCCACTACCTGATATTTGACCTATGATTACATCCCTGTACCTTTGAACCGAGTCAAGCTTTTTATATTTATCCCATAATTCCACGCTTTGATCTTCCGACACCATACTGTAAGCTTGGAGCATCTGACTTCAGACACCACCAGTAAATAATCAATAAAGAATAAATTCCTAATTGTAAAGCGCCAACATATTACCCCCTTAAAGGGTGTCAAGGCGCTGGGGGCCCTAGGGGAGATTAAGTGAGCTATTGCCCAGAGTCACATGATGCTGAGCTGCGCTGGCGCCAGGGATCGAAACATGAGCCCCATGCTCCGGAGTCAGTTGTTCTGGCCGCTGGGCCACACCTCTCCCACGGGTAAACAGTGTGAGCCTAGGACTTTTCCAATGCCAACCGCACATATCATGTGACCTCAGATACAATCATCTTGACATTACCACCTTAAAATCAATGACAGATGATTACGACTGAGCAGAACTTGAACTTCAGCCCCAGATTGACACACATCATGACCATCTATGGTGCCTCCATGGCCTCGTGTCCGTGTAACAATAGATTACACCTCCCTGTGCATGCAACTTTAGAAACCTTAGAGCACCACCAAGCCATGTGAGTTCAGACTGCACCCTTTGAGAGTGCGACCTGTGGCTCAACCCCCTTGTGCAAGCCCGATCCCATAACCATGTGACTTCAGTCTACCCTTTGGTTGTATACTCTTTCACTCCTTCACCTGGAGATCTCAGGTAGCCTCAGGGTCACTCCCGGACTGTGATTCCTTGGTTCCCCTGTGAAATTGTCCCTTAATGGTCTCATGTCACCCAGATATGTATTAAGTTGGTGAAGTTGTAAAATAAAGCTATGCTGATGACGTTGTAGGACATTTCAGGAGAAAAACTAGGATTCCTTTGAGTTGGAAGTTGTCCAATTCGTTCCACCATTGGTTAAAGATGGTTACTACCACAAATGTTATTGCTAGTGAAGCATGCCAGGGGGAGGGGCCAGAGTGAAAGAACGTGCCCAACGTTTGGTTTTAGCGTTACTGGGCAGATCTAAAGGACCCTTCTCAGTGTTCTGTATGTGATTTTGATTCCCCAAGAGGACTCTTGTGAATGATCTCAAGCTTGGAAAACCGGTTCTTCCAGAGACTTGGAAAGAAGGAACACGTTGCGCAGCTGCCGGGTGAGAACGTTCCGTACATTGACTGCACCTGTGTTGTTCCAGCGCGGGTGACCTCCGTCCTGCGATCAAACAATACAAGATTCCATTGTTCTGCGTAAGAACCTGGGGAGAAACCACAGGCATTCATTCCCGCGGAGCCCACTCTGAGGAGCCTCTACAAGCTGGCTTGTATAGAGTTTGTTGCTGAGAATCTTGAAATAAGGGGCGTTTGTGACTCCACATATCGAAAGAGACCCTTTTACGAAGTGAAAACAGTTGCATTTAGCCAAATAAGGGTAGAGGAAAAAACCTTTACTTGCCGTCAGTCCAAGCAAATTGCTTTCTGGAGAAATCTGAACTTTTCACATCAGGCTGGTACCGATGAAATGGGGTGTAGAGTAGTCATGGTCAGTTGCAAGTAGGACATTACTTTATACGCTACGGACTCTTCACCAGACCCACTGCCCATTCAGAAGAGCCACCCGCCTTGAAAAGTGTACCGTTTTCCCCATAGACCCATCTGCATATTGCCCTTAGCTGGTAAGCAGGTGTTGGGTAGTATGTAAGCCCAGGGCCTTCATGATCAGTACAGTGCCAATAAATGGCCTCATTTGCATATTTGTTTTCTCCCAGAATGCACATCTTTAGTGCCTGAGTTCATTACATAATTTTACAAGATGCGTAGTATTACTTGAAAACGAAATGGGATCTTCTATATATTTATATTTTAAAACACACAGTTACTTAAGATGACAGCGGACAGAGCGAAGAGTGAGACAGTCTAAATCTTACTTTAGGCCTACGATAAACGAGGGAACTGTCTCTGTATTCTGGGCTTTTGAAGTAACATCTTATTTGCTAACCAGTGCAGAGTTAATTAGGAAATGGTCAATTTTCTTTAAAAGTCAGAATTTGGATGAGTTAGAATTTCCACCTTCGGGGTCTACGTTCGCCAAGTTCTCTCCCTTTTTAAATGTCAGCACGATTCCCAGGGGCAGGTCGCGGCATCCCTGTGGAACGCCAGATAGAAGACTTGTTAAAAAAAAATTAAAACATGGAGGTTCAGCATAGGTTGCTGTGAGAAGTGATAAATCGAGATTAGCCCAGGAATTGGAAACTGCTTCAGAATAATGACAGGTACAAATCAAAGCAGGGCCTGGATTATAGTTTTTTTATGAACCAAATGCAGGTAGAGATTAGCCTAAATTTTATAATAAGTCTGCTACACGTTAAAGGCCGGCGGGGATCTGCAGAGGGCTTGGAAAATGCTCGTGTAGCTCCAAAACAGGTAGAGATTAACAAGGTCTTGGAATCTTGTCTGACATAAATTGAAGGCAATTTGAGAGTAGCCCAGGGCTTCTCTCATATGTTCACACAGGTTTTATGGTGTGTCTCCCGGGTTGACGTGTGTTGTACGGCTGGCCTCAGGTTTTGTGTTGTATGGGCAATCTCTTCAGTTGATGTGTTGTATGGCTGTTCTCTTAGGTGTATATGTGTTGTTTGACTGATTTCTTGAGTTTGTGTGTTTTGTGGCGGGTTTCCTGGGTTGACGCGTCGTATGGCAGGTCTCTCTGGAAATTTACATTGAGGATCAGTGCGCTCCTCTACATTTCCAAGCAATATAAGCTGAAATGACCAGGTCCAGGTCCTGATGAGAACCCCCAAAAAGACTTGGGGTTTGAAACGAGTTGACCCCCGCTCTTGGGAAAAGGCATTCGTAGTGTGTTTGGGAGAGACTTTGTATTGCTACTACTCTCCATTTTTACAACACTTTAAGCTTATGCTCCCAAAGCTATACACAATGGCAGGATAAAATACATAATTTGAAAGTGAATGTTTCCGTCTAGTGTTTCATATGTTAGTTAGGACTGGTCTTATAAAGCAATGTGTCAGTAAGTTTGTATATGTCACTTATGTAAATACAACTGTGTTTAATGTATGTTTGTACTTTGTTTTCAAGTGTGTTCAAGAACTATATGTTGCCCTTCATGATGACATGCTTTAAATGTAAAAAAACATTTTTCTGAATAAGCCAAAGAAAAGTGAAATAAATCATGCAGGCTAATGAATTAAAAACATTGGTTTGTTTTGTTTTTGAACCATTGACAAACATGGCAACTAGATAATTGGTTCGTATAAAAATAAAAGTGGTCCTATCTAGTTTGCGCAAGGACCCAAGCCTTCCTTGAGTAAAAAGGTCTCTTGGGTTGACATGTGTTGTACAGCTAGTCTCTTAGGTTTACAAGTGTTGCATGGCTGATTCTTAGGTTAATATTTGTTGGACAGCGGACCTCAGGTTATGTGTTGTCCGGCTGTTCTCTTGGGTTGATGTGTTATAAGGCTGATCTCTTGAGTTGACGTGTTGTGTGGTGAGTTTCTTAGGTTGGGATGTGTTGTATGGCTGGTCTCTTGAATTGACATGTGTTGTGTGGCAGGCCTCTTGGGTTGATATGTATTGAATAGATGGTCTCTTAAATTGAGTTGTGTTGTAAAGCTGGTCTTTTGAGTTGACATATGTTGGGTGGCGAGTTTCTCAAGTTGTTAAGTGTGGTCTGGTTGGTCTCGAGTTGACGCGTGTTGTGTGGCGAGTTTCTTAGGTTGAGATGTGTTGAAAGGCTGGTCTCTTGAGTTGACTTTTGTTGTGTAGCGAGTTTCTTAGGTTGGGATGTGTTGTGTGGCTCGTCTCTTAAGTTGAAGTGTCGTGTGGTGAGTCTCTTAGGTTGGTATGTGTTCTAAGGCTGGTCCCTTAGATTAATATGTCCTGTATGGCTGCTCTCCGAGTGTGATATGTGTTTTACCTCTGGTCTCTTAGGTTGATATGTGCCTTACATCTGGTCTTCTAGGTTGACATGTATGCAAGGACCTGGTCACCGGATCCCACTGCATTGCGTGTTAACGCTTTTAGTCATAAGACACTCTCTGTGCACCCCGTTGATTTGTGAGTCTCCTGATCTGGCACTGATCGTCCTTTGGACCTCGGTGGTCTGCCCCTAGGATTTTTCAGCCTGGTCTTTCCCATGAAAAAGACAGATATAAGGTTTGTAGTGGCGGTAAAGGGAGGTAGCTAGCAGAAGACAACAGCCTCGGGTAGCTTCAGAGGGGGGTAGTTAAGGGTTGTAGAAGGGTGGGAGTAAAGAGAGGGCTGGTGTCGGGTAGAACTAGAGACAGAGGCACTCAAGGAGGGGTAAAATCGCCATGATTCAACCCAGAGCTAGTGCAATGAAGAGTTGGGGAATAAGGGGTGGGTGCGTTGCGGTTGGGGGCCGGAGGGGGCGGGGTTGGGAGATAGGGGGTCCCGACAATGGCAAAACCCCGCCCATTCTCATTGCCAAGATTCTTGAACCAACCACCCCGCCTCCCCCACCCCGGTCACGTCCAGGGGCTGTGTGAGTAAAGACCCCGCCAGCCCTACCTCATATCCCGGCCCTCCTGACCAGGGCCAGACTGGCCAAAGCGGGCGTTTCCCCGGTAGGCCGCTAGGGTGGGGGCCGGTTTTGGACCCCTGGGGGGGCCGTTTTTGTTACCGGGGGTCGGCAATATCGGCCCCCTGTAACAAAATCGGCCGAAACCGGCCCTCGCAAACTGCTCGGCTGCACTCCCCCTCACCCCAGGGGGGGCCGGCTGAGCAGTTTGCCAGGGCCGGTTTCTGTTCCCAGTCCGGCCCTGCTCCTGACCTTGAGCCGTGTGATCTCGGGCCTGTTGACCGTGACCGAGTCTGGGTCACGGGCGTCTCCCGGCATCAACAGCGCCTGGAAACACTCGGCTGATAAGGAGCGCCGGCCTGTCACTGGAGAAGAGCAGAGCGGCTGCTGGGGGAGGGGGGCGCGGGGAGGCTCTCTCTGCTCGAAGGACAGTCACACAGTAGAGAGAGAGCAGACCTGCTGATAGCAGAGAAGGTGGGCGAACTCTTTTGGAGAGACAGCCGCACTCTCTGGGGAGAGGGAGGGGGAGGGGGAGAGAGAGAGGTCAGCTTTTTGAAGGGGGAGGGGGGGGGGGAGTGTAAAGGGGTCAAAAGAGTCATTCTCACTGGAGACAGCAGGTCAGCTGATGAGGGGGTGACTCGGTGGTGGACTATCTTTGTCCAAGAGTCGAGTCACTCACTTCAGATAGGTGGCAGCTGTGTTGAAGAGACAGTCACTTCCACCACTTGTATTGTACTGTAATTGCATTTATATAACGCGTACTGCCCCAGACTAGGCGTCGAAGCGCTTTTTCGGCGAGTAGCACGTTACTCCTGAGCCCATAAAGGATTAGTGTTGAATTAGTATAGTGAAATATGAAAGTAATTTGAGTGGTGGATAGGTTAGTCAGTTATTTGGATTCAGAAGGATAGAAGAGGGAAAAAAGGTTTGTATTTAAATAGCGCTTGTTAACCTTGATGGGGTGTTGAAGCGCTTTTTTGGCGAGTAGCACGCTACTCTGGAACCCATAAAGGATTTGTGTTGAAAATTAGTATAGTGAAATATGAAAGTAATTTGAGTGGGGGATATGTTATTCCGTTATTTGGATAGAGAAGGGTAGGGGATCTGCTCTATGGTGGGGGTCTGCTCTACCAACAGACAGTCATTCTCTGAAGAGAGAGAGCAGCTCAGCCAATGGCAGGGGTCTACATCTTTTCAAAAGAAAGCCACTTTCATCACAAACTTAGAACTGTCTCTTAGAGACAGATATATCTCTGTCTCTATCAAATAGACAGCTGAGACAGCTGATGTGACTCAAACTGGTAAGAGCTCCACACAGCTAAAAAGGGTGTGGATTCTGTCTGTCTAGAACGGACCGACACTCAGACACACAGCAACGACGACTGGAGAATGAACTCAAATGAAGATTGAAGTAAATGAAGGGATTTTAGTAGCATGAAGTTTAGCGGATATGATTTGGGATTGTTACAGGATGTACTCAAGAATTAATATACAACTACAAAATTGTTTCTGTTTATCAAAGGTCTATCTGTTAACATAAATTAACTCCTGATGAAGGCATCAAGCAGAATGCCGAAACACATACAGCATTCATTGAATATGTATTAAACATAAGGATTAAGAAAACATTATGGAGTGTATTGCGGAGATTAAATTAAACACTAAAAGACAATTGTGATTAAAGTTAATGAAAATGTGATAGAATTATTTTTTGTAAACGAATAGTGTGCACCCTAGGAGCGGGGAAATGTTGTCAGCGATTGTAGTAGATTTTCTGGATAGCTCTGGGCTGTGTAAATTAGACCCATTTAGATTAATTGTATGTAAATATATCTTAAGTGGATATCCTTGAATAATGGCCTGGATCCGACCCTTCTGAATCTGTTTTGAACATCTGCTGGGGGAGAACGCTGTGATTCATGACATAAATGTTCGAGGGAGGCTACGATCAGAATGGGGTCACACGCACTTTCTGAGATGGATGGTGGTAGCGCATCTTGCTCTTACAGGCTCCCACTATCACCGGGTAGATGCCATGGGGGCAAAGTGTCCATTCCAGTCCTGCTCGGAGGTGTGTAGATGGTGAGAAAAGAGGCCCTTGTAACCTGAAAAAGCTTGTTATCATTAAAGAAGTTTTAAGTGATATATTGTACATGCATATAGAACACAGGTCAGTTGGGCAAGTGTGGCTAAAATAACTCGGTGAGTTCATTTGCCTTCATTAAAAACCTAGAAGCCACAGGAGTTGATCTCCCTCGCAAAGAGTCATAGAAAAGTTGAATTCCGCTGAGTTTGGCAATAGTATCAAAGACCGCAAACAGTAGACGTCTGGCAAATTTGAAAACTTTGCATAAAGCACAATTTAGTGTCTTGGTGTGCACCATGTAAAAGGATCTTTCTCATTAGGCGATGTATCTTAATTGCATTTATTAAGACCTGCCTGATCAACATGATTTCAGTTTATTAGAATTCTGGAGTGCAGGATATTCCCCGATAGACGATGGGCCAACCCGCACAGGACAACTAAAGTCCAGAATCATTGGCCTCAGGCTACCGACTTCAGTATCTTAAAGGTCCTGCATGGGTTAAATGATCATTCAGGAACTTCAGAGTCGGGAATTAGTACAATTGGAAAAATATTTTGTCTCTATATGCCCTCTTCTTCCTCTTCCTGTTTGTCCTCTTTTTATTGTGCAAGAAGCGATCTATGGCCAACCGTTGTCATAGTGTCATCTTTACTATGTGCAGAAAACTTGGCCAATTCGAAATGTGCTATTTCGGTGCAACTTTTTGCGACTTTTGCTTGATTATTGAGATTCATAAGCTTTGATGAATCTCCAATCTCGGTGGCGACTGGTACAGAAAACTTCAGATTTTTGCTGTTGCTTGGTAAAAGGAAAACCCACAACACCTTCAGAATGGTGGCCATGCTGATCAATTTCATACCGATTAGTGCTACAAATAATCGATCAAGTAAGTTGAACCGACCAATCCCCTCTGTACGAACACAGTGACCACCAACCATCATCAATCTGGTCAATGAATCTGTTTGAAATCCCACCCATAGCTCCAATGCCTGAAGTGTGCGTGCTAAAGATAACATTATGTTTGCCATGGTAAATGGCTATGTTGCAATTGAAAGGGTAGCCAGACTCAAATAGTGGTGCTTTTGAGGCAGATATCTACATTCAAGCTCTATTTATTGTAGGACGACTACTGCAATTGGAGCTCTGCCTCTTCGTTAGGTCTGTGCCGGGTCTCCGACACGGATAGGTTTGTTGGGCCTGGAGAGTGAGGTAGGATAGTTTGTTTGAGGGCTGTAGTTTGAGGTAGAGCAGTGTGTTGGAGAGACTGCTTGTTGGAGGTTTAAGATTGTGTTTGGAGATAAGATATTTGATAGGGTTGGGTCTGCGCTGAGGCAGGTCGATTTGTATGGGCTGTAGTTTGATGCAGATTGGTTTGTGGGACGCCTGCGCCTGGTATGTGAGGCAGTCGGATGTTTGGAGGGATGCAGTTACAGCCAGGAGAAGGCTGGTAGATGGCAGGGCAGTAGATTTAGACATATGTGGCTTGTTGGAGGGCTGTAATTTGAGGGAGCCGCAGTTAGTTGGAGGGCTGAAGTCTGAGTTAGGCCCAGTTGTTTGGAAGGCAGTGGTTTGATTCATTTGTTGCAGTTGTGGTTTGAGGCAGGCAGAGTTTGTGGAGAGCTGTGCCTGAACTTTGTTGCAGGACAGTGTGCTGTGGATATAGTTTGAGTCCTCTGCATGTTTTAGAGGGTTGTGTCTGCAATATAAGGCAGGTCCAGTTTGTTGCAGTGCTGCAGTTTGAGGTAGGTACAGTTTGCTCGAGGGCTGAAGTCTGTGGTAGGTAGGGGGATGTGTGTGGCTGACTCAGAGGCAGGCCTCTTCGTTGAAGGGCAATTGTGGATACTAAATTCCTAGGCAATCAGATAGAGATAAACACAATATGGTTACATTTTTCAAAACAAGCGATTAATAAATCAAATTATGAAACACAGTGTACCAGCTCACAACTAATTAAAATCTTTTTTTCTTTATTATAAAAGATAGCTAATCTTTTTTTAAAACATGAGGTCTTTTACATACATACACAAAATTAAGAAGACCATACATCAAATGTTAAAATCTAATATCACTAGTCATATCCTTAATTTGCAAACCAATGCAACATCTAAGTGTAATATAGTGACAAAGAATGTACAATTATAACAAAAATTAACAATTCATAAAATAAGGAAATAAAAGGGTTTGTGGCACAGAATCGTCTTGACGCGTTTGCGCACTGCGTGCCTTCGTCAGAAAGCCACACAATTTCCTGAAAACAATTGAGAGGTACACTGGGTTTATATTTATTTATATTTTCATAAAATACAATGGGATTCAATTAGCTCTTCTAAAATTAATAAAAAAGAAGAGCTAATTGAATCACATTGTATTTTATGAAAATATAAATAAATATAAACCCAGTGTACCTCTCAATTGTTTTCAGGAAATTGTGTGGCTTTCCTGACGAAGGCGCGAGTGCGCCGAAACGCGTCGAAGACGATTCTGTGCCACAAACCCTTTTATTTCCTTATTATATTTTATGAATTGTTGATTTGTTATAATTGTACATTCTTTTGTCACTATATTACACTTAGATGTTGCATTGGTTTGCAAATTAAGGATATGACTAGTGATATTAGATTTTAACATTTGATGTATGGTCTTCTTAATTTTGTGTATGTATGTAAAAGACCTCATGTTTTAAAAAAAGATTAGCTATCTTTTATAATAAAGAAAAAAAGATTTTAATTAGTTGTGAGCTGGTACACTGTGTTTCATCATTTCATTTATTAATCGCTTGTTTTGAAAAATGTAACCATATTGAGTTTATCTCTATCTGATTGCCTAGGAATTTAGTATCAACAATTGCTGTTGCCCTGTCCTAGGAATTGTTATATCTACCTTACAGGGGGTCCTTGCTATTCTCAAAGCTCTTCGTTGAAGGGCCGCATTATGAGTTAGGCACAGTTTGCTCGAGGGGGCTGTGGTTTGAGGTAGGCACAGTGTGTTGATAGGCAGAGGGCTGTGTGTGGCTGACTCAGAGGCAGGCCTGTTCGTTGGAGGGCCACAGTATGAGGTAGGCAGGTTGTTGGAGGGCTGTGGTTTGAGGTAGGTGCAGTTAGCTCGCGGGGTGTGGTTTGAGGTAGGTACCTTTTGCTCGAGGGCTGTGGTTTGAGGTAGGTACCTTTTGCTAGAGGGATGTGGTTTGAGGCAGGTACCGTTTGCTCGAGGGCTGTAGCTGGAGGTAGGTACAATTTGCTTGCGGGCTGTGGATTGAAGTAGGCACAGTTGGCTCACGAGCTATGGTTTGAGGTAGGCACAGTTTGTTGGTAGGCAGAGGGCTGTGTGTGGCTGGCAGTATGAGGTAGGCCTGTTTGCTTGCGAGATGTGGTTTGAGGTAGGCACAGTTAGCTCGCGGGCTGCTGTTTGAGGTAGGCACAGTGTGTTGGTAGGCAGAGGGCTGTGTGTGGCTGGTAGTATGTGGTAGGCCTGTTTCTCTTGAGCTGTGGTTTGTGGTAGGCACAGTTAGCTCGCGGGCTGCAGTTTGAGGTAGGCACAGTGTATTGGTAGGCAGAGGGCCGGGTGTGGCTGGCAGTAGGAGGTAGGCCCGTTTGCTCGAAGGCTGCAGTTTGAGGTAGGCACAGTGTAGGCAGGGGGCCGTGTGTGGCTGGCAGTATGAGGTAGGCCCGTTTGCTCGAAGGCTGCAGTTTGAGGTAGGCACAGTGTAGGCAGAGGGCCGTGTGTGGCTGGCAGTATGAGGTAGGCCCGTTTGCTGGAGGGCTACAGTTTGAGGTAGGCACAGTGTAGGCAGAGGGCCGTGTGTGGCTGGCAGTATGAGGTAGGCCCGTTTGCTGGAAGGCTACAGTTTGAGGTAGGCACAGTGTAGGCAGAGGGCCGTGTGTGGCTGGCAGTATGAGGTAGGCCCGTTTGCTCGAAGGCTGCAGTTTGAGGTAGGCACAGTGTAGGCAGAGGGCCGTGGGTGGCTGGCAGTATGAGGTAGGCCCGTTTGCTCGCAGGCTCCAGTTTGAGGTAGGAACAGTGTGTTGGTAGGCAGATGTGTGGCTGGTAGTATGTGGTAGGCCCGTTTCTCGTGAGCTGTGGTTTGAGGTAGGCACAGTTAGCTTGCAGGCTGCAGTTTGAGTTGGGCACAGTGTAGGCAGAGGGCCGTGTGTGGCTGGCAGTATAGGGTAGGCCCGTTTGCAGCCAGGCTGCGCCTGAACTCGGAGGCAGGCCCGTTTGCTGAGGAGTTGGGCCTGCGCTCCGTGCCCAGGACAGGCCTCGTTAACATTCAGCGTCCGTTTTCTCCCCTCTCTCCCAGTCTGGTGCATGTCTGCAGAGCCGCCCCCTTCCCGCTGGCTCAGAGCATTTCGAAGACTGTTTTTTTTCCTCGTCTTTTTTCCGGTGTCAGCACAAATTTCCCAGCAGCGGCCGCCGCAGCAGCCTCTCTTTAAAGTCTGGACTCTGGGGGATTTTGCTAGTACAGTGTGTCCTGTAGAAGTGTGAGGGGGAGGAAAGGCGGGAGTGCAGGGAGAGCGCGAGAGAGACTGGGTGGGGGCGGGGAGGGGAGGGAGCGAGGATACCTGGTGGGAGGCTGTGCCAGGGTTCACTCACTCCACTCCATCCCCGGGTGGTATGAAAGATGCTGTGATCTGTTCCAACTCTGCATCGGGGAGTTTTAGGGGTGGGGGTGGGAAAGTGCCCGGATGCAGCAATTTGCAGTGAAAGCCTGCCAGTCCGGGAAGGGGGGTCCCTAGGGGGCACGGGTGCCTTGTCTGCCGTGGGCAACTGGTAGTCTGCTCCTTGGAGTTTTGGGCCTTGGACACACCAAGAATTCCACTGACACTTCTCTTGTCATCACGTGTGATCTTGGGCAAGTACTTGGTCGGATTAAGTCATTCGCGCGTGGTGTAGACACCATCAGAACAGCCAGTGCATACTAGACATGTAGTCCTCTTCCAGGTGATTTGGACCTTGAACACTGTAAGAAACACACTGGCACTTCTGTTGGCAACATGTGTGTCCTTAGGCAGTGCTTAATTTGTAAAAAAAAGGTAAGTGCCGGGGCCCTTCTCAGGATGCCACTGCATCTTTCCCCACCCATTGCCCCTGCCAACACTGCCAATGACTACCAAAACAACTACTAACCACCACACTCCTACAAGTGTGACAATTCAGACCATTCCTGGACCCCAAAGTTAGAAGAATGGTGTAGGCTGCAGTTATCCATTTTTAAAGTACATTGAAAGATTAAACAACTGTGGTTGTGCTCAACTCAAAATAAGACAACAGCGCCACCATGCCGCAGACTGTCATAAGAGCCGGTGTTGAGAATTAAGTACCGGTGGGGAGCACCGGATACCACCGGCTCAAATTAAGCACTTCCTTTAGGCAGGTGCCTGGCCAGAATAAGCTATAGGCACGTGGTGTTGACATCATCGGAACAGCCAGTGCATACTGGCTACGTAGTCTGCTTCTAGGTGCTTTGGATCTTGAACACTCTACGAATCTCGCTGACACGTCTCTTGACATCATGTGTGCTCTTGAGCAGGTGCATGGCCAGATTAAGGAATAGTGCTGCAGCAACAAATGATGGACGGAATGCTGAATGAATCAAACATTCACCCCCAGTCAAGAGATCTGGGTTAAATCCATCGTTCTTTTGCTCACTATGCCATCCCAAGCCATATGCAAATCAGTCTCGACTGTTCCTCATGGGAACAGTCCAGCCCGAACTGCCAAGCCAGGTCCTCCCTGGACCAGAAACAAGCATCCTGGGACCAGTTTTGGGGTAACACCCCTCATCAGCCAGGCTAGCTTGAATCCAGTGGCACGGCGAGCAAGGGACCCACGCCTGGGCATAACCATCCCAACTTAGGGCGGAAAAAGTGCTGCAGCAATAAATGATGGACGGAATGCTGAATGAATCAAACATTCACCCCAGTCAAGAGATCTGGGTTAAATCCACTCACTACGCCATCCCAGTTTGGAACCAGCCATATGCAAATCAGTCTTGACCCTGTTCCTCATGGGAACAGTCCAGCCCGAACTGCAAAGCCGGGTCCTTCCTGGACCGGAAACAAGCATCCTGGGACAGGTTTTGGGGTAACACCCCTGATCAGCCAGGCTAGCTTGAATCCAGTGGCACAGCGAGCAAGGGACCCACATCTGGGCACACCCATCCCACTTAGGGTGAAAGGTGCTGCAGAAACAAATGATGGACGGAATGTTGAATGACTACAACATTCACCCCCAGTCAAGAGAGATCTCTCATTCATATCTCATTCAGAATTCCGTCCATCATTTGTTGCTACAGATATTTGATTTGAAGAACTGTACTGTAAAATGAATCATTTGGCCCCACTTTGAATAATAAAAATTACGCCTGGCCGTGAAATTACCCTCAGTTTGCTGAGTTTTTCCCCTCCGCGCAGCGTTCCAAAAAACTCCGCTTTGCAGAGCGGAGTTTATTCCTCGTTCGCCAACGTTAAGTTGGCGAGCATGTAAAATCTTACTACAGACCACCTCCCAGCGAGATCCCTTAATGCGGGTGGTCGCAGATTGAGAAACCTTCCGTTCTTGTTGAGGAAGCTGCCACTCGAGTAGAACGTCTACCCGATGGCAGAAAGAAGCAGCGTCCTCTTGCGCTGCACATGGTGCCATTCGCGCTGACTTTCCAGAGCGGGGCAAACACCGGCGCTAAAAATCAGCGCGAACGGCATGACCTAACACACTCCGCTGCTTGCGGAACTCCGGGTAGCGTGGCAGAGTTTTAGGGTCACTCTGCGGAGGTCCGCGTTGCGGAACTCCACTCGAGTCTAATAAAAATGTATTTACGTTGAGAACCTCCCAAACGTGGAGGGGGGCTTTCTGTTTGCTACGATATGGGGCTGGAACTAAACCATTTCCTTGCCACTGGAATTATGCGACAGGGGAGGACCAAATTATGTCGCAGGGTGAACTAAATTATGCAACAAGAAAAGGCAAATTATGAGGCATAATGCAGCACATTTTGTGATAGTATTACTTCATTATTTTGTACTTTTTACACATTAACACTCTCTGCACAAAGGTTTCACCCCATTAGTATCAATTTAACACCCAAATACTACAATAAGCAACAAAGAGGTGACCAGTCAATCTTTGCAAAGGACCTTCCGCCGCGCGGCAACACATTTCCCTGTGTTTTAGTACCTTTTGATCTGTTTGAGTTAGTACAATTTTTTTTAAAAATCTTCAGATTATGCAGCAGATGATGGTTTATGTGCATATGTGGAAAATCTATTTCATAAACAATATGGACGGACCCGCTGAGGACGACTCTGCTACAACTAATGGAGTGCCAGGCACCTCTTGGGTTTATAAAAAGAACCCTCACCCACCAACCTAGTTGGTGGCATGCTTCATCATAGGTTTCCCAACTGGGTAGCCGAATGCTACCCAGCTGTGCTACAACGCCTGATTACAGCAAAGCGGTTTTTTTTGGTGGTGTGAAGTGTTCAAAGTGGTGAAATTAAAAATATCTCTGGGATTCCTTACTGACCATTTTTTTATTCCCAGCGGCCCAGGATATGGTTAAAAAAGAAAGGGGTAAAGAGAAGACTACTAATTGGTCTTCATTACCCTGCTGGTCGACATGTTTCAGCCTCTTAAAAATGTTGCGGAGGCTTTCTTCAGGACCAATTAACGTGAAAAAGTGTTAAATAGTGAAGTATGCCACCAACTAGGTTGGTGGGTGAGGGTTCTTTTTATAAACCTAAGAGGTGGGTGGCACTGCATTAGTTGTAGCAGAGTCGTCCTCAGCGGGTCCGTCCATGTTGTTTATGAAATAAGTATTCAGGGATAAGGACGTTCCTAGAATATAGTCCTTGCTCTCTCTTTGGTTTTCTATATGTAGAAAATCCACAATTTTGCAGAAAACACCGCAGCCTCAAAAATCGCATAATTCCAGTAGCCCTCGACTTGGGTCCATATTTACATAACATCGTGCAGTGTAATGCTATATGGAAATGTAAGGGTTGCCTTGTGTTAACGGCCATATTTACTATGTGTTGTGTGCCAATGATATCATTGTCTACAATTGCACTTAAAATATGTTGTGTGCATGACATTGGCACAATATGACGTTTCTCTACAGTGCAAAGCCGACTGAGTGGCTCTTGCTTGAGCTTTGCACATCTTCCAATAGAAATCTCCATATGCGAACTTTCAATCGGCCAAGGGTAAATCGCATGACATGTGTGTAATTTTGTGAAGATTACATCACATGAGGAAATATCAAGCATGTTTTCCTTTGCTCATTGTTTGCTCCTATGTTTATATGACGCTATGATTCCAGGCAAAGCAAGGTCATGCTGCTTTCCATGACTTTAATGGAAATGGATTTTTGTGGACTCTTAAGGTTGTTTGCACTGTTTCTGCCAAGTTACACTCACTTTGCGTAGATCATCGAGGTTTCACACTATGTGGCGCAATGCTGCTCAGTGCTGTACTTGCGTACACCTGAGCACAAAAATCTGTTTGCATGCAAAAGTTGATCTACGCCATCATTTGTAATACTTTGTGTTGGCGTAGCACACCCCTGCGTCAAGCAAGCACCTGTGGTAAGCCTTGGTAAGTATGGGTCTTTGTGCCTCTGACCTCCCCGGACCTTGGGCAAGTGGCCACACTGAGGAACCTCCGTTTCGCAAGAAAGTCTTTGAAAACTGGCAGCACGGCAGCCTAGCTCCACCTTGATGACTTAAATTGACAGGAGGGTTCAACCTTTCTATCACTCAATGATCACAATTCAGTCAAAATAGATAAGCTATGCAATCAAAAACAAAAAAATGATCACTCTCGAAATAGGAAACTGAAAGCTCTCAAGTCCTTTCGGCCAATAGGACAAGCCAGCCTCTTTGACCCCTCTATGGTTGTCCAGCCTTATCTAACAACCATTTCAAAACATAGAGAAAGGAGGCTTTTTGCTCTGCATAAGGTGGCTCGTGTGTTACAGCAACCAAATGATGGACGGAATGCTGACAATGCAAACATTCTCCCCCAGTCAAAAGATCTGGGTTAAATCCATCGTTCTTTTGCCCACTACGCCACCCCAGTTTGGACCGAGCCATATGCAAATCAGTCTTGACCCTGTGCCCCATGGGAACAGTCCAGACCGAACTGCCAGGCCAGGTCCTCCCTGGGCCGGAAACAAGCATCCTGGGACCGGTTTCAGGGTATGTCACCCTTCTTCAGCCAGGCTAGCTTGAATCCAGTGGCACAGTGAGCAAGGGACCCACGTCTGGGCATACCCATCCCACTTAGGGCGAAAAGTGTTACAGCAACCAAATGATGGACGGAATGCTGACAATGCAAACATTCTCCCCCAGTCAAAAGTTCTGGGTTAAATCCATCGTTCTTTTGCCCACTACGCCACCCCAGTTTGGACCGAGCCATATGCAAATCAGTCTTGACCCTGTGCCCCATGAACAGTCCAGACCGAACTGCCAGGCCAGGTCCTCCCTGGACCGGAAACAAGCATCCTGGGACCGGTTTCAGGGTATGTCACCCTTCTTCAGCCAGGCTAGCTTGAATCCAGTGGCACAGTGAGCAAGGGACCCACGTCTGGGCATACCCATCCCACTTAGGGCGAAAAGTGTTACAGCAACCAAATGATGGACGGAATGCTGACAATGCAAACATTCTCCCCCAGTCAAAAGATCTGGGTTAAATCCATCGTTCTTTTGCCCACTACGCCACCCCAGTTTGGACCGAGCCATATGCAAATCAGTCTTGACTGATTTGCATATGGCCATGTCTGAACTGGGGTGGTGGAGTGAGCTAAAGAATGATGATGGATTAAACCCAGATCAGTTGACTGGGGGTGAGTGTTTGATTTGCTCTAACGCTCCGTCCATCATCCCCTTTGGTATCGCTTTGTTCGCCCTAAGTTGGCAGGGTATGCCCAGACGTGGGTCCCTTGCTCACTTTGCCACTGGATTCAAGCTAGCCTGGCTGATGAGGGTTTTGAACCCGAAACCGGTCCCAGGATGCTTGTTTCCGGTCCAGGGAAGACATGGCTTGGCAGTTCGGGCTGGACTGTTCCCATGAGGCACAGGGTCAGACTGATTTGCATATGGCCATGTCTGAACTGGGGTGGTGGAGTGAGCTAAAGAATGATGATGGATTAAACCCAGATCAGTTGACTGGGGGTGAGTGTTTGATTTGCTCTAACGCTCCGTCCATCATCCACTTTGGTATCGCTAAGGTGGCTCGTGGCCTCGCAATATGACTCTAAAGAAAAGGAAGCAAGTTAGCACCAACACCTGCTTATGCGGAAGATGGAAGTCCTGAGCCACTTCTTGTTGAGCTGGCCCTTCTACACTAGGCTCAGAAGGTGCACCTTTAAAAGCTTGCTTGAGAGGGAAAAACTTGACAGTGACTAGGACTGCATTTTTTTCTGCTCAGCAATATCTCCGAAGAAACAACCTAGCGTATCAGGAGATTTCTTGTAAAAAGCTGGGAACTCAGATAAAAACACTTGGAAAGTAATGTCCAGGGTGAAAATAACCATGTGACATCTGCATAAATATCTATATATACAGAGATAGAAGAAGAACCCAGGAAGGACTATGCGTGCAATTTATGTTTAGAAATATTTGTAATCTATTATTTTCTTTGATAATCATTTTGTATAAATATATTATTTTGTATCATCTTTGTGCGAAAGGCAGCTTTCAATGCTGAAAGCACATATTAAATACATTCAGAATTTACAATCTAGTCTCTGGTATGGACTGGATTCCAATATCGGAAGTATATACTTCGATGGCGACCCAGACTCTGGGGTGCGAGGAAACCAAGGAACCATGTGGAAACAACGGAGGGGTCAAAAGTTCCATTTTCTCCCTAATACTTATTACACTCTATGAAAAGATTTGCAGGTTCCTGAAGTTTGCAAAGTTTTTTGCTTTGCCACATTTGCAAGAAAGTCATGACTTTTGGAAACATGTGTGTCATGTATTCTTACTTATTACTAACAAAATGGTTCTACATAAGGTTTAGTTTGTAGAAAACTGTGGACTGCGGCAGATTTACAAACTGCATTGGCCTTAATACAGGAGTGGGGGGTAGTTCTTTCTCGAAGAGATCCTATGCAGAGGATGCTGTGGGGCTTACTGGTATTGTGCATTGCCACGGGAACCTCCCGTCTTCGACTTCACTATACATATAAATCATGTCTATAATCTCTTTGGTATCCTTATAAGAGTGGTGGTGGTGGAGGGGGGCTCGGCTTTACTTTAAGGCAGTGGTCTTCAAACTTTTTTATGCTGCGCCCTCACAGTGGAAAAAAAATCATTTGGGCCCCTTCAGAATTTTGCACAATTATTCTATTAAATTGGCAATGTTTAAATATGTCTAGAATTATTTAAACATTGCAGTCAAGTTTTGTTGCCGTTTAAAAATGCAATCAAATACATGATTGCCAAACATACTATTCTGGCCAGGCAGGCCTTACTAATGTGTAAAAGTATCCAGTGTGTGATTATAAGAAACGGAAGTGGGGGTTTTCAAGAATATTTGGAGTGCCCTCCTTTTTGACACAATCTCCCAGCTAGGATATAAATGACAAAAGTTGTTGGTGATGGCCCATAACGGAGTGTCTTACTGCCACACATTTCTTTCCATTTGAAACAAAGCACTGTTATCAGCATAATGCTTCTCTTGCCATAGTCTGGTGCCCCCCTTGAGATCACTTGAGGCTCCCCTAGGGGGGCCCGCCCCCAGTTTGAAGACCCCTGCATTAAGGTGACCAGAGATCCCGCAGCTAACCGGGTAGATTACAATCCTTCTACACCAAGACGGGGAAGAGCCTGAGCTCTGAGGGGACCCAAGGCGGATAAGCCTTTCTGCTGAAAGGCAGCTAGAGCTGGGACAGAGTCAGTTACTCAAGATAATGCCAGTTTCATGGGCCATCTTGTGCATGATTACACAATAAATCTCAAAATCCGAGCTGACGTCATCAAACTAGCGAACATTCTAGAAAGCCTGTTGTTGGTGATTGTTAGAGATGCCGGACTGTTTTTTTTTCTCTCTACACGGGATGGCTACTTTCAAATAAAGGATTGGCGAAACTAAAACCGATGCCTCTCCCTTAATAAGGCTGATCGAGAACCTTCACTGCGGCAAAGCTGGTCAGTTTTGTCTTCGCCTTTGCAAATCCTTCCTGTCTGCACAACCACACTGTTGGACATCAATTCAGTCAGTTCGACCTATGGCCACTTGCAGACATCGTACAAGTGGAAGCGTCTCCCCGCTATGACAAGTGGCTGCTGAAGCTTTCCCTCTTTTTTAAAAGTCGAAAAAATACAAAAACAAAAAAAGCTTTGCAATCTCTGCACTATTCAGAGCTCGCTATTTTTTTTAAAATAATTTGCAAACATGACAATCAATAGATTTAGCTATTTCCGGGAGATCGTCATTCGAATATATGGATTGTAAATTTCACTGAAAATCAAAATCCTCTAGGATGTCTGGCGACTAATTAAGTTATGTGATGGGATGTTATATTGTTGTGTTATGATATGGTATGGTGCGTTACGTGTTTTTATTGAGTGCGTAACTTCTGATCACTTGGGCCCTTAGTGCTTTTCGTATTCTTCATTTTTAAAGTACATTGAACGATTAAACAACTGTTATTGTACTCAACTCAAAATTAGACAACAGCACCACCATGTGGCAGACTGTCATAAGAGCTGGTGTTGAGAATTAAGTGGCGGTGGCAAACGCCGGATACCACCGGCTCAAATTAAGCACCTCCCTTAGGCAGGTGCCTGGCTAGATTAAGCTATAGGCACGTGGTGTTGAAATCATCGGGACAGCCAGTGCATGCTGGCTACGTAGTCTGTTTCTAGGTGCTTTGGACCTTGAACACCCTACAAATTCCGCTGATACTTCTCTTGACATCATGTGTGCTCTTGAGCAGGTGCCTGGCCAGATTAAGGTGTAGGCACGTGGTGAAGACATCAGCTGTGTCTGTGGTTTTCCCATGGAAGGTACTTGGGGTGAGAGCCAATGGATAGTCCTCACCCAATATAATAAGAGTGGTGTTGTGTCTTTCCTGCGGTTGCGTTCCCCGTGGTGCAACGCAAAATGATGGAGCCCCCCCCTGCAGAATGGGCTCAATGAAGACTCCCTGAATGGTTGGGCCCCTCTACACCGCAGGGGCCTGCTCGGTAAATCAGAGTAGCTTTGCCGAGCATTTAACTATTTCTTATCACATGCTGATGCACACATTCTGCATGGCATGCAATGGCATGGCTTAGAGGGTGAGGGAGCACCCTCTAAAACAAGAAGCCAGCCCCCCCCCCGTGGCTTCAGGGGCCTTCGTTACGCCACTGTTTTTCAAAAACAAAAGGGGAAGTCATTGGAACCTGCCGGCCAACCCTAGTATGAGGGATGTGTATTTGAGTCGTTTGTGGGTTGGATTGGAGTGGGCTGCCGGACATTTGACCATCTGCATATCTTCTGCCAGCCTCCCCGGCTGTATAGGGTCTTGGTAGACCCCATGCTGTCTGGGGTACACTCTACATTGATGGGTGCTATTGTAATGTTTGAGTGGGATTTGGGGCTCACTGCCCCGTTAGAGGAAGCGTGCTGAGACCGAGGCAGACCTGGGTGGGGGGTCACTGGAGAGGGCGGGAGGGGTGGCACCTGAGGGGGGTCAGAAGAGAGGGCAGGAGGGGTGGCACCCAAGTGAAGATTGCCTGCATGGCAAAACAGGGCCATGGCTGCCATCTTACCTTCTATAACAGTCAGGCGGTGCAGGTGCACAAACCTGCGGCCTACGTCACAGAAGAAAACCACACAATATATGCATGGGCAGGGATAGATATTTAATACATATGTCCAAGCCTGTGAAATATATATATATATGTGATTCAAATGCATCCTCGCATGCATTTCTGCAACGCGACTTCAAAATTTGCTCACCTCATCAATTGCCGCCTTCTTAAAGATCCTTCATGGGTGGCAGCCTTCTGCGGGAGAAACTCACGAAATAAACGCAATTTAAAATACAGCCTAGAAAAGGTGTAAACTTCATGATACGGCTCATAAGATCCGTTACGTATCAAATGTTTATCAGGAGCTTGAGCTGTCTGACTTTAAAACCAGTGGACTGATGCACGTCATGTCTGTATCTCAGAATCATAGCGCTGCTTATGAAAATCACAATAAAAAGTACTTGTTTTGAGCGGGCATCTGACTTTTAAATTCAGGACAGACGCTGAGCAAGGGGTTCTGGGTAGGTGTCCATTTGACTTAAAAACCAGGGCAGTGCTTATAAACTCATGGCGAACAGCACATTCGGCAGGTGAGGAATCGTCACAAGACCTTAGGGCTGGAAAAGAAGATTACAATTGTCCTCCCTAAACCAAAGCTAAGTGGTACTCCACAAATGATGCAGTGATAGACACACACCTTTCTTGCGTTAGTGAATGTCCACATTCTCTGGAGGTATTTATCACACTTCATAAACACGACATAAAGTTGAAAAACAGTTTTCATTATATACAAAATTGATACCGTCTTTTGACTAATACAAATTCCATTAAGAGTCACGATAGACCACCCTCAGTTCCCAGTGGTATCGCATGGTTCAAACTGACTGGGTCTTTTTTTTTTTAGATCCCTCAACAGATTGTTGTTTACGAGGTGAACTCTCCGCTCACTCAAGATAGAGGGAGCTAGGGTCAGAAAAGCAGCTGGCCGCCCAAAAGAACCATGCCAAAGCAACCCAATAAAGGGAAACCCTCTGGCACCCAATCGGGTTCGCCCGAGCTCTGCTGTTCTTTCTCAAGACTATAAAAACTTTTTTTATTTATTCAAATTTTCGCCGACCTCTAGATGCCCTTTTGTTATTTAAAATGTGTATATTTTTATTAGCCGTACCATGCAATTTTGAGTTCCCTCATATTTGTGGGGTGGTTGCTGCTCCTTTTGAATGACGGAACAGCGCCCAGTTACCCCAGAATTAGCTATGTGCGCTATATACATTTTTTAAATAAAGCAAATAAAAATAAAATAGACACGCCTGGAAAGTCACGAAGGCAGCGCCTCATCATTTCAGTTTCTTCTCCCAGGACCAGGGAGTGGTGCTGCTGTCCCACCCGCCCAAACCTTATCCCAAAATCGCCCACCTGCCTCCAGGTACGAGGAGCGCCGTCGGACCCGGGTGCAGAGCGCCGAAGCTGCCGAGGCCCAGTGGGAGCCGCCGCTGAGAGAACCAACGAAGGGCAGGAAACGGGTCTATTTCTGGGAACGGTGGGTGGGGTTTAAAACATCAAGCTGGGCCATTCACAAGGTGTGAGGGGTAAGGAGGAAAATGAGAAGTGTAAGGGTAGCGCATAGAAGAGGAGGCCGGGGGTATGAGGAGCGACAGGTCTCGAGCTGTCCCACGCTGAGGCATTGTGGGTATTCAAAATCTGGAAGTCATTATCGAAAAAACTTCGCCAACTTCCAAACGGGGAGGGAAAACCGGAAATTGGTTTAAGTGCTCGCACCTGACGGAGGACACCTGGCCATGCTCTGTCAAGAGGAGTGCCGGGGTGGGTCTGGTCTCAGTGCCTGCTGAGGGTCATTCGTTGCACACGCACTCGACCCGCAGCCTGCCGAGGGTTAGTCTCTGATGACGTATTCAGCACCTGCCGAGGGTCACTCTCTTTGATGACGTATTTAGCCCAGTGCCCGCCAAGGGTCACTCTCTCTGATGACGTATTCAGCCCAGTGCTCGCCAAGTGTCACTCTCTCTGATGACGTATTCAGCCCAGTGCCTGCTGAGGGACACACTCTGATGACGTATTCAGCCCAGTGCCCGCCAAGGGTCACTCTCTCTGATGACGTATTCAGCCAAGTGTCACTCTCTCTGATGACGTATTCAGCCCAGTGCCTGCTGAGGGTCACTCTCTGATGACGTATTCAGCCCAGTGCCCGCCAAGGGTCACTCTCTCTGATGACGTATTCAGCCCAGTGCTGCTGAGGGACACTCTCTGATGACGTATTCAGCCCAGTGCCCGCCAAGGGTCACTCTCTCTGATGACGTATTCAGCCCAGTGCTGCTGAGGGACACTCTCTGATGACGTATTCAGCCCAGTGTCCGCCAAGGGTCATGCGCTCTAATGGCGTATTCAGCCCAGTGCCTGCTGAGGCACACTCTCTCTGATGACGTATTCAGCCCAGTGCCCGCCAAGAGTCACTCTCTCTAATGACGTATTCAGCCCAGTGCCTGATGAGGGTCACTCTCTGATGATGTATTCAGCCCAGTGCCTGCTGAGGGACACTCTGTCTGATGACGTATTCAGCCCGGCGCCTGCCGAGGGTCCCTCTCTCTGATGACGTTTTCAGCCCGGCGCCTGCCGAGGGTCCCTCTCTCTGATGACGTATTCAGCCTGGCGCCTGCCGAGGGTCACTCTCTCTGATGACGTATTCAGCCCAGTGCCTACCGAGGGACACTCTCTCTGATGACGTAATCAGCCTGCTTCGTCAGTGTGCGCATGGACTTACATTGAATTCAGGCATCGGAGTGTGGTGGGCGCGCAATGGAGCTTTTGTGGACAAGCCGGTCTGTTATTGTACCGAATCTCTACGAGACCTCCAGTGATTCTGGCCTGACTGGACTCTGAACCGGCCCTACTTGCCACATAGAAGCCACCGCCTTTATGGTGTCACTCCATCTGCTCTGTTCTCCGGCCCTTACCGGTATTTAAAGTGGCACTGGATTGCCGCGTTCCTGCTGCCCAAGATCAACCAGTCTCGAAGTGGCGCTGGGCTTTCTGGAACCTGCACCAGCTCTACGTGCTTTACTTACTAAGGCGCTGGATGTACAGACTATTCTCCGGCCCTACAGGCATTTCATTGCCTCTGGCTGGTCCGTACGTTGTCCCAGTCCTGGGAAGCCTTCCTAGGCTCCGGATTGGCTGCACTCTTTCCCAGCCAAAAGGTCCTTTCTGGTGCACCGGCCTTTCCGGGCTCCGCTCAGCACTAAGGGCGTTGTAGAAGCAATGGATTGACCTTGCAGTGACCCCGTGCCTACAGGCTTAGGAAAGGACTGGCTGGACTGTGCCCTTCCGAGGCACTCCCTTGTCTGGGCCGGGGTCGTCCTACTGTCTTTACACGAGACGCGTGATGCCCTCTTCTGGCTTTGCAAAGGCCATGCCATGTCTGGACTCGGCCCCAGCCCTCCTGCGATGCCCTCTAGCTGCCCTGCTATCCTTGCCTAGCCCATGGGATATATGCTACCTGCCCCAGCACTACTTCCTGTGAAAAGGCCGTGCCATCTCTGGACTCGGCCCTTTCCCAGCCGTGCCTGAGGCATCAGTCTGTCCAGACTACAGCCCCAGCCCGACCGGCCTTACAGAGGTGGCAGTCACCAGCGTCTCGCCCAGGTCCCGATAGTCACCCGCGCCTGTGTCTGGCTGGGGTCTTCAGGGCACCGCCATGGCGCGCCGGAGTCGCTGGCTGCAGTACAGCGCTAGCTGGCAGCCTCCGGGCACCGGTCGATCGGGAGGCGGACGGCGGTGTTCCCTCGGCTCAGACTGGCTCTGTGCCAGGGCATCGGACGTTAGGGCTGTCCTCGCCCAGCTCGTTGCACTGCGGAGACGCAGGACGCGCCACTGCGCACCGGTGCCTCGGAACTGAGTGGCATGCGTTGGGAGTGGGACTTTGGCACACGAGGCGCTACCCATTACTCATACTTACCTGCTGTCGCACTGGCACTTTTACCAGCGCGGGCTCTGTGTGTAGTCGCTGGTTGATGTCAAGTTTTGGTACTTGCGTAGCGCTTTCATGCGCTGGTGTGGTCTCTCTGCGCTTTGGTTGCCTGGTATGTTCTTTATTCGGTGACTTTGGGAAGTAATCGCATCTCATGAAGCGTGAATGTCGGCGGCTCCAACCGAGTCCCCCACCCCGCAGAGGATGATAAAAGGAGTACCGAGAATCAGCTGGAAATCTGTTCTCTTGTTATGCACAACACATGGTGAAGTCAGTGGTCCCGCGTGCAGCGTGTACCGCAGGCACTGACAGTGCACAGTGTGAATGCACCTGTCTCCTTCGCTTGGGCTGCAGTCTGACTACGGCACGTGTTTAGTTCGGGTCTGAGCCGCGTGGATGTGAAAGATGAAAAGCGTGAGCATCAGTGGATGTGACGGTATTTTATCTTAAGGTGGCCTGTGGCCCCCCCTCTGCGGTCTGCCTACAGACCTCCTCGGTGCTCATGACGTCAGCTGCACTGCAGCTCAGTTACTGAATAGAGATGACTGCAGGAGGGGGAGGGGAGCCCCTCAAGAAAGACAAATCACGGGAGGGGAGAACCACGAGGCCCCTCTTCTCCCACAGACCGATGCCTCTGAAGAGTTGGTAGGGCTGGGGACGAGACCGCCTCATGGTAGTGCCTGGGTGATGCCTTCCAACCGTCTCAGCCTTGGATCTGAGCCCAGGCCTCTCTGGGCGCAGTCTGTTATCTAATTGCCCCTTGCCTCTGTGAGCTATCTACTTACTTCTTGCCTCTGGGTGCTATCTACTTACCCTTGTCTCTGGGAGCTATCTACTTACCCGTGTCTCTGGGAGCTATCTACTTACCCCTTGCCTCTGGGAGCTACCTACTTACCCCTTGCCTCTGGGAGCTACCTACTTACCCCTTGCCTCTGGGAGCTATCTACTTACCCCTTGCCTCTGGGAGCTATCTACGTACCCTTGCCTCTGGGAGCTATCTACTTACCCCTTGCCTCTAGGAGCTATCTACTTACCCCTTGCACCTGGGTGCTATCTACTGCCCCAGGGCTCATTGAATGTAAGAACTTACCCCTTGCCCCTGGGAGCAATCTACTACCCCAAGTCTCATTGAATGTAAGAACTTGCCTCTTGGAGCTATCTAGTCACCCCTTGCCTCTGCCAGTTATCTACTTTCTGGGAGCTATCTAGTTACCCCTTGCCTCTGGGAGCTATCTAGTTACCCCTTGCCTCTGGGAGCTATCTATTTACCCCTTGTCTCAGGGCGCAGGATGCTATCTCAGGTCTCCTGTGAACTTTGAACTTACCCCCTGCCTCTGGGTGCTATCTACTATCATGTCTCATTGAATGTAAGAATTTACCCCTTACCTCTGGGTGCAATCTCCTACCTTAGATCTCCTGCTAACGTTAGAAATTACCTCTGAGTGCAATAGTACCCCAGTTTTCATGGGAACGCAAGAAATTACCCCTTACCTTTAGGTACAAACTCCTGCATCAGATCTTCGGTGAAAGTAAGAATTTACCCCTCACCTCTGGGTGCAATCCGGTCGACCTCGAAGCTGGGGAACCAGGTACGAGTCTCAGCAGGGACGCTCAACATCCTGTGATTCTGGGCAAATCACATAATCCCCCTGTGCCTAACAAAATGATTGTGTCTGTAACGCAACTGGTGCTCATGTAAAGCGCTCTGATACCTTCGGCTCGAAATCGCGCCATACAAATACTCCAAAATAAATAATACATAAATATCCTTCCTCAGGTCTCCTGTAAACTTTTACCTTCAGGTGCAAACTCCTGCCCCAGCTCTCCTTTTAATGTAAGACTTTACCTTTCTTGTGTAGTTGCAATCTCACACCTCAGGTCCTCTTTGAAGGTAAGAATTTACGCCTTACCTCTAGGTGAATTCTGCTACCTCATGGCTTCTTTGAAGGGAAGCATTTTCCTCTCACTTCTGAGTGGAGCCTCATACCTTAGAAAAATGCACATTGCAAACTTACTTGATCAGGCAGATAACTCTCCCAAAGCACTATTCCAGGTCCACAACACATTTATCAACCCTAAAGCATGTAATACGGAAGAGTAGCCATCTCAGACACTATGTGATAACATTGCAGGATACCTCACCTCTAAAATAGACAATATCCATAATGAGATCACGGCATCTAACGGCGCCCGATTAAGTGACAACTCCAAACTCCCCTCTACCATGCCCAACATGCACAAATTAGAGGAATTTCCTCCGCTCTCCCTTGAAAAAACCAAAACCCTACTAAAAACGACTAAATCTGGCTCTCCTTCAGACCTGATCCCAGCCAAGATCTCTGCCTTGCTCGCAAATCAGCTTGCTGCCCCTATTTGTTCCATCTTAAATAGCTCCTCAAAGGAAGGCAGGCTCCCTAGGGAATGGAAAGCAGCTCAGATCTTGCCCATCAGGAAAAATGCCAAACTCCCCCCAGATGATGTCACTAACTACCGTCCCATTTCATTACTCCCGTTACAAAGCAAACTACTAGAGAAACATATAAACACCTGACCAGCTTCATAGAATCCTCCAATTGCCTCGATCCCTCACAATCAGGATTCCGACCTAGACACAGCACGGAAACGGCACTGGTGACAGTTACAGACAACATCCGAATGCTAGCAGACAGAGGTCAGGCTGTACTTCTCATACTGCTTGACCTGTATGCTGCATTCGATACCATCTCCCACCAGATCTTGCTGGAAAGGCTCAGAGATATATGTATTGAGGGGATTGCATTAACATGGATGACGAACTTCCTAGCAGAGAGAACGCAAACCATCAACCTTGGCCCGTTTAGATCACAGACCACCAAGGTTACTAAGGGGGTCCCCCAGGGCTCATGTCTGAGCCCTACCCTATTCAACATTTATGTTACACCACTTGCGAACCTAATAAGAAACTTAGGGTTCATACCAATCTCCTATGCCGACGACACACAACTGCTTCTCTCATTTGATAAGAACAACACCAGCATTCAGGCCACCTTCTCGGAGGGCATGAGAACCATCACTGACTGGATGAGCAACAACTTCCTTCAGTTGAATGCTGAGAAAACGGAAATCATGCTATTCAGAGAAGCAGTAACAAGGTGGGCTCCCAACTGGTGGCCAGGAAAACTGGGTCCAGCTCTGTCCCCCAAACTAGTGGTAAAGAACCTAGGGGTCCAAATTGATCAAAAGCTAAACTTGGAGGAGCTGCCACCTCAACCGCCAAGGCCTGTTTCCATGTACTAAGTCTACTTCGCAGAGTCTTCCCCTTACTTCCGTTATCCACACGGAAAACTTTGATACAAGCATTTGTCACAAGTCGTCTGGACCACTGCAATGCTCTGTTGATTTCCGCTAAGGAATCTTCCCTAAACAGACTGCAAGTGGTCCAGAACACGGCAGCTCGATTGGTGACCGATGCCCCTCCTAGAACAGCTTCACTTCCCCTACTCCGTAAACTACACTGGCTCCCCATTCGAAAAATGATTAAATTCAAGATCTGCTGTATGGTCTATAAAGCCCTTAACAACTTGGGACCTATGTACATCACAGATAAACTTATCCGATACAACCCTTCCAGGACCCTCCGCTCCGGGTCCAAAGAGCTTCTTCTTATGCCTCGCATAAAACAAACTCGGTTGGGGGGAACATCCTTCTCTTATGTAGCCCCATTTCTCTGGAACCAGCTGCCCATCCACCTCCGTCTCTCCACCAACTATACATCCTTCAGAAAGCAGTTAAAAACCGTACTGTTCTGATCGCCGGATATTGTTGTCTAGGGCCGTCATAGCGCGGAGATACCCCGGTTGGGGTGATTCATGCGCTCTATAAATGCCATAAATAAATAAATACCTCAAGACTTCTTTACACCTTCCAGTCATCATTGCGGGTGACCTCCTTCCTGAGCCTTCTTGGAGCTTCAGACCCTTTTCCTCACAGCGGAGAAGCCCTCCCCCCCACAAGTATTCTACAAGCTTCAGATTAGAACTTTCCACGTGTGACCTCTGACCTCCAGACTTCTGTAGGCCCATGTGTGTTCACCTCCTCTTGAATCCGATCTCTTACCCCAACTCCCCCTACACCACAGACGTCCTTCTTTCTGCATCTGTGATGGACTGACTCCCTTACCAGACATTTCTTCCTCTGACGATGGACTGACTCCCTTACCAGACATTTCTTCCTCTGACGAGTTTGCCTTTTTGGACTTTGCAAAGGTCTATGGAATACTTCACATTAATGCGGTTGTGAAGTTCTTCGCTTTGTCACTTTCAGATGAAAATCACAACTGTTGTGCTTTTTCTGTGACTTATTCTCATTTTATACTAAAAATGACTTTCTAAAAAATATAGGATTTTTTTTTTCTTTTGTGCAACGCCACTGTTCAAAGAAAAACTCCTCAAATTTAAACTTGCAGAGAAGAACTGTGAAACACTTGCCATTAAAGCTTTGTAATAGACAAACTTGCAGAAACAAATTAAGTATGCACTGTTCAGGTTGGATTAATTTGAATCATATTTAGAAAATGCAAAAGAATATTTTTTTGGGTGAAAGTAAACTTGCAACTTTCTGTTTGGGACACGCTACTTCCAGATGCCAGGGATAACACCTGCTTTTATTTTTTGAGTAACACAAAGTCGTAACAATCACATCCGAGCTCCGCCAAATTGACAACGCAGCTCTTTTCAAATGTGGTGTTATGGGGGGATGGGGAGGTGGGGCGAGTGTCGGTTGCAGCATCTGTCTTTGATCTGACATCTGAATATCGCATCGTTCGCGGCTGTTAAAGTCACTTTTCCTTTTTACGCGCCCAGTTGCTGGCAGTGGAATAGCCGTCACGTTGTTCTCGTGTCACGTGACCGTCCAGTCATTTCCTGCCACCGGGGTTTGTGGGATTTCTGTTGCAGTGAGGTCATCGGGCCCAGACGCCGCCGCGAGCCAGGAGCTCCGGGACTTTGCTTTCTGGAAGAGGTGCGAGTCCAGCTGGCCGTGCATGGGCGGTGTTTTTGTGTACAGAGAACACATGCAGCATCCTCTAAGAGGACGCGTTTAATAAATTGTGTTATTATCCTGGCTGGCTGCTCCTATGTAAAAAAAAATTGTTTATTGATACAGCGCCATGAGAGCTCTTAAATTTTGAAAAGACAGAAGAGCTAATTAGCCTATTTGATGACATCACAGGAAGTGATGTCGGGCAATACCCTACCTTTTCTGTGTACTACCCTCTCCTGCTTTTTGTAGTGAATTTGATATTGTTTTTCTACTCTGCTCTCTGTAAATTTGTAAAGCGCTCTGATACCCACAAGGGTCAAGTTCGTGCTATAAAAAACGATAAAAATAAATAAAATAAAAATCTTTGACATCAGTGACAACATAGGAGTAGGCACCAGCTTAGTGATCAAACCGAGTCACACCAGAACACTGCTAAAGTAAGCGAATGGCTGACAAAAGTTGTGGAGGGGGACTTTCATTGGCCAATGTTGCCTCCCCCCATCAGAATGAAGAAGACCCTAGTAGGGCTTCCTCTGAAGTAGATTTCCTTCTTGAAGCTTCTGCAGCAACCAGAAGCTGTTATTCACAAAGTTGATTTCTGAACAGAAGTGCATTTAATGATCAGGTTATCACGCTTTCCAGCAGGTGTGACATTCAGCCTGCTGTGAGTGTGTCTCACTCACAATGAGTGAGATTTGAGGCCTACAGAACATATGTGAATAAGGAAACCGTAACATATCTTTAATGTTAGGACTGCACATGCAAAAACGGACAGCTCTCTGGCTCACATAACAGTAATGTCTGTTTTTCTTAGGTCAATAATGTAATTTTGACTTTCAGCACTGCTGTGAATATTAGGTATTTTTATGACTACAGTCAGTATTACTTAATTTATGGACATGGAAATGATAAAAACATGAGGTGACCCTTGATAGGATTCTAAACGTGGTGAAGTTTATATTGCCACTATCTTTGGCGGGACCTCGTCGTACACAGAACTGGGCGTGTCACTATTAACTTTGTTAATTTTTAGATTGCACCACGGGGGTGGGTCGGCCCAAGTGGCACTCCCTAAGCTCTAGTAATGTCCATACGTTGACCTTCAGCTTTAGTTAGTGTGGGCATCCAGCCAGTGCACATGCTGACTCCTGTCCCACTTCTGACATCACGTTCGTGTCATCAGTAGTGACTAGGGATCTTTGAAAATGGTGCTGGTCATTCGCCCTCTTCATTCTCGCAAGCACGCAAGCGTAACTACTTCCATGAAGATTCTGGAGGTTCTCCTTGAGAAAAATTTAAAATAATTGGGTCAAACAGTGCATTTTAAAGCATCATTGTCACATTCATTTGCTCAAAAGCTATAGGATCTGGAAGGGCACTCATTAAAAATTCATGTACTTTCATGCTGTGCCAACCCAGTGAAGCCTGGCGTTCCGCAGGAATTCTGCCATTCTTTCCATAACGTGCCGTGGGTGCCCCATTGTATGCTAATCATTACCTCCATTGTGCTAGGGCTAGCATTTTGTCATAGTGTACCACATATAAAAAGGGTGCACGCTTATGCCAAGAATTACATACAATATGCCCGTAGCAGACTTTGGCCATTGGTGCCATCCCTATAACATGTGTGAGATACATGTCAAAATTACCCCTAGTATGCCCGTGCCAGCATTTTGTTATGGTTGTTTGCCCATGTGTCATGGCTATCCTCTCTAATGCCAAGAATTACATCCAGTGTGCCATCGCTAACATTTTCACCAGGGTGCACATTATGCCAAGAATTCTCTCCTATAGCCAGTTCCAGCATTTTGCTATGTGTACTGCTTATGCCAAGACTTTGCTTCAGTATGCCAGTGACACTCACAAGCGTAACACACTCAGGTGCATGCTCATTTACATCCACACATCTTTCTCACTCATTCTCCATCCCTCACACTCATTCTCTTTTATTCTCACTCACTCACTTGCACTCATTGTTACTCTCAATAACTCTCACAGTCTCACTGTGTAGATTATTTTAACTCAAACATTATCACTCACAGTTTCACTCACTCATACTCATTTCACCTGTAAAGGAACATTAACAGATATAACTATTAAGGTAAAACAACACACCTGAATCTTACATAGTACATCCCTAATGTTGAAAACTTCATGACTCCCTGTTCTATAACAGTCACTTCTCCAGGAGGTCATCTACCTTCTGTGCGTCGGCACTAGGACTGCAGACGCAAGAATGGAACAACCAACTACAAAACCGATTATCTGGGCACAGACCCATTACACCACCAATAATCAAATATAGATGCTGTTCATGGCTTATTAGCCCTTTCTCTCTCTTTAGTCTTACTTTGCATTATGGGTCTTGTAGTTAAGTGCAATACAGTTCATCTTCCGCGTCTCTGAATATCTCCGGTCCTTTGTTCACTAGCCCATACCAGTGCACCTGTAAGCGATTACGGCTGATTTTGTGGTGTGCTTCCACACAATGTGTTTTTCTGCTTGATCTTTTTACTAATGTGTCACCACGCAAACAAGAACCAATACACAACAAATATGTCATCGTTGTATCCTGTCCAGTGGTAGGATTGGTTTGTGTTCATCTTGTGATCTCTTTGCACTCACTACACAGTGGGCGGGGTTTTCTGGCTGAGGGTTATGGCTTCTTAATTTTAAGGACTCCGCAGGTATTATTCGCGCCTTCAGAGCTGCGTAGGTTGGCTCATTTACTTCAAACGTAGTTGCTTGAGCTTGGTAATGCCACACTAGCCCGTTCAACTTAAGTGTTGGTTCTTTTTTTAATGCGGAACTCAAATAGGTAATTGAGTTTTATTACAATCAACTTTAAGCACAATAGCCAATTAATTATATTACCTTCATGGCCCTTATTCCATTTATAGACTACTATTTTAATAGGGAAATCTCAGATCTTTCCAATTAAAATACATATTTTAGTATTTTGTCATCCATTAACAATATAGTACGCTGGCTTTAAGGAGCGATGTATTGCCATTCTGGCCCTCGGGTACAACCTCACAAAAATCAAATTGTAACAGGGAATCAGTCGTGATGACAATTGCCATGGTATTACTTCGCAGACGGAATGCATCAGAGTACTTTATTATTGCAAGTATGGTTATGCTAGCCTCGTAAAACATCATAAACATGTTCGAAAGATCAATAACAGATAAAATCTGTAAACACTTTGACATGACAAGCTTTATTGCATCACTGAGACAATATTTCAGGTGGAACTGGTATTTAGGACATGTTTCTCAGTGACCCGACTAGACTTTTCTGAAACTGTGTCCTGAGGAAGGTCTTTACAAAGTACATTAGGAGCCAAAACCATGGCTACTATATTTAGCCCTGGGGGGCGAGGTCTGTCTATTTGAGCTCCGGCACAAACATTAATACATTCTTTAGTCATCTATTATGTTAGTGTTAGTTTTTTGCCCTTTTACATATGAATTACATTTCCGTCACAATCATTTTGTGTGTTAGTGAATAAAATGTGTAAAATAACAAGGTAGCAGAATGCATCCAAATAATCCTATTTAACAAAATTATTTCACCTGGTTTAAATCACTGACTTTCAATCAGGAAAGACTACTATGCAAGAAGATTTTCTCTCTTATCTTTATTAGCAACCTCTCCCACCAAGATTCTGTTAGATACTGTCCTATATCACTCACCCACTCCTAAGGAAGGGTGGTGGTGCCTTTTGTACACAACTTATGGGCCATCTCCTCCTTTTTTTCTCTAGACCGGTTGGACTCCTAGAGCCGGCACTGTTGTCGATGCTCCTGGCATCAGGAGTTTGTGTATGTCTCTGTGTGCCCTCACAGATGGCGCATTGCACCATACGAGCTAACACTCGGAATCATTTCCAAGATTCCCTTATGTGAGGACCAATCCCAACAAAGGAAGGGATGCTGCCTTGGCATGGACCTCCACTCACTAAACGCCACCAGTAGCGTAAGTTCTATCACATGCCATTGACCTCGTAGGGACATCCGAGAGTTGACCGTTTGTTCCTCCGTAGGCTCTCGACAGCCCCCCGTTTTATACTGAGGGGTTACTGGAAGGAGTTGGAAGAGGAGAAGGTAAACAGCGCTCTTGGACCCTTGTGTACTTTCTGTGCTTGTGACCTGTGAACCAGGAGTAACCAGGACAGTGCAAGGAGCGGGGAGGAGCAAACAAACAATATCAGCTGGTACCCCTGGTCACCCCAAATTGACATCCATGAGTTCCCAATGATGCCCCAGAAATGGCATCTACCACCCATTGGTCGTGAAGCCCTTTTGAACTTGAAATATATTGTGATGCATTGTAGAGGTTAATGGAGCTGGGCATTCCGCATGCTGTCAGTACTTGGGCCTATCCCGTGACACTCGTGCATATGAGATGTATAAGGTTCTGAGAGGTGGAACCGAGGTGTATAGCGGTGTTCCCGGTACTTGCTGTCAGTACTTGTGCCTATCCCGCTACACTCGTGCCTATGAGATGTATAAGGTCCTCAGAGGTGGAACCCAGGTGAATAGAGCTGTTCCGGGCACTTGCTATCAGTACTTGTGCCTATCCTGCTACACTCGTGCATATGAGATGTATAAGGTCCTCAGAGGTGGAACCAAGGTGAATAGAGCTGTTCCGGGCACTTGCTATCAGTACTTGTGCCTATCCTGCTACACTCGTGCATATGAGATGTATAAGGTTCTGAGAGGTGGAACCGAGGTATATAGAGCTGTTCCGGGTACTTGCTGTCAGTACTTGTGCCTATCCCGCTACACTCATGCCTATGAGATGTATACTGTCCTCAGAGGTGGAACCCAGGTGTATAGAGCTGTTCCGGGCACTTGCTGTCAGTACTTGTGCCTATCCCGCTACACTCGTGCCTATGAGATTTATAAGGTCCTCAGAGGTGGAACCCAGGTGAATAGAGCTGTTCCGGGCACTTGCTATCAGTACTTGTGCCTATCCTGCTACACTCGTGCATATGAGATGTATAAGGTTCTGAAAGGTGGAACCGAGGTGTATAGAGCTGTTCCGGGTACTTGCTGTCAGTACTTGTGCCTATCCCGCTACACTCATGCCTATGAGATGTATACTGTCCTCAGAGGTGGAACCCAGGTGTATAGAGCTGTTCCGGGCACTTGCTGTCAGTACTTGTGTCTATCCCGCTACACTCGTGCCTATGAGATGTATAAGGTTCTGAGAGGTGGAACCGAGGTGTATAGAGGTGTTCTGGGCACTTGCTGTCAGTACTGTTGTGCCTATCCCGCTACACACATGCCTATGAGACGTATAAGGTTCTGAGAGGTGGAACCGAGGTGTATAGAGCTGTTCCGGGCACTTGTTGTCAGTACTTGTGCCTATCCGGCTACACTCGTGCATATGAGACGTATAAGGTCCTCTGAGGTGGAACCGAGGTGTATAGAGGTGTTCCGGGCACTTGCTGTCAGTACTTGTGCCTATCTCGCTAAACTCGTGCCTATGAGACGTATAAGGTTCTGAGAGGTGGAACTGAGGTGTATAGAGGTGGTCCGGGCACAGGTTGTCAATACTTCAGCAAATCAGATGTACCCGTGCACATCAAGCTTTACATGGGCAGAGGCTGAACCTGGGCACATCAAACTGCTGTTGGCATTAGAGGGTGGTAGAAAGGGCAAAAAAGTGTCTTTTCGAAGATAAGTTCATATATGGAAATGCAATTGGTTTATTTACTATAAATGAGAAGATGGCATTTGGGGACATAAGTGTTATTTTATTAAAAATGATGGTACTTGTGGACCAAATTAGAGTATTTCATGACAATAGGGGTAGGAAAGTTAATGATCATAAGCAGCTGATATTTAAGTGATGTTGTTTTTCCAAAATGTATAGGTAAACGTTTGATTGAGTTTATTTACTAAAAATTAAAAATCTTGGTTTTGCGAGTAAGGGTGTAATTTCAGAAAACGGGAACCTTCTGTTTGTGATTAAATTGATTTATATAAAAACAATTACAGGCCAGTATTTGAAGACAACTTAAAGGGAATATTTAATAAAAAAGGAAGGAGATAAAATTCACATTTCATAAAATCGAAAAGCGAGTATTTGGGAAACAGTAAAAAAAAAAAAGCTCTTAACTGGGGACAACATAAGTGAAATTATAGAACACAATAAACTGATATTTAGAGATGGTAGTTCACTGTCAGAAAATGCAAGTAAATGTTTTGGGACAAAATTAGTTTGTTTAGTAGCAATGACATGAAGATATTTGTGGACAAGATGAGTACATATAAGATACAAAGCTGATATTTTTGGGACCAGGAAGGTTTCACTTATTACAATGGAAGAGTAGAACTTGTGCTTATGATTCGTTTTTATAGAATAACAACTGAAATTTGGGAACAAAATGGACTTTCTTTGCGAAAGCTACAACGAGTGCATTTTCTAAATGTTTTTTTGATGGAATGTTAGTGGTAAATCATGCTGAGTGGGAACACTTCTTTGCTGATGCTACAGAACTCTTTCTGTGGTTCAAGAGGGCACTTTCTTGCTGTTGTTCCATGACTCGCGGAGGCAATTCATCATCAATATTGAAACCTTGTTCTATCATTTCACCCATTACCTTTACCTGGAGCCTGAGTGCAGTGCCAGTGAGATTGGTGTTCGATAAGGGTAGGTCTTATGTCTGAACCTGTAAGAGCTCTTTAACTTTACTGGTAGTTCCGCTGCATGAGCCTGTGGGGGGAAACGGCCTTAACAACGCGGGCTGAGCGACGCGTGCCTTTTCCCCGCAAGCAGAACCACGCTTGCCTTAACCACGCATATGGGTGATTAAGGCAGTGCGCGGTCTAGATGTCTGGATGGGCGGGGCGAGGAATAGGAAGCGTAGGGACTGAAAGCTCGATGGGGACAGGAAAGAGGGGCTGGGTTTGGGGGTGGGGGTGTACTTTTGAAGGGCTGGGGGTAGTTTTTAGGGCTCAGGGTCGGGGGTAGTTTTTAGGGCATGGGGGTGGGGTTGTTTGTAGGGCTCAAGGGGGGTCTGAGTTGTTTTTAGGGCTGGGGTGGGTGGGGTTGTTTTTAAGGCTCGGCGGGGTCGGGTTGTTTTCATAGCTGGGGGGTTGGGGTTGTTTTTAGGGCTCAGGGCGGGGCTGGGGTTGTTTTTAGGGCTCAGGGCGGGGGCAGGTTGTTTTTAGGGCTCGCGGGCTGGGGTGTGATCTTTACCACACATATCCCTTTACCAGTCATGCATGTACCACAAAATTGCGTGGGAAAGGCATGCATGTAAAGGAATGCATTTTTCAGAGGCATTCGTTGTTCGGGCAGCGTTGTAGAGGCGCGCGTTGTTTAGTCATGCGTGCCTCTGTCATACAACCCGCCTGTGAGATTTAACCTGCTACCTAAGGCCTGTGATTGGGAGAGCGGAATCCACTTCCATTTTCCCATCTTGTGGCTTCCAGGTAGATTCTTAGACATGTTATATGAGTCAGAATCTACTCTGAAGGGACAGGATTGGAAAATTAAATTAAGTCTACAATAGAAATGAAGAATATTTTTTTATACATGTTTTAAATTTAAAAAAAAGATAGCCAAGCATTTGAAATGTTTGGCCAACTGGCCAATTTTCTTGGAATAATGTCTAAAATGCAAGGTTTGTCCATATTGTTTTCAAAATGTACTTGTGGTGGTGAGCATGACAAGGGGTGCCATAGCCAAGGCCTGCTGTGCCCGCTCGCTTTACACACTTGATGCAACAGAGAGTGTTTATTGAAATCCAACCACTCTGGAAGACCATTGCGGGGTTTTGGCACGAGATGCCACCGTGCAGACTTTCAGTGACAAATGTCACTGAATATTGCAAATAGTAGATGTGTTCTCGGCAGGCCCAGTAGATGTGTTCTCGGCAGGCCCAGTGACAAACATCCCTGAATTTGAGAGGGCTTGGCCATAAGCTAACCACTTATTGCTTGCAGACGTCTATGACACACCCTCCTCCCTGAGACTTACAGTGACCCACGAAATTGAGTATGTGAAAGTGTCCAGTGGCAATCACCGCTGTGTGTGCCGGCCCAGTGGCACACATCTTTGCGTGTGTGCAGTCCTTATCACACACACCCGTAGCTTGTGTAGACCCAGTATATAGTTCCCCTGGGTTTGTGTATGCACTTAGTGAAAGGCTCACCTGCATGTGTGTGTAGAGGGGATTTCCAGTGAGACGTGCATGGGTGCGTGAGGGCTGTTAGTGACACACCTGTGAGTTTGTACAGGTTTCTGTTGACCCACACTGTGGGTTTGACAAATGTTGCTTGACGCACACATTTATGTATGTGCGAAGGGACAGACACCACTGAGTGTGTCCAGACTACGCACCCCTTAGTTTGCCATTGACATGCATTGGGTGTGTGTCCGACCCCAGAGAGACAACCCCCTGAGCGTGTGCATGGTCTGAGAGACACACACCGCTTCCTAGCAGGGCCCTGCGGTTTCTACAGTTCAACACATCCCGCTCGCATGCATGGGAGTGTACCTTATCTCTCCTGAGTGAGCCACTCACTGCATATTGTAGGCGCCATCTATGCCAGGTTCCTTTTGCAGTGCAGCATCACTCCTCTGACCGAAGCCAGATGTCTGGTTGGTTCTGCAGTGCAGCATCACTCCTCTGACTGGAGCCAGATGTGTGGTTGGTTCTGCAGTGCAGCATCACTCCTCTGACCAGAGACAGACATGCGTGGGCCCTTCTGCAGTGCAGCATCCCTCCTCTGACCAGAGACAGACATGCGTGGGCCCTTCTGCAGTGCAGCATCGCTCCTCTGACTGGAGCCAGACATGCGTGGGCCCTTCTGCAGTGCAGCATCCCTCCATTGACAGGAGCCAGACATGTGTGGTTGCTTCTGCAGTGCAGCATCGCTCCTCTGACTGGAGCCAGACATGCAGGTCCTTCTGCAGTGCAGCATGACTCCTCTGACCGGAGACAGATGTGTGGTTGCTTCTGCAGTGCAGCATCTCTCCTCTGACCGGAGCCAGATGTGTTTTTTTCTGCAGTGCAGCATCACTCCTCTTACTGAGCCAGATGTGTTTTTTTCTGCAGTGCAGCATCACTTCTCTGACTGGGGGCAGACACATGTGGTTGCTTCTGCAGTGCAGCATCACTCCTCTGACCGGAGCCAGATGTGTGGTAGCTTCTGCAGTATCGCTCCTCTGACTGGAGTCAGACATGTGTGGTTCCTTCTGCAGTGCAGCATCGCTCCTCTAACTGGAGCCAGACATGCGTGGGCCCTTCTGCAGTGCAGCATCCCTCCATTGACAGGAGCCAGACATGTGTGGTTGCTTCTGCAGTGCAGCATCGCTCCTCTGACTGGAGCCAGACGTGTGGGCCCTTCTGCAGTGCAGCATCACTCCTCTGACTGGAGCCAGACGTGTGGTTGCTTCTGCAGTGCAGCATCGCTCTTCTAACTGGAGCCAGACATGTGTGGGCCCTTCTGCAGTGCAGCATCACTCCTTTGACTGGAGCCAGACATGTGTGGTTGCTTCTGCAGTGCAGCATCACTCTTCTAACTGGAGCCAGACGTGTGGGTCCTTCTGTAGTGCAGCATCACTCTTCTGACTGGAGCCAAACATGTGTGGTTCCTTCTGCAGTGCATCACTTCTCTGACCGGAGCTAGATGTGTGGTTGCTTCTGCAGTGCAGCATCACTTCTCTGACTGGAGCCAGACATGCGTGGACCCTTCTGCAGTGCAGCATCACTCCTCTGACCGGAGCCAGATGTGTGGTTGGTTCTTCAGTGCAGCATCGTTCCTCTGACTGGAGCCAGATGTGTGGTTGCTTCTGCGGTGTTATTCCTCCTGCAGTGCAGCATCACTCCTCTGACCGGAGCCAGACTCTACTGCAGCACCACTCCTCTGGACCATGCAGGTAGTTCCTTCTGCAGTGCAGCACCACTCCTCTGGAGACATACAGGTGATTCCTTCTGCAGCGCAGCATTACTCCTCTGGACCATGCAGTTGTTTGCTTCTGCAGTGCAGCACCACTCCTCTGGACCATGCAGGTGTTTGCTTCTGCAGTGCAGCACCACTCCTCTAGAGACATACAGGTGGTTCCTTCTGCAGTGCGGCATCACTCTTCTGGACCATGCAGATGGTTCCTTTTGCAGTGCAGCATCACTCCTCTGGACCATGCAGGTGTTTGCTTCTGCAGTGCAGCACCACTCCTCTGGACCATGCAGGTGTTTGCTTCTGCAGTGCAGCACCACTCCTCTGGAGACATACAGGTGTTTCCTTCTGCAGTGCAGCATCACTCCTCTGGACCATGCAGATGTTCCTTCTGCAGTGCAGCACCACTCCTCTGGACCATACAGGTGGTTCCTTCTGCAATGCAGCACCACTCCTCTGGATCATGCAGGTGGTTGCTTCTGCAGTGCAGCATCACTCCCCTGGACCATGCAGGTGGTTGCTTCTGCAGTGCGGCATCACTCCTCTGGACCATGCAGATGGTTCCGTTTGCAGTACAGCACCACTCCTCTGGACCATGCAGGTGTTTGCTTCTACAGTGCAGCACCACTCCTCTGGAGACCTACAGGTGGTTCCTTCTGCAGTGCAGCATCACTCCTCTGGACCATGCAGATGTTCCTTCTGCAGTGCAGCACCACTCCTCTGGACCATACAAGTGGTTCCTTCTGCAATGCAGCACCACTCCTCTGGACCATGCAGGTGGTTCCTTCTGCAGTGCAGCATCACTCCTCTGGACCATGCAGGTGCTTGCTTCTGCAGTGGAGCACCACTCCTCTGGAGACATACAGGTGGTTCCTTCTGGAGTGCGGCATCACTCCTCTGGACCATGCAGATGGTTCCTCTTGCAGTGCAGCACCATTCCTCTGGGCCATGCAGGTGGTTCCTTCTGCAGTGCAGCACCACTCCTCTGAACCATGCAGGTGGTTCCTTTTGCAGTGCAGCACCACTCCTCTGAACCATGCAGGTGGTTCCTTCTGCAATGCAGCACTACTCTCCTGACTGGAAGCATGAATGCTTGTCACATAGTGCCTTCTCTTTAAGCACTATTCTTGGCAAACAATACCTCATGCTATGCCCCTGGGCCTACCTTGTGCTCTAACTCCCAGGCCTCATCACTGACAACAACCACCGCAGCCTTCATAATGGTGCTCGTTGTTTCTGTGTGTCAACACCAAAGAGATACGGGCCCCGTCCGGAGGGTATTGTACCAGAATATTGTGTCTTAAACATTGTTCTACGATAATGTAGCCAGAACACACACATACACACACACATATATATATATATATATATATATATATGAAACAAACAACCACCTCCCACAGAAGCTCTATGGAAGAAGGCACGGACTCGAGGTGGTTCCGGATTCGGCATCTTTTTATTTATTCAGGTCGCCCTCAATCCCAAGCGCAAAGAAAGACGCGTTTCAGCCTTCAAGAGGCCTTTGTCAATCTAGTTTGGCGCTTAATTGCACCTGTATTAAGTAGCCCTTCCCACCGGACTGATGAATAAACACAAACAACATACTATAAAGTATGTGATCAACTCACAGATGAAATACAACATGTATATACTGTCCACAGCTAAAAAAATCAGCATAAATACAGGTGAGGCATAACTTCATAAATATTACGCACAATGCATGTATTTTGTTTGGTAAAATACCGAAAATGTTGTCTGCATGGATAATTATACATGTGAATCACCAAAATAGTTTAATCAGAGTGGGATTAATGTGGGTATTTAAAAAAATGCAGCCAAACTCGTAATCTGTTGCCTTAATGAAAATATATAACTCATAATTTAAAAATGCCACTGCTGTCAAACGTTATTGTTCATGTCCGCTTTTGTTAGCCAATGTCACAAAAGCTCACCCGAGCTGATAACAAGTCCGCGGCAGCATGACCTCTGACCTCAACTTTGAAAATCGAAGTGTTTTCCTGCCATAATATCAATGTCACAATCCTAATGAGAACCGAGCACCGGGACTGGATAATTAAAGTCTCATTTCGGGGTATATATATATAAATTATGCAAAAAGGAGCAGAGAACCTTGGGTAGTTCCAAAGTTTAGGTGGACAACAGTTCCTGTATAGAGCACCATACAACACCAGCAACACTCTGAAATGTCTGCTTTTCTATCACATTTTTTTATATATATATATATATATATATATATATGCTACGAAATTTATTAACCCTTTATTTTTTTCTCGATATTGTGACATGCAACAACTTCGTCCTCACATAGTTTTGCCTTGAAAACTGCCAATATTTCTTCACAAATGTTAGAAAATCTGAAAACGGATATGCCATTTTAATATGTAGGCAAAACGAGTGCGTAACATTTATATTTCAAAAGACCCTCCTTTTAGCATGAGATAATCATTTGAAGTTGAGGGAATATGAGTTGTAGCGTAGCATAGCATGTACATAACAATTGATCTTCAGAATTCAGAGCAATCCATGTATTCAGCATCAAGGGATGATGAGTCCTCAAATATACCCTCATCTATCTGCATAAAACTATCTATTTCTTTCTGAGTCATAATCACAGCATGTGTATGATGGACAGGCGTCTTCTGCTTTGGTGTGAGAAGTGTAGCGCAATAAGAGCAACAGGCCGGGAGACATTGTATATAGATGCAACAGGTGAGGAAAATGCCAGTGACTATGGCCAGGAAAGCAAGGATCTTCCAACCCCAGGATGCGAACAGACCCCAAAACCACCCACATAGGGTCCAAGTACCAATTTCCTGGTGAATGTCAGAGGAGAGTCTGTGCAACTTCTGGATGGCAGCATACACATTAGGGGCGTTGTCTGGGATGTATACACAACAGCTGCTGCCAATGATGCGACAGGCCCCACCCCGATCACCGAGGATGACGTCTAACACCATCCGGTTTTTGTAAGGCAACAAGCCTCGTAGCCTGGAGCTCAGCTGTGATATTTGTCAGAATCCCCGCTGTTGTATTAATAACCCCTTCTACAACTCTTGTGAGTCGACAAATATTAAGACTATTGGACATGGGGCCCAAAAAGGGTACAATATCCTTCATGGCGTCTGTGAACTGTTGCAAAGTGGTATCTGTCTGATCTGTATCTTCTGTGTTAATAACCCTTCTAACTCTGGGCAGGTATGCACTCCTACGCTGCAATCGATGGTCCTTATGGTAATTGGACGGTGCTATATACACTGGGGGAAGAAGAAAAGAGAGGTAACATATACCTGACCACCCCCTAGGAAGCCAAACATAAGCTTGGGATCCACAAACAAAATAGACATTATATGGTGGGAGCAAAGGCAGGCTATTAATCGTACTCAGTATATATGTGTAATTACAATTACTCTCTCCCACTTTCACCTTCCCAATTCCCTGAACACAGAAACCAGCTGTTGTGTTGACTACTGACACTGGCATCGCTTTGTCCTTGGTAATATTACGGGTTTGGAAAGATCAGAAATATTCAGTGGCGTTGAACCCTTGGAAATCTAACATTTCATTTCGAAACCATGTTTCGTTCTTTACCTTCTCATATACATTCATACAGGCTGTTGGAGACAATTTTTATTTTATTTATTTTATTTAATGCGATTTTATAGAGCGCGAACTTTACCCGAAGGTGTCGGAGCGCTTTACAAAGGGACCAGTTACAGTACATAAGGATTTCAGAGTACATGAGTTACTTAAAAGATACAAACAGAAAAACTCAAAATTCACATAAGAATGGTAGTAAGTACAAAAGCCTACTACAGATACTAGTGGTTAGAGTTACATATATACAAGTTGCAGATTCACTCAAGATTACATTTTAATAAAAGTAAAAGCGGTAAGGGTTGGAGAAATAAAAATACAAATTTACAAAGTATTTACAAAAAATGTACCAGGCGTCCCTTGGTCTCCTAACCCCGTGTGAGTAAACCCTTGATGGAAACATATATATTCTACCACAGTGGAAGAGTCAGCAGATGTCATATTTATAGCAGAAAATTGAAAGTGATAATGCACCATAGCAAACAGTTCAAACCACCCTTCACAACTTCCGAGATAGGATAATGGCATCGATAATAAAATATCACTCTTATGTGTAACTGAGGGGGGCAATCCACAGATCCAGCAATTAGTAGCATTGGATGTATCATGGGCCTGATGCAACATTTGTAAAAATACATTGTCTGCGTAAGTTTTTCGATGTTCTCCTTTGTGAGGGCCAAAGTAACAAACGTGTTCAGGGGGAACAGGTGTTGTCCCAATCAAAGAGTGTACAGGAAGTAAGATATCCCTAATACAATTATTAGTGCAATAACAACTATTGATGCAAAAACTATTTTACTCTTCGTGGACCAACCCCACTCTGGACGCGGAGGTGCAAAGGGCTGTTCTTTCTCAGTAATGGGCCGACCAAACGGATACATTGTAAACAAGGGAAAGGGAATGCAATGTAACTGATGAAAAAAGGGGGCAAATGTTCCCAGTGTCCGTCTGAGCCTCACTGGTAGACTCCTATTGTTCATCAACGTTGGCGCTCTTGAGCACCGGCGGTGGAGCTGCTCAGTCCTAGCTCGGATCCGTATCCCACGTTGCAGGGTAATGTACTTCCCTCCTGGGGAGCACACTCAGCTTACCCTGTACAATGTCCGACCATAGCACCAATCTCACCTCTCCTTAAACTACTGTTGCCTGACTTGTCGAGTCCATCCCTGCTAATCTGACTTTTCCTTTGGTGCACTGTTCCTCCGTCGGAGGCGCAAATTGTACCTAGCTATGCCAAGCACAGAAGGGTCAGTAAAAAGGGGTTCAGACACAGAGGGGCCAGTAGAGAGGGGCTCTTGAATTGCCTTAATCTCCGGGGGCACTGCTGAATTTAGCACCTCCTCATTTTCTGCCTCTGTTTGGGTCCACATGAGTTGGGCGTCCGAAAAGGGGACGAACCGTGGGACTCGCTCCCACTTCGAGTCCCCTATTCCATCTCGAACCCACTGATCATAGGGTAAGGGTAGAGGCACTTTGCGGCAGTGTTGACTATGAATCCAATTCTTTCGGCCTGTGACCTTGACTGCAGTGCAGGTGGCAAGGAGCACCTGGACTGGCCCCTTCCACCTCAGCTCCAAGTTGTTCCTTCTCTGAAAGTTCCGGATTAATATGAAATCTCCAGGACAAATATCATGTCCTGGCCCCTCGGGTACTGGCGGTAGGGAGTCTTTAATCTGTTGGTGAATAGAACGCAGACTTTTAGTTAACTCATACAGGTAGTCCACTAACAGAGGATATTCAATTTCAGAAAACCTACAAGGACGTGGGATGCCCCAGATATTTGCCGGGCGCCCAAACACGACCTTGTAATGGGACAGTCCTGTTCTAGAATGCGCTGTAGTTCTCGTGGACAAAAGAGCTAATGGTAAAGCATCTGGCCACTGCAACCCTGTGCTTTCCTGAATCTTTGCCAGTTTCAGTTTGAGATTACCATTGTACTTCTCAACCAAACCTGCGGACTGAGGGTGATTTGCAGCATGAAATTTTTGTCTGATATGGAGTCTCTAACACACCAACTGAATCACTTTAGCGTTGAAGTGGCTTCCATTGTCACTCCAAATCAAACGGGGCAAGCCGAAGCGAGGAAAGAACTCCTTCAGGAGTACTTTTGCAGCCGCTATGGCTGTATTTTCTTTCATGGGATAGGCCTCAACCCATTTACTAAATGCACAAACAACCACCAACACTTATTTCAAATTGTTGACTCGATCCATTTCTATGTAGTCTATCTGAAGGACCTCAAAAGGGAAAGTGGGAGGTGCGAAGTTACCAGGTGGCGTAGGGGTACCTTTTCCAGGATTGTGCATCATACACACCATACAATATTTGACCAAATGAGCAGCAGTCTTTGGGATATTATCATTTTGCCATACAGGGTCTAGCAACTTACAAGTACTCTTAGCACTGATATGGGCTAGCCCATGTGCCATGGTGACTACGGGAAGAACATTCGCATCTGGAAGCATCCATCTCTGTTTCCCTGACTTATCAGTCCAACACCCCTCCTCATCCAAACGTGATGTGCTTTTCTGCCATATCGCTAATTCCTCAATCGTTGCCTATGTATCTCCTTGACATTTTCCAGCGTATCCTCAAACATGGCGACCTCGGGCACCCACCTAGCGGGACCTGCTACAAACATCCTTTTCATCTTTGTTCTGGCTGTCTCCTTAGCTATCTGGTCTGCAAATGCGTTCCCCTTACCCACGTTGTCAGTAATTGTCTTGTGGGCGCTGCACTTTACTTTCGCTAATTTCTTGTGGAGTGTCAAAGCCGATAAAAGCCTATGTATGAGGGGACCATGTTGGATCTTCATCCCATGAGAAGTGAGAAACCCTCTCTCTGCCCAGAGCCGTCCAACATTATAGGCGACTCCGAAGGCATACTGTCAGTGTAGATATTGACAGCCAGTTCCTCACTCAACTCACAGGCTCGAATAAGGGCAACGAGCTCTGCAGCTTGGGCCAACTGATAGGGAACTTGTGACATCTCAACTAGCGTGTACAGTGTTGTGATTGCATATGCTGCAGTGGTGGTGCCATCTGTTAATTTGAAACAAGAGCCATCAACATAGAGTTCCCCTTGGGGGTCAGATAAGGGAACAAAAGTCAAGTCTACCCGTCCCTTCGTCTCTTCCTCAGTCCGAAAAATACAATCATGTATGTCAATTTCCTCCCTCTCAGAAGGGAGGGGTAGTAACGTGGCTGGGTTCAGAGGGGCACATCTTTTAATCGTGACATGTGGTGCAATAAGAGTTAGCTCATAATCGGTCAGACGTGCACTGTTGAGGTGCTGCGTCTTGGTCTTATTCAAAAGGGTATCCCCAGCATGCCATGACTGTGAGGTCAGTATCAAGTAGAAGTCCAGCCGATTGCCTTATAGAGACGGCCACAGCCGTGACCACTCTTAGACAGCTCGGGAGGGCTCTTGCGACAGGGTCAAGAAGAGCAGAAAAATAAGCACACGGCCGTTGCTTACCTCCAAAGGCCTGTGTTAAGACAGAGAGCGCACAGCCAGCCGTCTCGTGTATGTACAGCACGACGGCTTTGCATAGTCAGGCGTACCAAGCAGAGGCGCAGAGCAAAGCGCAACTTTTAATTGCTCAAAAGACTGCTGACATTCAAGCGTCCAAGGCAAGGATTCATGCACATCTTTAGTGGTTAATGCTATCAGGGGCTTTGTTAGTAACGAATAGTTAGGAATCCATTGGCGACAATAAGAAGTAATGCCAATAAAAGCGCGCACATCCCTCTGAGTTTTAGGGATAGGCATTTTAACAATGGTACTGATGCGCTCAGGGGTCAATCTCTGACCCTCCTTCGACAGTAGGTGACCTAAGTAGGTGACCTCCTGTCGACAATATTGAAATTTGGAAAGGGACACTTTATGTCCGTGGTGTGCCAAATACAACAATTTAACCGTACTATCTTTGCAACCCTTTTCAGTGTCAGAAGCGATGAGAAGGTCATCTACATATTGGAGTAATACATTACCTGAAGGAAGGGTGAGAGAGTCCAATTGTGCTTTCAAAGCTTGACTGTATATACTAGGGCTCTCAGTATAGCCCTGAGGAGCTCAACAGAATCTAAAGCTTCTGCCAGCGAGTGTAAAACGAACAAGTGCCTGCTGTCTGGATGGATCGGAATACTGAAGAATGCATTTTTCAGATCAATGACAGAAAAGATTAGCAGAGGAAGGAATCATCGTCAGAAGAGCAGTAATATCAGTGACCACCGGGAACTGGGGAACCACTATTTTATTAATTTCGTGCAAGTCAATCATAAAACGATAAACATCAGGATGATCATCAGAGGAACCTGAAGGTGCCCTCTTAAGAATAGGAAGAATAGGGCTATTACACACATTAGCAGTCGTCTCTTCAACAACTCCTGACGCAATTAAATCCTGTATAATTTGCAACAAGGCTCGTTCCCCTGCCTGCGGTATTTTATACTGAGGAATGCGAGGCAAGATAGCATTATCTTTAATTTTAATGGAAACCGGAGGTATCTGCAATAGTCCTACGTCCGTGTCACCCGTTGCCCACAACGAAGGCGGCACGTCCTTAAATTCAGCAGGGAGGGGCGCATCTTTGGACAGACACTGCTTAGTGCTGACCACATTCGGACCCATTGTTATATAGACACCTTCCGGGGAACAATAAATGGTTGCATGCAACTTCTTTAACAAATCTAAGCCCATCAAATTCTCCCCACAATTAGATGTCAACAAAAATGGCGAATCTACAGTAAAAGGACCTATAGTCAGTGTAAGAGGTTTTGAAATGGGGCTCACAACCGGTACACCAGAAAATCCTACCGAAACATTGTTATGGCCAGACAGAGCTGCCCCGGGGACCAGTGAACGAGAAATAGAGCTATTCATTGCACCTGTATCCACCAAAAATTCCTAAGCTGAGCCATGCAAATCTGCAGTAACGTAAGGACCGCAATGATCTACAGGTATCTGAACTGGTCCCTCACTCTGTCCCTGGCTGTCCTAGCTGTGAGACATTCCTGTCACCTCATCTATGTCATAATCATCGTGGTAGTACTGCTTGCCCTTAGGGTCGTCAAAGTAGTTCATGTCAGCGTGACCCTGCGAAGTCCCAACTGACTGAACTCTGTCTCCGCGACCCCGTCCACGAGACACTCGTCCCCTTGGGACTGCCACCTTCTGCAAAAGAACAGGACACTTGCTGCACCAGTGTCCCTCCTCCTTACAGTACGCACACTGGTTCGGCCCCACAGACGTAGTATTCCCACCTGTACGAGGAAGCTGTTGGGCCGTACCACCACGTTCTCTACCATTCCCTCGTGAAGCCAGTTGCAACAACACCTTCATCTTCAATTCCTTATGCTTTTTCTCCACCTTCTCCTTCTCCTCATTTTCCCTATGCTCATAATACTGTGCCTTACTCAGAATTACAGAAGGGGAGGAGGTAGTCCAAGTGCTCTCCGAGGCCTGCAGCCGAGTCGCGATCTCAGGAAGCAGGTTCGTAACAAATCTATTGAACAGTCGGACACCCCCCTCCACCGACAAATCCTGGCCGCTAAAATCCCAAATAACGCCTTCAAACTGAGTGAAAAAATCAGACACAATTTCATCTTTCTTCTGACGACATGCCGTTAACTTGTCCCAATCTACCCTTGTCGGTGGAATAAGAGAATGCATATACGTAATAATTCAACCAGGTAAAGCCAGTATTTCGGCCTTAGGATTCTCACCAGGCTTCCTCTCCTGGTCCCATGCTTTAATCTGATCCCAACTACCACCCAATTCCACAACATGATCCTGTGTGTGCACCTGTCTCCAAATATCAACGGGTACCAGTAAACCAAAGAACATTTCAATATCCGCAAGTGTCATCACTGTTGAGGAAGGAGCCTCAGTCAATTCTTTATAATATGCAGTAGGATTTTTTCTAGGGTCGGGTAACTGAGTCTTAAGGGACAAAACCGCACTCTTTTTCCATGGAGTGTACACCCATTGTTCTTGGAAACAGGCTTCTACCCTTGGTCTAATAACAGTATTCTGCTGATCCCGCAGCTCCGGTAGTTCGGGGTGGTATATGGGGTGGACTTCCCTCATCGGAAACTGGGATACTGTCTTTGGACTCTTTTCAAGCAACCTACTCCGATAAGCGACCAGCTTCGCAACATTACCGAAAACATCACCAGGTGCCATATCTGCAGCATATACATGGTCCCTAATATCATAAATAATCTGGGGTGCTACTTCATTGAAACACTGTTCCCACAGTCCAATCAACGTAGCCGACATGTGCTTAAAAGCATGCTGCTGCACAAACGGCTCATAATCTTTCATTACACTCCACACATCCTCCACACTGTAAATGGGGTGACGAGCCCACTGAGCGGCCTGATTGGCTACCACCCTTTTCTCTTCATCTCCCACATCAGATCGTATCGGTATCCGTCCTAGTCGCTCCCTAGCTGTCGCCCAGTCTCCGTCCCCTAGACAAATGCACGGGCGTTCCGCTGTTCAGTAATGCAGGGGGATGGAGTAACAGGGGAGAAGTAACAGCAGAAGTACTAGGCACCAACGTTGCTGCCGGCTGCGTCATAGGTGTAAGTGCTGGAGAGAGAGATGCTGAAACAATAGGCGTTACAGGGAGACTGGCAGTCATCGTAGCCATAGAAGGCAAAGTCAAAGAAAGGGAAGGAGGCGCGTTGGCCGAAACAGCGTGATCCATAGCAGAAGAAGCAGAAGCAGCAGAGACAGAAGGAACTGATGACTGGGGCTGGGGTATGGCAGGGTATATTCTCTGCGGGGCATATGGAGGTGGAGGTCTAGTATCTAACAATTCCTCCACAAATGCGTCATTTTCCTCTCGAGCAACATAAGACTTTTCACATTGTAATCGAAATTTCCCATCAGCACACTCTATTCCTTTTTCTATCGTCTCTCTATCGTGCGCTACAGCTTTTTGAGTCAATGTCTGCATTCTCCCCTTCCGGGACTCTTTCTCTGCTTTCATTCGTCTCTGTTTAGCCTCTTTTTGCCATGTTCTGAGGGAATCAAACATCGACTGCCTACTCCTTTCCTGCAAACAATTTTTCCTGCAGGAAATTAATTTTCTGTTCATCAAAAGTGCCCGTCAACGGCCACTGCAACTCGGCATTGTCCCTCCTATATTTGTGCCATAGTGTACTAAACATAATAGGGCCAATGCCATGTTTGACGTACATGTCAAAATTTGGAGTGCCTTCTGGAAGCGCCGGCTGACTTTCTTCCAATCGAGCATCAGTAGAACAACAACAACAGCCCAGACAAAACACCTTACTAAAACACAGCATTTTTCAAAAGAAAACAAATTCACTATTTATGCCGAGCAGATATTTGCAAATATCTTTACCAAAGTCAAGTACAAATCAAAATGGTACCATGTTTATAAAGAACTCAAACAAATTCAAGCGCTTGTCCAAAGACGGTCTTCAGTCCGCGTCAAATACAAATCAAAATGGCGCCATATTCACAAAGAACCAAAACAAACTCACCTGGTGCACACAGGTCGAACAAGTTTATTCTCCACTGCCGACTCTTCGGACCAAACGGTCAGATCCAAGGGTTTCGCCGTTCAGGACCCCAGTCTGGATGATCACTGGACGAGGCACCACCCGGTCAGATAGACGGGGCAGCTGCAAGTACAAGACTCTCTCGTGCACGGGTCCCCGGTCCGCCCGTCCGACCCGACGTGGCCCCGACCTCCTCACCCGTCCGCAGGCAAGGATGGGTCACCCGATGGAGTCCCTATTCGGGCGCCAAATGAAGGAAGTGACCTGATTAGGGTCACCCGGGTCACTCACGACCACCTCTCAGCCTTCCATATAAATGAAGAGTCGGTCAGACAGTAGAGAATACAAACCAAAGGTATTTATTAGAGGTACACTTGAGTGGAGTCCGGTCTGACTAGCCTCCTTAGATTGCTGCAGAGGGACTGATTTCTGCCAACATGGTAACACATAATGTACATCTCTAGAACCACTAAAGACACGCCCAGACTGGAAATTTCCACTTGGTAGCTAGTGAACAAAAGAGATACAGAAGGATGAGCCAACATCCCGGGACCGGGTACGTGCTACAACAGCGTCAAGGTTATTCTGCCTGTGCCCGCCGCTCTAAGGGTGGGAGCAGGCCTATCTAGTGAGAAAGGTATGTAATAACAAAACAGTCTATTCATTAGTAAAGCGAAGCTCAACCTTGGAGAAATACAAAAAAGGAATATCGCAGCTGCTTTCTGCTGAGGCGGACAGAGTGAGACAGAAGTTAGTTTCGATCATGGCTCAAAATGTCGGCTCAACTTAAAATAGTGCAGCGAATGCTAACTTTACATAGTGCAATATGTAAGCAAAACGAGTGCATAACATTTACATTTCAACAGGGTTCTGCTAGATGTTTTATTTTCTTAGTCAAAATGGATTGCAGTTAAGAGGGCTCAAATCTCAACAGGAGCACAAGAGGCCTGTTTGGGTAAAATTATAATTTTACCCTCAAAGTGTTAAAAAGGTACCAATTTTGCAACTTGCCAAAGTAAAGAACTTTGTCCCCCTTTGGAAAAACTTGCTATAACATAAAGTGTTCCAAAAAAATGTTGATCTTTTTCCTGTGAAAAGGTTTTTGCAATATAGTTTTGCAATATAGTTCTCCTACTGCGTACCACATGTAAACAGCTAGAACGGGCCTGGAGAAAGGATTATGACCTTGCAGATAAAAAGCTGTATCAGGATGCTATCAAACGATATCATAAGGCTATACATCTGGCACGAGCGGCCTACCTTACTAACGAAATTAAGTCCAGCAATAACCCTGTGAAGAGCATTTTCAAAATTCTCAATGATTTCAAAAGTAGGAAGGATCCCCCTACCTCGACGATTGCGTCTGGGCAGCAATGCGAGGTTCTGGCCACCTTCTTTGTTCAGAAGGTAGAAGCCATCTATAAATCCTTCCCCACTTGCCCCCTGGATCTTGCGGCCCCATTAGCGTCTCGGCCTATCGCTACCCTGGCAGTAATACCCCTTATATCTCAGGATGAGCTTCTCACATTGAGTACGAAGGTCAAATCCGGTTCCCCTCTGGATCCCATGAGGCCTGCCCAATTTAGAGATTGCCTACCTATACTTCTCACGCCCTTATGTCAGACGATTAACTCTTCTTTCATCACGGCGGTGGTCCCCTCGGTATGGAAGCAGGCAAGGGTGATCCCCCTCCTGAAAAAACCCTCATTGGACCCCACCAAGCCGGAAAATTTCCGACCTATTTCACTCCTGCCTTGGGTTGCTAAAATCGCTCTGATACTGCTCGATCTCAGCGCCGCGTTTGACACGGTCTCCCATCAGATCCTCCTGCGCCGTTTAGAGGAAGCAGGGGTAGTCGGCTTGGCACTGGAGTGGTTCCGGTCCTTTTTGTCCGACCGATCTTTTCAGGTCTCCGCCCCTCCCTTCCTCTCTCACGCCCATTCCATCAAACAGGGGGTCCCCCAGGGCTCTGCGCTAAGCCCTATACTTTTTAATCTCTATGTCCAACCCTTGGCAGGAGTGGCGCGGGACCATGGCTTGACCATGGTCTCCTATGCTGATGACACTCAGCTGGTGGTAGCCCTCTCCGATGAGCAGTCTCGGGACGCCATACAGTTCCGGAATGGACTAGAGGCGGTTGCACGCTGGATGACCACGAACTGCCTTCAGCTTAATGCCAATAAGTCTGAAGTGCTGTTGGTGGGGAACGACAAGGGGCTTTGGAGTACACAGTGGTGGCCGGCATCTTTAGGTTGCGCCCCAACCCCTAAGTTGGTGGTAAAGAATCTAGGGATCTGGTTTGACTCCACTCTTGGATTTCAGGATCACACAAAGAAGATCGCCGGCACCTGCTTCGGTCTTCTACGGGGTCTGAGGCCTATATTGGGGTTCTTCGACCCAGCCACACGTCAGCTGATAGTTCAGGCGACTATTTTATCAAGACTTGATTATGCCAACTCTTTATTGCTAGGTGCCAATAAGGCGGAAGTGAATCGCCTTCAACGAGTCCAGAACGCAGCCGCTCGAGTTTTGCTCAGGCTCCCTAGAACATGTTCTACGTCGGGCGCTTTGCGCTGCCTCCACTGGCTTCCCATCTCCAAGAGGATTGAATTTAAGACATTGTGTTTGGCCTTCAAAATTCTAAAACTTTCTTCTCCTGAGATTCTATCCAATTTGCTGGTTCCCTATGTCCCTGCTCGCCAGCTACGTTCCGCTGACCAATTTTTGGCCACTGTCCCCCGAGTGAAACGCATTCGGGCGGGGGGCAGATCCTTCCGTTGTCTGGCTGCTAAGCTATGGAATTCCCTCCCTTTGCAGATTCGCCGCATAGACTGCCTGTTATCCTTCCGTAAGGCCATCAAAACGTACTTGTTTCCTACAGTCTAGCCCTCGTCCTCTTTGACACTGCATTAGCGCCGGGACGCCCCTTCGCTGGGGCAGCCGTGCGCTATACAAGTTTACTTAACATAACATAACATAACTACTAGAGAATATGTTTTACAGTGATTATTCCCCACAAAACTAATTTTTTGCAAGACTTTTTAAATTCTTTTTTTATTTATTTTTAAATAAAGATGTTTGTAAAAGCAAACTTCCTAAATTGAATGCACCTGTAGCATGAAGTACCTGTGTAAAAGTTAAAGAGACGTCCATTTTGGTAAGGTTGGGCGTGAGTGTCACACCGAAGAGCGGGGGCTAATTCCTGACACGCCTTTATAACCCAATGCACTTCAACTCTGCTGCCATCTTTTAGCAGTAGATGCAACTGCAGCACAGGAAGTGAGTGCGGAAGGGGCGGAGCTGCGCGGGTTATTCCCAACAGAATTTATGATTAGAAGTAGAAAAGCTAACAGAAAGCCTTCCGATCTGAAGGCCTAGGGGGCTGTGTAAGAGTCAGTCACATATAAGAGCACCTTGGAATTTAGCAATCCCACCTCTGAGTCCAAGCCCCCTCCCCCCCCCCGGCCCCCACACATAAACATCCTTCTATTTGTCACATAGTTCTGCATCATACTTGGACCCCAGTAACTCTCCTTTAGATCACAAACCTACGTCCACTACAACTGAGTAATTCCGGCCAAGCCTAGGAAACCTTCTCCCTAATGGTGACATAGCTGCCATTGGTGAAGCAGGTGCAGTGGTACCGGGGCCCAGGCGTGCTAAGGACCTAGTGGCATAGCTTCTGCTGTTTTTCACAACCCAGCCGTCAGACAAGGTTCGTGTTCCTACCTTGCTTTAGGGTGATAGGCACACTTGCTACACCACTGGCTCCCCCCAACATCCCCCACCCCTTCCCGGTAAACCCCCGTCTACTACCACGTGGTCTGGGTGGTGGACACCCACTCTCATTTTTAGGGCCTGGGGGTCTTTTTTATAGTCAGACTTTGTCCCAGAGCAAAAGAGAGAAAGGAAGAAGCGAGAGAAAAGAGGGAGTAGAGAAGGGAAGAAAAGAAAAGAGAGAAAGAAGGAGGAATAGAGAAAGGAGGAGGGAGAGAATGGAAGAAAACAGAGAAAGAAGGAGGAAGAGAGAAAGGAGGAGGGAGAGAAGCGAAAAAAGAGGTGGGAGAGAAGGGAAGAAAAGAGAAAGAAGGAGGAAGAGAGAAAGGAGGAGGGAGAGAAGGGAAGAAACGACAGAAAGGAGGAGGAAGAGAGAAAGGAGGTCGGAGAGAAGGGAAGAAAAGAGAAAGAAGGAGGAAGAGAGAAAGGAGGAGGGAGAGAAGGGAAGAAACGACAAAGGAGGAGGTAGAGAGATGGGAGAAAGAGAAGGGAAGAAACGACAGAAAGGAGGAGGTAGAGAGAAAGGAGGGGACAAAAGAGAAAGAAGGAGGAATAGAGAAAGGAGGAGGGAGAGAAGGGAAGAAAAGAGAGAAAGGAGGAGGGAGAGAAGCGAAAAAAGAGGGGGGGAGAGAAGGGAAGAAAAGAGAGAAAGAAGGAGCGAGAAAATGATATAGAAACACTGACTGGGAGGAAGCAGGGGTGAAACAGAACCAGGTGCTGAGACAGGAAGTATGGTGCAAGACGTGGTATCAAAACTAGGCGGACTTGGTTTTCGAACAAGCTCCTATGAAAAAACTTGCTCCTAGCAGTATTTTCATTTTATTATCATTATTATAAATAAAGCCCGCGTGTGATGCCCTGGAAAGCACCCCCCCTTTCTCTGGGTTTGTGCTCCTCCCAGACTGGCAGCCCCAAGACTCCGCCTCCACATGTGAGCACCGGGTGCACATTTCTCGGCCCGGCCCTGGCACTCTAAGAAGCAGCTTGGCTGCCAGTTGTCTGGTGGTGCCAGGTCGGTGCGTCCCAGGCGCCCGAGCAGATGGCACCAATCTGCCGGGTACCATGTGCCCAGCCTTCTCTTCCAGGGTAGGCCTTCTGTCTCTGGTGGCCCTCCTCTGCCAGGACTGGCACCCTCCCAAACTAAGTGCTTCATGGGCAGCTCTACTAGCTGGCGCTTAACCCCCTCTGTGCTGGTGCACAGACAAAAAGTGGCAGAGCTGGGGCAGGAAGGGCTGGGCCCTGCCACCGAAAGACATCCCTCGCTGCCTTAGCAATGCTGTGTGCTAAGAGGGGGTGCTGTGAGCCGAGGAACCCCCTAAACCAGCCACACAGCAGGCACTTAGTGGGACATCATGGCACTGCCCCTTGAGCGGAAATCATCCGAACTTGTAGTATTGATAATGGTGGTTGGCAAACAGCCATCCATATGGTCACACTTGTGGTGGCCGGAGGAATTGGGCCCAACACCGACTCCCAAAGTTAAGGTTAAAAATCTGGGAGTCTGGTTTGACAACACCCTATCGTTTGCAGAGCAGATATCAGCTGTCGCGAGAGCATGCTTTGGCACTCTAAGATTGCTGCGTAAAATCTTAGATATACTGCTATTAGATGCTAAAAAGACCATTGTGCAAGCCCTTGTCACGTCCCGTCTGGACTACTGTAATGTCCTCTATCTGGGGGGTCGCAAAAAGTAATTTGAACATCTTACAGAAAGTCCAAAATGTAGCTGCCCGGGTGATATTGAATATCCCTAGGCGGGCGTCGGTGGGGGCAGCCTTTAGGGAACTGCACTGGCTTCCGGTACAGGCCAGAATCACCCTTAAGGATTTGTGCTTCTGCCACAGGATTATTAACGAGAAAGGGCCGAGGTACCTGCGCCCACTACTCACTGCGTATAGACCCACCCGGAACCTTAGGTCTATGGGCACGGCTAAGTTGGTAGTACCTAAGGCCCGTAAGGCACGATCAGGAGGTAGATCCTTTGGTTTTCTTGTGGCTAAGGCCTGGAACAACCTACCTATTGAATTGAGGATCCACCCATCTGAAACAATATTTCGTAAAAAACTGAAGACCTGGTTCTTTCAAGCACCCCCTGGGGACTGGTGGTAGCTTCAGGCTACAGGGCTTCTTGCTTTAGGATCAGTGGGCCTTGGGGGGGGCGGTATTAGAGCTCAGTGGTATTGGTCTGTGATGTCCTAGCGCGGGGACACTCAGTTGGAGTAACCAGGCGCTTTATAAGCTTAATAATTATAATAAAGAGACTTTTCTTGAATGTGAATTTAGAAATTCTTAACAGGTTAGTATGTCAGAAATGATAGAAGTCCTGGGGCAGAGTCAGTCATAATTCAGGTAGTGTATGATGCATGGCATATGCATACCCTAGTTGCAGCGCTTAATTTGTAAAAAAAAAAAAAAAAAGTGCAGTGGTCCAAAGCATTTCTTAGATGTCCGCTGCCAGCGCTTCAAAATGCCAGGGTTGCCGGATACCGAGGCTGCCTGCTCTTGATTCCACCTCATGCCTCTTTCTTCCACCACCCTACACTTCCTGTCTCTTTATCTCATGAACCCCAAGGCTGCCTGCTCTTGATTCCACCTCATGCCTCTTTCTTCTACCCCTACACTTCCTGTCTCTTTATCTAATGAATACCGAGGCTGCCTGGACTTGATTCCACCTCATGCCTCTTTCTTTCACCCCCTACACTTCCAGTCTCTTTATCTCAGGAATACCGAGGCTGCCTGGTCTTGATTCCACCTCATGCCTCTTTCTTTCACCCCCTACACTTCCAGTCTCTTTATCTCAGGAATACCGAGGCTGCCTAGTCTTGATTCCACCTCCTGCCTCTTTCTACCACCACCCTGCACTTCCTGTCACTTTATCTAACTCTTGCAGGTAGGTTTTTTAATCCGTGCTTTTTCCCTTTGTTACAATCTTCGTCAATCTTTCCCAATTTTCTTCTTTCTTAGGTCTCACCTAACAGAGCGCATTTGATGACTCTTGCGAGACATATTGTTTTCTAACAGTGGGTTTAGCCGCTGCCCATTGTTTACCATTGGCTGGCTCCGTTGTTAGCCTCATTTGCTTGCTTCTTATTAGTCAGGTGCTGTAGGCTTCTCTCCTCTTCGCGTGATTGCCACACACCTGAAGCATGGACGTTTTACTTGTGCCCTTCCACTGCTCATTTTTTTACACACTACTTTTTTCTGTGTGTCTTATTTACCTACTTCCCTCGTGTACTTCTTCCATCTCTGTGTTCCGCTTGTCCACCGAGTCTCTGGTGTCCGGTGCCCCCCCCCACCCACCGTCCCTTTGGTTGTTCCTGTTGGGCTCCCACCCCATCCTCCCTTTGCTGTCCGTGGTCCCATCCACAAGCCCTCCCAGTTCTGTCCTTGCTGCCCTTATCCGTTGGTTGTGTTCCTCCCACCACCCGCCCTCCCTCTCTTGTTCGTGTTGCGTCTCCACCCGCCATAACGAAAAACAAAATGTGCTGTGACGCTGCCAGCACTGGCCATGTGATATTGTTTATTCCCCACATTCTCCGTTGTCCGAGTTGCCACCCCACACACCCTCCCACCATGTTGTCCCCCACTCTGCTTTCCTCCCCCCAGCATTAAAAAAAACACGTTATGACACACCACTGCCAACGCGGGCCGCGTGTTAGTCCTTTTTTTTCTTTACTTCCAGCCAAGCTGCCCCGCAGCAGCACTGCTGTACAACATGGCTAAAAACATTGACAAAGGCAATACCTCGGGTGGGCAAGACCTACTGGCTTTGCCAATACTTGTTCGGTCTTATTCTGGGTCAGAGCCAGCCAATGAAAAATAGGTCCCGCTTCTAAATATGAGTTCTGGTGCCCACCACCTGCAACCACTGCCACAAATGAATCACAGGCTGGGTGAAGAAAAGCAGCAAGCTGTGCATTAACTTGCAGGCTTCTTTGTTTCTCAGGAATGCCAAGCAAACATAGACTTCCCTTGACCTCCACCCCCTCCTCACCCTGTTTCTTCAACCTCAAAGCTCAGTCTCTGCCGTCTCTCGATATTTCTCCCAAGCTCATCCTCTCCTTGTAGCAGCCACTGATTCCCCCTCACACTCACTTTTTTTTTTAAAGTTCCACCCCAACCACGTTGTCTCCATGTTGAAGCCACTCACAGCCATTGCTCAATACTTATATGGCGCCAGTAGACCTCAAAACTTCCACGCAAGGCGACGCATCGCGCCACCTCTTTCCCAGACCAATCAAACGAGGCCATTACTCCCGTGGGAGCCAATCAGAGATCAGAAGGCAGCATCCCCTTGTGGCAGTCCCAGAATACATTGAGCGCCAGGGCATGACATCATCCTCCTGGGGCCTGGCCCTCAGCTGGAGGCGAGACTCAGAGGCAGGTGAACAAGCTCGGTGGGTTCGTCGCCTGCAGCAGAGAGCCGCGTGTAACCTACGAGTCAGCGGTTCATATGTAGGCCAGAGTAACCCAGACTTTTGTACTTCTTGGGGAGTGAAAAAAGATAACGTTTGAGTGTGCGAAATTGTTCATTCTTTAGATATAAGTAAGCATATACCAACAACACGTTTCTTCACGAGCTGACCTCCCCAACAACCTATTGAACTCCACCTAATTCAAAGGGCAGCTTTCTACATAGGAATACTCCATCCCCTGAGGTGGGACATGTTTAAGGAGAGGTTTGGATGCAGAGCACAAACCTACTTTATTGAATTACTTTTAGGTCTGGCCTTATCAAGATCTATTGATTTAAATAAAAAATATAGGTATAATATACTTAGTTACATAGGCTTTCACCCTTCCATCTTTTGGGGGACGGGGAACCGCGGTAGTCCATCAGTTTGGTGGATGGGGAACTCCGCTAGTCCATCAGTTTGGTGGATGAGGTACACTGCTAGTTTGTGGTGGACAGAGTACCCCGCTAGTCCATCAGTTTGGTGGATGAGGTACCTCTCTAGTTTGTGGTGGACAGGGTACCCAGCTAGTCCATCAGTTTGGTGGACGAGGTCCCCCGCTAGTTTGTGGTGGACAGGGTACTCCGCTAGTCCATCAGTTTGGTGAACGGGGAACCCCGCTTGTCCATCTGTTTGGTGGATGGGGTACCCTGCTAGTCCATCAGTTTGGTGGACGAGGTACACTGCTAGTTTGTGGTGGCTAGGGTACCCCGCTAGTCCATCAGTTTGGTGGATGAGGTACCTCACTAGTTTGTGGTGGACAGGGTACCCCGCTAGTCCATCAGTTTGGTGGATGAGGTACCTCTCTAGTTTGTGGTGGACAGGGTATCCAGCTATTCCATCAGTTTGGTGGACGAGGTTCCCCGCTAGTTTGTGGTGGACACGGTACTCCGCTAGTCCATCAGTTTGGTGAACGGGGAACCCCGCTTGTCCATCTGTTTGGTGGATGGGGTACCCTGCTAGTCCATCAGTTTGGTGGACGAGGTACACTGCTAGTTTGTGGTGGCTAGGGTACCCCGCTAGTCCATCAGTTTGGTGGATGAGGTACCTCACTAGTTTGTGGGGGACGGGGTACCCAGCAAGTCCATCAGTTTGGTGAATGAGGTACCTCACTAGTTTGTGGTGGACGGGGTACCCAGCTAGTCCATCAGTTTGGTGGATGGGGAACCCCACTAATCCATCTGTTTGGTGGACGGAGAACCCTGCTTGTCCATCTGTTTGGTGGACGAGGTACACTGTTAGTTTGTGGTGGACAGGGTACCCCGCTTGTCCATCAGTTTGGTGAAAGGGGTACCTCACTAGTTTGTGTTGGACGGGGTACCCAGCTAGTTCATCAGTTTGGTTGACGAGGTACCCCACAAGTTTGTGGTGGAAGGGGTGCCCCGCTAGTCCATCAATTTGGACGGGGTACCCTGCTAGTCCACCAGTTTGGTGGACGAGGCACCCCGCTAATTTGTGGTGGACGGGGTACCCCGCTAATTTGTGGTGGAAAACTCCCCCGACAAACTCAAAGCGATGCCCAAAGTCTTCGGTGGGAAAATCCTGTCAGGAAAGAGAGAAGAGGATGAGAGAGGGGGGGGGTCTGGGAGGAGAAAGCCCCAGGTGGAGGGATGCGCAGAAGCAGGCAGAGAAGAGGCGGGTGTGAGGACCATGGAGGCAGGAAGAGGAAGGAACACGTGCAGCCGCAGGGCAGCCGGAGTGACAATTGGAAGGGGAGATCGGAGGGTGGGAAATATCTTCACACAGCTCTGAGGGCGCGATGAATAAAACATGAGGGAATCTGTCTGCCCTGCACCTGTCACGGCTTCCCCCACCCCCCCTCACGCCCCCAGGAAGAGATGCCATATTCTCACCATTGAAGTCTTTGCCAGAAGCTGTGCCCTGTAATAGGGCCCGCGGTTGCCAACTTGGCACCGTGCCCGCCTCCATTCAGTGCCACAATGAGGGTGCGAGGGAAGGGGCAGCTGGCACGGCAGATGGCACCGCTCACCTGCCAAGGGGCACACACGAAGCCCGACACAGCTCGGATAACAGGCCGATGGGCCTTCCGGGGCGGTAGCGTGAGATGGGCACGCTCGCACGCCGTACAGGGCATATTCTATTCAGCCCTTGCTGAGGCGGGTGGTGGAGATATTGCGGAGGCACGGACAGTTGAAACAAGTCCACGCCCTGACCTCTCTGACCCCCCAATGGCCCTTGGACATCTCTCGGGACTCAGTACATGGGGCTCCCCTAGGAGGGCATCCCCGTGGGGGTGGGATGGGAGAGAGCGACTTGATGACAGAGGGGGGCAATGCTCCTGTCGTCTCCTCCAGGTGAGCCCCCCGGTCTCCCTGAACTCCAGCAGGGATCTCACAGCTCACACCAATCTGCCTCTTGCCGATGTCCATCTAAAATATTCCAGGTATGTTTATTCCCACGCCAGTCAATAGTAAAGCGGTTTCTCTGTCTCAGAAGTGGACAGGATCGGCCCCCTGCCCCAAGTGGGCAGCAGACAAGATACACCCCTCGTGCCCACTGTAGTGCAAACATGTAAACCATGTACGGCATACAGAGCAGCCTCTTACCAAGCAACCAGAAGCGCTTCAGTGTCACATGAGAGTAGGGAGCGCTATGCAAATGAAACACTATAAGAGCGCTGTGAAGCAATCCTTGTGATAGTTTGGGCGCATTTCAAATGCCAACGATATACCATATGACTCCAGGTCGAGCGGGCGCCTTGTCAGCTGTCGCGGGCTTTCCATTACGAATCTATGTTTTCAAGCACGACGTTCACTGCAATGTACAATGGGCTCGACTACAAGACTACAAATCCCAGAATGCACCGGCGCAGCTAATGAAAGTATGGGACTGGAGACGAGGTGTCTCTGTAGCATGGAGTCACATGGCAATTCTTAACAACCACCACACCCCCACGCCATTTTCCCCGCAGACATTAAGGGTATTTTGTATGGTCTGTGTTCCACACCGGATGGGGTTATGTATCTCCCCTGTCGTGCCACTGAGATGGTTTGCTGTCCCCTAAGGGTATCCGTCCGGGGATGAGAAATTTGGAGGCATCTCATGATCTGTGTCCGGCCCTCTCACGTGGACGTTTCATGTTCCCACTCATGGGCATTATTAGGTCACAAGTGCCACATGCGCCACCATCTAGCGCTTTGAAGTGGCGCTATAATGTCACGGTGTCGTATACAAAATGCATTGCGCCCATCGCCTGCGCTCAGGAAGGACAGACAGACAGTCAGCCTATCCCGGCCTGTCAGTTTGCTTTGATGTATTATACGTTGCGTATTGCACGGACTAAGGTGCTCCCTCCGGGTCCCTGCTATGCGTCCACCCTCTGGACAGGCTCTTCTTTCACCGAGGGGGTGTCTGTCAGAGCCTGTATAAAGTACTCCAGGCGGAGTCTGTAGCACAGATTCGGGCTTCAGTGGTTTTTTTTTAACCATTAGGCAACAGCGCTGGAATACAGTCTTTGTATAGCTGTGCTCTTGTGTGCAGCGCGCGACGAGTCGGGTGTCAGCAGCTTCAGGAGACAGAAACGGGGTGCCCGGGGCATCGTGATCTCAGGCGGTGTGAGCACAGATGATATACCAGCGATGGACCCCCCTATAGCTTATTTATTTGATTTATTCTTGCAGTGTTATGTAGCGCGAACTCGACCCAGGGTCATCGGAGAGCTTTAGACGAGCCAAAGATTACATTATACAAGGTCGGATTATTATGTTTTTAATACACCTGGGGAATAAGTGATTTACCCAGAATCAAATGATGTTGGCGGGCGCCGGGATTCGAACCTGCTTTCCCAGTGCCTAACTGGCAGCTTTGCCCTGTGAGCTCCATCTCCTCGCTCTTATGAAACTTTAGTAACGCTGGGTGGTGAGTACCAGGGTAGGGCAGAGATCAGGACCTGTGGCGAGGGGCACCAGGAAGGCGGCTGTGGTATTGTGACCGGCTGGTGACAAGTGCAGTGAATGTACCAGAGAGATACCCGCTATGGAGCCCATGGCCACACCAGTGGTCGCTCCTGGTAACTACAGAGTCTGCCCGCCATTGCCAAGGAACATGCCTGGTTGGCTCTGGGCACTCGGTGTCCCTTTGGCATATTGTGTGCCAGCTTCCTCTGCCCCAGAAACCACTAGGAAGGCCTTTCAGCCATTTCCCAGTGAGTTCTGGTCACTGGGCGGCTAAGGTGGTGACGTTCAGCCACGTGATGCATCTGTGCTCAGTGGTGGGATTATCTTCATGGAATGTCCTCTGTGTTCTCACTTTGAAATTCAATTAAAATTGCACATTTACACAGTGCTTGAAATGGAAAAATAGAAGTGCAGGTACTCTGTAGCAGAGTACCTGCTTGTTTCTGAGAAGTGCCGGTACTCTCTAGTTACAAGTATTGCATTTCTCTTGAGAAGTGCCGGTACTCTCCCTCTCAAAATAAAACAAGCGCGCGCGCCTCGCGCTAAAAGTAAAAAAACACAAGTGGCGGCAAAAGTGAAAGCGTTTCCCTTACGGGAGCGAGCAGCGCCAGGAGCGATAATTGCTAACACATGGCGCCAAAGCTCGCTCCCGCAAGGGAATCGCCAAACGTGCATGCGTTGCCATTGAAAGCAATGCAACACGTGCACGTTTTTGCCTGCACAGCTGTGTCGATTACAAAAGGTCTTTTTCCTAAGCAGCGCATGCGCGCTGCGTAGGCGAGACCTAAAAAGTGCCGGTACTCCATATTGGCCCATTTAAACCACTGCATTTACACCTCCCTAAACTGCGTAACAACACCACAGCCAGTTGGTGGCTATGACGAGACAATCATACATCTGAATTCAAAAGTCAGGGATGTAGTAACAAGTAACAAGTAAATAGTAAACAGAACTCTCCTGCGTAGGGTAGGGACGAGAATACGGCTTCAGGCTTATCAAGGCCATTCCCCCCGTTTACAGGATTGACTGTTTCGCGTTACTACGGTCCACTCCTATACGGCTATCCGCTGCCGTACCTTACCTTTACTACATTTCACCGGAATGTTTAGATACACAGCAGTTTTGTTTCGAAGCATAGTATTCCATCTCCATAGTGGACTGCTCACCTCGAGACGCGCCTGTCTCTTGTAGACAGCTTGGCATTCCTTTCACATCGGGATGAATACGAACTGGGTTCCCAAGACGCCCTTCGCGACTTTCGATGAGTCATTTAGCCTTGAAAAAGTCCAAGGGACGAAACACGTGTCAGCTGCTTCTGCCCGTCTAACTTTTCAAGACACTGAAAATGTAATTAATAAAATCATCCTTGAGCAAAGAGGAACGCTTCGAACTAAAAAAAGTGTTTTCACTTCATTTCACTGTTTAATATTTCACCTAATTGTACAGACCTCTTGCGTGTGCTTCGGTACTGTTTTGTTGTTCGCCTCCCTAAACTGTGTAAAATGGTCATCTGTTTCCATAGAGGGGTTCTGGTGACATCATACATCTTGAAGATGTCAGCTGAGTAGTTTCAAATGTCAGCAGAATTTCTTGCCGATGATATAGGGGGCAATATACACAGGTTACCTTCGGTGTGTTTTTTATATTGCAGGTTTATTTTAGTGCAATTAACCTTCAGTCAATGTTGGTTTCAAACATGGGATTTTGTTTTCTTAAGTAGTTAGTGATAGACTGGACTTAGCAGCAGTAAAATGAAGAAGAAAAGTATTACATTATGTAATTAAGATTACATGGTTTCAGATAAAACATGCTATGCTTACTTAAAAACACATCCTGACAACAGAAATCAGAAACTGGTGAAGCTGCTTACAGCAAGACGAGGCTAACAGTTTGCCCTGATTTCAATTAGAAGGTTCAGTTTTTATGAATAGACTCTTGGTTAAACAATATACAGCAGTTAGGCTGTGAGAATTTTTAAGTTACTCTTGCAGTCTTCAGCTAACAATGGACCCTGACTGCCGTTAGAATAGTCAGGATTTCTTAAGCTTTATCAAAAATACAGCTAGTTAAACAATGATCAATGACTAAGCTTACAGATGTGTGAAGTTATCCTGCAATGTTCAGCTAACAAGAAGTCGTGATTGAAATTTTAATGGTCTGGTTTGGCTTTAGCTTTCACAAAGAGGTTCCTTTTTAAAGCTGGGCAATGACAAAGCTCCATAGGGCCAGCTCTTATTTTTCATTTCATCAAAATATTTAAAATATACCACATATTTTTATGAACATATGGGTGTGAAACAAAAAGAAAGCATGTGCATCATAGCTGTAAAGACGCTATTATTCTCACTGTTCCGTCAAATATATACACACACATATATATACATGCACTCTCTCTCTACTCTCTCTCTCTCTCTCTCTATATATATATATATATATATATATCTCTATATATATTATTTTTTTCCCCCAAAGGCACGCTTTTCCTAAGTAAGTTCAAGGCACACAATTGACTGCACTCCAGTTTGTGTTTAAGTATTTTGTGGTGGCAAAGTACTTCGACCAAACGATCTTCATCCAAGCCTAACAATAGCTAGTGCTCTATCACTCTTAAAAACAGAAAAGAACAATAGGCATGGAAACAAGACTTAGACTTTCTTCCTACATGGTACCCTCAATGAAACAAACTCATTGTACAAGAACAAAAGTGCAATTTCTGTTCTCGCTCTCGCTTTCTCTCTCTCTATATATATATATACATACATATATATATACATATATATATATATATATATATATATATATATATATATACAAAAACATATATACACACACACATTATATATATATATATATATATATATATATATATATATATATATATATATATATATATATATATATATATATATACATATACACACAGAATCATCCCAACAGTGCAAGTTCACTCCCTGTCTTAGTTACTGAGGTTAGGGAGTCAAAAGCTGGTAAGCAGATAATTGGGTTCCACTTTTCTGTAGTCGATTACTTCCCCTTTATACAGTAGCCTCAGCTTCGCCGGTTAAGCTGAATGCAGCACTTGCAGATCTGGTTTATCTACACTATGGTTGTGCTGAGTGTCACTGCACGGGGCTGACGCCCTGGACGTTTGCCACAGCCATGTTGAATTTGTATGGGGCCCTCGGGCGGGATCAAGCTTTGCACTGGGATTCGATATTGCGTTCTGATCGAAGGGCAGAGGATGTTAAATGTTTAAGATAAAGGGTAAGAAGCAGATATGGCCTCATTTGCCCACATATTGCCAAGCAAATTGGTTGCAAGACGGGTCTGTGGGTTCATAAGATGAAGATAGATCTTCTCGATCTCCTGAAGGGCGGCTTGGATCTCTTCCGCCAAGGTGTACCCTATGACCATTGAGACTTGATACGGTCAAGAGGTCACGCAGGAGAACTGTCCTGTCTGTGTCATTCAGGACACCCTCTCGGAAAGGCAGACGTTCTCTCAGCCGCTTATTTGGAACAGAGCTAGTCTATTCAGGCCGAATGTGGCTGTTTGTTGAATTGTCGACAGGTTGTAGCTTGCGTGTGGACCGATACTGTTTTCTCTGATAAAGACCTAGAATAGGCCGGCTCGATTACAAGTGTTTCAGTGGTTGGGAAAGAAGACTTCTTTGACATACTTAAAGGATGACACTTCACTCACCTTTGTAAGAGAATATATAACTATGGTGACGTATGGCAAAACGACAACAAAGCTCGCCTTTGACTTGAGCGAAGTGCCTGCACTGAAGTGCGGTGTTGTTAGTGTAAAGCAGTCAACTGCAATTTCAGGGGACATGGCAGTCAGCAGCACTTTTATAGGAAATATCAGTCACCAGTTGCTCCATAGTGGTCAGGAGCGATTCTATTTTTTTTTCTTTTTTCGAAGTCTTATATAGCGCGAACTTGACCCGAAATCGGGTATCAGAGCGCTTTACATGAGCACCAGTTGCGTTACATGAGGACACATTCATGTTTTTTGTTCGGCTCGGGGAGATTAAGTGATTTGCCCAGAATCATAGGGTGATGAGCTTCGTTGCCGAGACTCGAACCCGGTTCCCCAGATTTGAGGTTGCCCGCCCTAGCCGTTAGGCTACATCCTCTCCCCAGGTACGATTTCCATCAGCATCTGTTCAGCGGGGTACCCTGGCCAGCAGTACATCGATAGAGTATAATGGTCAGCAGTAGTTTTTGGGGACTGATTGGTCAGTAGCAGTCTAATTGGATATAGTGGTCAGCAGTCGTTCGATAGTGGTTAGGATAGGATGTAGCCGAAGCAACCGTCTGCAGTAATTCGATGGGATACATTGGCCAGCAGAAGTTCGATAGCGATCAGCGCAGTGTGGTAGCAGGTATCTGCAGTTCACTGAGATACAGCAGCAAGCAGCATGTATTGGCCTACAGATCTCAGGAACCGTTTGGTAAGGTCTGAGGATATACCACTCTTAAGCATTGCATTACAATATAAGGACAACACCATTGCAGTCAACAGCATGGTTGTGCGATATAAGCAGGACCACTGGAATTATGCAGTGGGGAGGACCAAAAATGCAACACAGTTCACTAAATTATGCAGCAATAAAAATAAAATTATGCGGGACAATTTGTGATAGCAATACGTCATAATTTTGCCATGTTATCACGTTAACACTGTTTTGGTAAAGGTATCGCCTCATTAGTACCAGTCCAACACCCAAATCCAGTAACAAGCAACTGAAAGTTGACCAGCCAACTTCGCATAGAGCCTTCCACTGCCCGGCAACACAGATCACTGTGATTTTGGTAGTTTTTGATCAATTTGAGCTAGAAACAATTTTATTGTTAAAATCTGCAGATTATGCAACAGAGGATGGATTATGTTGCAAATGCGGCACATCAATAAAAATGTGCAATACGCGGAGACCACAGAATCACAAAATACCAGTGGCCTTGAATGTGAGGATGGCAGCATTGCAGTACGAAATAAGAACAGCGGATTGCAGTACGATATAGGGATACAGTGCTTGGCAGTATTTCTATACAATATATGGAGCAACGGATTGCGGTACGATATAGGGATACAGTGCTTGGCAGTATTTCTATACAATATATGGAGCAGCGGATTGCGGTACGATATAAGGATACAGTGCTTGGCAGTATTTCTATACAATATATGGAGCAGCGGATTGCGGTACGATATAGGGATACAGTGCTTGGCAGTATTTCTATACAATATATGGAGTAGCGGATTGCGGTACGATATAAGGATACAGTGCTTGGCAGTATTTCTATACAATATATGGAGCAGCGGATTGCGGTACGATATAAGGATACAGTGCTTGGCAGTATTTCTATACAATATATGGAGCAGCGGATTGCGGTACGATATAGGGATACAGTGCTTGGCAGTATTTCTATACAATATATGGAGTAGCGGATTGCGGTACGATATAAGGATACAGTGCTTGGCAGTATTTCTATACAATATATGGAGTAGCGGATTGCGGTACGATATAAGGATACAGTGCTCTACAGCATTGCGATGCAAAATAAGGACAACGGCATTGAGTATCAAGACTTTTTGGATTCGATATAAGGACAGACCTGCCAACTTGTGAAATTGGGGAAGAGGGGAAGGTGCCTTAAAGGGGCCGGGCTTAGTGTCGAGCACCGCCCGAGGCACTTTTAAATTCACTGCTTCAAAGCCCCCCTCCCCATGCTCTACCAAAACAAAAAACAAAGCTTTTGAGGCTGCCATGATGCCCTGGGCGGTTTCACACCTCGTAATGGACATGGGCTGAGCAGAACCTCCAAACAACTAGCTGGCAGCCTGCTTTCTGCAAGGGTCTCCAGCTAATTGTATGCCCACCGTGTGATATCAGCTCCTCAACGGGTGACCGGAGACAAAATAGTGTGGCGCACGGTGGCACTGTGTGAGTTGGAAGGCCTGTAAGGGTGTAAGGAGATAAGAACAGCAGCATTACCATACAATATATGTATACAGCACTCAGAAGTGTGATACGATTTAAGGGCCTCGAGCTAGGCAGCATTAGAATGCCATAAAAGGGCAGCATCATTGCAATACAGTGTAAGCATCTGGCACTCGGAAACACTGCAACGCAATATAAGGATATAATACATGGGGTCCTAGTATCCTTGTATAAAAGCTTCACTCTAATTTCCATATTACAGGCAACTTGTGACCTCCTTGTCGACAGAGCTACTGTAATAACTTATTAGAGTTGAGTTCTGATGTCACAATGCCTCCTGCTAGAGCGAGCAGGTGAGGGAAATGCAGGACACGGAGCACAATTAAAGCTGCACTTCAAAAAACTAAACCAAAGCTTGGCTTTTTAATTTTCTGCTCTTTTTTACTAGGAAAACAGCGATAAGTAGAAATGCATATTTATGCCAACATGTTTATTTTTTTCACACTTTAGGTAATCATATGAAAGATGGGATCTCTTTGCATGTTTCTACACATTTTGAGCTACAGTGTTTTTTTTAAAAATCTGATTTGTTATGTAATTGTATTGTAATATCTTTTGAAACAAATACAACTGCATTTTGGTGTGTTTAATTTTGCACTGGAGATAATTTTATTCTTCGTGTTTACAAACATCCTATTTCTTTCATATGAAGCAGCCCCACACCAAGGATTTAAGTGGTGCTTGGGAAGGGTTATGAGGTGACCATGTATTATAAGAGATAAAGTCCCTCATACCATACATTATATGGATATTTCAGGTTACTTCAGAGTTCTATGACCTTATATAGGAATTCAGCTTTTGGCCTCTTCCCTCTATATGGTCACAGAACACCTCTGTGACTTGCAATATCCTTATAATGTACAGATGGTACTTTATCCCATATATAGAGCTCAATAGCATTGAGATACAATATAAGCAGTGGGCCTGAGGAGGAGATGTGTGCTCTCTTAGGAGCGGGCCTGAGCTACCTGAGGAGTGGGAGTGAGCTGTCCCAGGAATGGGCCTGAGCACTCTGAGGAGTGGCCCTGAGCTCTCTGAGGAGTGGGTTTGAGCTGTCATAGTAGTGGCCCAGAACTCTCTGAGGAGTGGGTGTGAACTCCCTTAGAAGTGGCCCTGAGCTCTCTCAGGAGGGGCCCAGAACTCTCTGAGGTGTGAGAGTGAACTCCCTGAGGAGTGGCCCGGAGCTCTCTGAGGAGTGGCCCGGAGCTCTCCGAGGAGTGGGCCTGAGTTCTCTGAGGAGTGGGTGTGACCTCTCTTAAGAGTGACCAAGAGATTTCTAAGGAGTGGGACTGATCTCTCTTACGAGTGTGTATGAGCTCTCTTAGGACTGTTCTGATCTCTCTTAGGAGTGGGCGTGAACACTTCCTTATTTGGTAGTGGTCTGTTTCATATCTACTTTACGAGTTTGGAGAATTAATTTAGTGATTTTTTTCCATTAAATGATAATCCCACGCTGGTGGGCATAAAATGAGAAGGGTTTTTAGATAAACTATGTAGCAGAACCACTGTTCGCTTACTGTAACTATCCCCAGGTTCTGTGCAAAACTTGGTTACCCCATTGATATTAATGACTCTAAGGAGTGGGCATGTTCTCTTCTGAGTGGACTAAATTCTCCTAGAACTGGAACCAAGCTCTCCTAGGAGTGGAGTGGACCTAAGCTCACGAGGAGTGAGTCTGAGCTCTCCTAGGGGTGGACCTGATCTCTCCTAGGAGTGGACTTGAGCTCTCCTAAGGGTGGACTGAGCTCACCTAGGAGTGGACCCAAGTTCTCTGAGGAGTGAGTCTGAACTCTCCTAGGAGTGCACCTGAGCTCTCCGAGGAGTGAGTCCGAGCTCTCCTTGAAGCAGGACCGAGCTCTCCAAGGAGTAGACCCGAGCTCCCATCGGAGCAGGACCGAGCTCTCCTAGGAGTGGACACGAGCTCTCCGAGGAGCAGGACCGAGCTCTCCTAGGAGTGGACACGAGCTCTCATCGGAGCAGGACCGAGCTCTCCTAGGAGTGGACCTGAGCTCTCCTCAGAGCAGGACTGAGCTCTCCTAGGAGTGGACTCGAGCTTTCCTCGGAGCAGGACCGAGCACTCCTAGGAGTGGACCTGAGCTCTCCTCGGAGCGGGACCGAACCCAGTGCTTTAAAAGGGCCGGTACTCACCGGTACTGAGTACCGGCGCTTCTCAGTTTTTTCCCCCTGAGTACCGGAACTTATTTTCGGGCAAGGAGAGTACCGGTACTCCATGAAGCAGCAGGGCTCAGGCCCTGAAGTACGGGTACGTGCAACAGATGGTGCGTGTTGAGGTGCTGCTCTGGCTGGCAACAGCCTGTGTATTTCTGGGCTGGGGTGCTCCTGCAGTGTTAGGTTCTCATCAGGCGAGCAAGCCCATTGGGATCAAAGGGCTTCAGACGCCCCACCCCCCTCCCCCGTCGTGTGGCAGCCCGGGATGAGACAGCTTACCAGGCGCGCACACAGCCGCACCCGAGTACTTCACAGGTCTTTAAAAGACCAATTGCTTTTTAGTGAGGCTTTGTTGTTTCTCACCCCTTCTTAGAGCCCCTGCATCTCTGCTGCCTATTGCTGAAAGAATTAGCTCCCCCCCCGAAATTTGACTCTAGTTGCGGCTCTGGTTCTCATTGGCATCGCAACAAGAATGAGGATATGGTCAGAGGTGCCGAGAGTGGAACTGAAGAACCAGGGTCGAATCCCGACGTCCGCTCATCATCCTGTGGTTCTGGACAACTCCCTTAACCAGGGGTCTTAAAAAGTAAGCTTTAATGCAGATGTTCTGATTGTATGTAAATCGCTTAAATGCCCATGGCCCAAATTCGCGCAATATCAAACTGCCAAAAATTAGGCTCTGTACGTATGACATAGAAGCTGATGCTTGCCATGTCTCTTATGTAAGGAGGCAGTTTGATTTTGTGCGAATTTGGCCCATGGGCATTTAAGCGCTTTACATGACAATCGTAGCATTTGCGTTAAAGCTTACTTATGTGGCTATTATTAAATTCCTGGCTCACAGACACGCCCCCAGACACGCCCCTAAATACCTACCCAGTCTAATTAGTGAGTACCGGCACTTCTAATTTCCCATTTAAAGCACTGACCGAACCCTCCTAGGAGTGGACCCGAGCTTTCCTCGGAGCAGGACCGAGCTCTCCTCAGAGCAGGACTGAGCTCTCCTAGGAGTGGACCCGAGCTTTCCTCGGAGCAGGACCGAGCTCTCCTCAGAGCAGGACTGAGCTCTCCTAGGAGTGGACGAGCTTTCCTCGGAGCAGGACCGAGCTCTCCTCAGAGCAGGACTGAGCTCTCCTAGGAGTGGACCTGAGCTCTCCTGGGAGCAGGACCGAGCTCTCCTCAGAGCAGGACTGAGCTCTCCTAGGAGTGGACCTGAGCTCTCCTGGGAGCAGGACCGAGCACTCCTAGGAGTGGACCCGAGCTTTCCTCGGAGCAGTACTGAGCTCTCCTCAGAGCAGGACTGAGCTCTCCTAGGAGTGGACCCGAGCTCTCCGAGGAAATCACGAGGCCGCCTCGGTTTAAACTCATTACATGCCTCCCTGACTCATAATCCTGTCTACGAACACGATGTGCCAGGCCTAGCGAGGCGTGAACTCCCGCAGAGACCCTGGAATCTGCCTGCTGAGAGGGGATGAACGGGGCATCCCCGTGCCAGCTGCGACAGCTGCCGCTATTATTGGCACTCTGAGGATGCCACTGGGAAAGGGCACGGGGCTGGGTGTGGGCGAAGGCGGGAGGGAGTGGTGATGCCAAGGGCTGCACTGTCTGCTCTGCCAGGAGCACTGATTGCAGCCCCTTCTTGTGGGGGAGGTGGTGGGAACCGGGCGCAGAAGGCACGAAACTGCACCGCAATTAAGAGCACATGTCAGTGCCATCCTCTGCACACTGTCACCCAGTGCCAGCTCCTCGCTGCTGCCGGGGGCATTTTTATGCTTCGGGATGTTTACAAAAGGCTCAGCCCTGATCACACCTCGAAATGAAAATTATATTTATAAAGCGCTCGATTGCCCGGAGGCGTCTTGGCGCCTTGTGCAGGGCATGGTGTTCAATATCACACACTATGGACGCGACAGCATGGATCACACCTCATGGAAATGGCACAACACCTCCCACACGCTAGGCATGACTCCTGTCGCACATTACTATTGGCTTCATGGCACTATCTTAAGTGGGGCACAAAACCATCACACATTGTTAGGGACACAGCATCCGTCAGGCTCTGCAGAGGGCATAGCACCAGCCGCATCCTAGGGTGGCACGGCGCCATAGCCACCCTACGCCCCTCTCCTCTCTGCCTGGCATCGGGGACTGTAGGACCCCACAGATCCCATGCTGTAGGGGCCTGAGCTCACAAGGCCTGGCTTCCGGCGCTCACAGCTGGCCCGCGCCGAGGCCCACCACAGTTTATTTCTCCGACTTCCTGCAGGAGGGAGGAGGGGAGGCGAACATAAACACATCATATTTCAGACATCGCCGAAGCATGCTTTACCCGCCCTCGGAAGCAGCTCACGTCTCTGCTGCCAGGGGAAACTTACTGAGAACAGAGCGACGGTGGCCCTCAAGGGTTCCCTCGGAACCAAACACTTATGGAAGGAAGAGCGTCCATTTCAGTGCTGCGCTTTCTGCTGCTACGTCAGGACAGTTTTGAATAATTCACCAATTCGATGACATCGCTAGGCTTTTAAAAGGGGGCGGGGGGGGGGGCAGCCCGCAGTTGCCCACAGCTGCAACACGTCAGTAGGTGGTACATGGTTATGACATCACCGAGCCGTCCAAAGAGGCCATGAATCAGTTTTTTGCTCAGGGATATGACATCACCCAGGTCGTCCTAGCAGAAGTACGTCAGAAGCTGTCACTGGATATGGCATCACAGAGTCTCACGCAGGAGCCACCCATCAAAGTTTGTCCCAGGGTTTTGACATCGCAGCTGAGGTGCATCAGAAGCTGCCACGGGAGGCTGACATCACTGAAGCTTCCACAGGAGCCATGAACCAGCTTCTGTCACAAGGATAAGATATCAAGCAGGCCCCCCTAGCTGAAGTACACCAGAAAACTGTCACCGGATTATGACATCACCGTCTTCCACAGGAGTCACCCATCAAAGTCTGTCACATAGGTATGACATCACCGAGGTGCCTGCAACTGCAGTACGTCAGAATCAGATTCTGTCACAGGGAGGAGGAATACGACATCACGCAGGTTCCCCTAGCTGCAACACGTCAGAATCTGTCACCGGATAATGACATCATAGAAGCTCCCACAGGAGCCGCCCATCAACGTCTGTCACAGAGTTATGACATCACTGAGTTGCCTGCAACTGCAGTACGTCAGAATCAGATTCTGTCACAGGGAGGAATACATCACTCAGGTTCCCCTAGCTGCAACACGTCAGAATCTGTCACCGGATAATGACATCACAGAGGCTCCCACAGGAGCCACCCATCAACGTCTGTCACAGAGTTATGACATCACTCATGTGCCCGCAGCCGGAGTACAGCAGTAGCTGTCACAGGATTATGACATCAGTGAAGCTTCCAAAAAAATCCACGAATCATCTTCTGTCACGAGGATAAGACACCACCCAGGTTTCCCAAAGTTGCAGTGCGTCAGAAGCTGTCACCGGATAATGACGTCACTGAGTTTTTCACAAGAGCCACCCATCAACGTCTGTCACAGGGCTATGACGTCACGCAGGTGCCCACAGCTGCAGCGTAGTGTTTAGAATCGTTTGACATTTTTGCAATAATTTCGCATACATCCAGTGCGGAAAGCAACCGTCTAAATTCACGTTGTTTCCAATGTTGGTCAGATATTCATTCTACATTAAAGCACTTTCTTGAATTGCTTGTTTTCAGAACCATTTGTCTTTGCAACCCTAAGAGCAAGGACTTAGAAGTAATTTCCTTGATTTGTTATAAGCACACACTGCATGCAAATGATTTATTTCAGTAAGGCATCGGTTCGGACTTTGCCAGGTTAAAATATGTGGAAATTAAACCCTTTTCCAAACCGACCTGTTAACTGCTGCAGTGGACTCTGCGGCTAGACATCTAAAATGTGTTTTTTACGAGTAGAGACCCTCGGGCATCTATCTATCCAGGAGACGGTAGTGTCTTCCTTTCTCGTGGTTGCAATTTACTCTTCTTGACAGCAGAAGCGAACAATCCTTTTGATCAAATTAAAGCTTTTCCAAGCTAAGTGTTTCCTTCACTTCAAAAGCTGATTACCTCAAATCCCCCCCGCCCTGGCGAGGTGAAGGGTAAACTCGGAACTCTTTGCAACACAAACACCCCCTGATGTAGCACTAGCAGAAATGATGCAACCACCAGTTGTGGAAATGCGAACTGCAGCGGAAGTCCCAACCACAGGTACTTCATTGGCGACCCAGATACTACCATTCCATGGGGCACACAGGTGATCCAGGCATAACTAGAAGTAGCTAGCAAACCAACAGTGACCCAAGTGAATTATCTGTCCGCAGAAGCGTTAGTTGTGGGTTGAAATAGAACCACAAAAATCAGGGGTATGGAAGTGCCATCATACACCCTTTGACCCCAATGACGTTAAAGGAGTGACTTCCTTATCCCACCGTTAGTTCTCTCAAGAGCCTCCTACATCTTGTAGTAGTACAGAGTAGGCCTGGGCGAAATTTTTATTACGGCAGAGTAATTTCGCATTACGCTTTTGATGCAAAATGACGCAATTATGGCAGTTCGCGTAATTTGGAGTAATTTGGCACAGGTACAGTGAACGTTGTGAGTGTGAGCAGCTGCTGCTATTCATGTTCTACTGCATTTAGAGCTAATGTCTTCCTGCAAAATGAATCCTTGGGTCCATTACGGATTTAAGGGTGCATTTGGTGCTAAGAAAATAGCACTAAATGCTTGGTTACACTCCTAGTGTAATGCTGCATAATTTCACATAATTATTCTACAGCAAATTACACCAGTTACACCCACTCACTGGTACAGAGCAGCCTACTGCCCCCTTAGTGTCCAGCTGGTGCAGGTCCCGCACCAGCTCATACCTGTGCACTACTGAATCAACCAGATTCCACAGCCAGGCCTTACAGGTTTTACTCACAGCCACATCCTGATGTAAATGTATGACTTTGAAGGGTGTTTTAACTTCATTTCCGGTTCCCAGTGAAGGTCCTGTCCCCTCTAGAGGGTGAGCTACATCGCAAAGGCTCCTGTCTATAGTTTGAAACGAACTGGCCTTTAGAATACTGGCAAAGCTTCCTAACAGGTAGGTGCCTGTAACAGTCCAAGTGCATGCCAAGTAATGCCTGACTTGCTGGTAACGCTGTACCAGTCTCGGAGTCTGGTTGCAAAAGTGTACATTTCTTTATTGGCCAGTCTGCCACTATGTCAATTTAGATGCCCGTCTAGGAAGTAGAATACCAGAAAATCATAGTCAGAACATCGCCTGGCATAAATATTATGTTTTTAAAAATATCACTCCATTGGAGTTATTAGATACCATATTTCTGTATACTGCATTCTGACATGTGACTGTCTAAGACAGTAAAAGCTCTGTGTTTCACGACAAGGAACCCCAAGTGAAAGGTAAGACGGCGATAGGCTCTCCGGTCTAGTCTGGATTGTGCTTATGAATATCGGGGATATGAATCTCTCGATACAAGAATATTGTGGATAAAATACCAAAGAACAAAATATTGAAAGGTAAGTTCATACAGAGGTAGTGTAGATTTACTATTCCAAACTCCTCATTTACGTTCCTTGACGATATATATATATCGTCAAGATGCATATATGTGGCGTCTACTGAATATCGAGGATATGAATCTCTCGATACAAGAATATTGTGGATAAAATACCGAAGATCAAAATATTGAAAGGTAAGTTCATACAGAGGAAGTGTAGATTTACTATTCCAAACTCCTCATTTACGTTCCTTGACGATATATATATATATTGTCAAGATGCATATATGTGGCGTCTACTGAATATCGAGGATATGAATCTCTCGATACAAGAATATTGTGGATAAAATACCGAAGATCAAAATATTGAAAGGTAAGTTCATACAGAGGTAGTGTAGATTTACTATTCCAAACTCCTCATTTACGTTCCTTGACGATATATATATATCGTCAAGATGCATATATGTGGCGTCTACTGAATATCGAGGATATGAATCTCTCGATACAAGAATATTGTGGATAAAATACCGAAGATCAAAATATTGAAAGGTAAGTTCATACAGAGGAAGTGTAGATTTACTATTCCAAACTCCTCATTTACGTTCCTTGACGATATATATATATATTGTCAAGATGCATATATGTGGCGTCTACTGAATATCGAGGATATGAATCTCTCGATACAAGAATATTGTGGATAAAATACTGAAGATCAAAATATTGAAAGGTAAGTTCATACAGAGGAAGTGTAGATTTACTATTCCAAACTCCTCATTTACGTTCCTTGACGATATATATATCGTCAAGATGCATATATTTGGCATCTACTGAATATCGAGGATATGAATATCGCGATACAAGAATATTGTGGATAAAATACTGAAGACCAAAATATTGAAAGGTAAGTTCATTCAGAGGAAGTATAGATTTACTATTCCAAACTCCGCATTTATCTTCCTTGACGAGATATATATATATATATATATCGTCAAGATGCATATATGTGGCCTTGGGAATAGAACATCTAGACTTCCTCTGTATTCACTTACCTTTCGATATTTTGGTTTCGATATATTGTCCTTAATATTCTTATACCACAATATTCCCCGTTCAGTATTCAGTAGGCACGCCCCAGTCGGGTTTACCCTTACCGGCTTACCCTTCCCCGATGCCCACATTACTATTCAGAGAAATTCAATGGCGCCCACGTCACTGCGCATAAGGCTTCAATGGCTTGGCAGTAAAGATGCCTTGACAAAATCATTATGGCATGCCACATAAACAGTCATAACGAGGAGCATACTGTACAAGCCGCTCTGTGGGTATTTCTTGGCACAGACTGTGCGCACTGTACACAATGTGCTGTACATTGCATTTAATGCCTAATCTGGCAACAGATGAAGCACGTATTGCAGCTGTGTCAGCTTTACCCGCCCGTCTCTCGACTACCTGCTTCTCAGTTGTGTACTCTCATAGTGCCCTCTTCGTCTCCCCGTAACTCTCTCTTTTGATGGACACTAGCCACACTTTCTGCTGCTACACATCTATATTTGAGGAGTTAGAGGAATTAATTAAAAATTGATCATTTTATTTCTTTGACATTTCATGAAATTGCGTGGAATTGCCCTTTTGTTGAGAAATGTGGTTTTTAGTAATTTGCACAACTTTTCCACACAAGGGCGGTCTTCACATGACAAAGTCACACTCAATCTTGCCAGCAAACTGTTTCGAACAGAAAATGACTCTTGGTGTCACATTTTCTGTGCAAACTAGTCTCTTGCGGGTGAAAATTGCGTACATATATGTAATGCAAAATTGCGCAATGCAAAATATCATTACATTTTGTGAATTTCAGGGAATGCAAAAATTTGGGAATTCTGTGAATGTAATTGGCAAAGTTTACATTTTGCCCGTGCCTATTAGCTATATGGCAATATACTCACCTGCCTATATGTCTGTCCAAGTATCTATATGTACATATTTATCTGTAGGCACAAGTCTCCCTAGCATCTCCTTCTCATACCAAGTTACATTGTATTTAATCTCCCTGCTCACTTTTGTAACCCTCCCACTTCATTAGCTGCCTTCTTATCTTGTAAATTCTGAGTTTTAGCTAAAAGATAGCTACAAATTTGAGATTGTTGATCCATTCCTTACAGACATCCTGCACTGCTACACCTCTGCTCCTCCTTCCACCATCATACTTAAAGTTCTCTTTCACCGTCACATCCTATTTTTTCCAATGCCACTTTGATTTCTCTTTCAACGTCACTCCTAACTTCTCCGTCGTTGTAACCCGGATTTCTCTTCGGTCTCCCAGATTGCTCTTTTGTTCACTCCTTATTTGTCTTCTGTTGTTTGTCCTGAATTCATCCTCAACGCTCCCTTGTCTTTGCAGTCTCTTGTTTATTTTCCATCACTTTTGGTTTCTCTTTCCTTATCATCTCACTGGAATTTTCCACAAATGTGAGAAGTTGGCCTGGCATATGCTGTCCACTAGTTCTAGTGGGCACCTTGCACCAGTCCAAACAACCCCTTTGGATGATAGGTTAAAGACAACCTTTATTGAAAGCTATCCTAGTGGTAGCTATGGAGAGCAGCCTTCAGGCTAAGTCTTGAAGGAATGTAAAGCAGCTTGTTTTACCAGTCTATAATCTCTTGAGTGACCAAATGAAAGAGGACCACACCAGGTATATATATAAAATATATGTATTTAGTCTTAAACACACCCTCTAGTCTCTTTATGAGGCTAGAGTTCGAAGTACATAAGTTACAAAGCAAATATCAGCAGTTATTAGCACAATACACGTTTGAGCCCTAGGGGCGTACCAAACCATATACTAAAATAGTGGTATAAGAACCACGACTGAGCTAGACACAAGGCCTAGAGCCTGTAGAAGTGCTTGGACCCCAAGGAACCACCCAAGGTAGTGACACAGGGGACCCACGGGGACGCGTGCAGTGTGAGAACACAGCCGCGAATCGCCGTTAACTTCTATGGGGAAAGTCGTGGTTGGAATTTTAAAGAAAGAGGACACTTCGGAGAGGACTTTCTGTTAGCCCCTTTAAACTTAAGAGTTTCTAGGGCCCATACCCACGTGAGTACCGAAATACTCGAGTTACCTCACCCAGGGAAGCCGGGTGCATACGTGTTAAAAGGTGTCGGGAATCGTCGTCGTTTTCAATGGCGATCTTCTTGAAAGTGCTGCTGCCGTGAAGAGGAAGAGTGTCCGGTGCGATCCAAGCCTGGATCGAGGAAGAGGAGGACCTGAAAGCAGAGGGGACAGAGTCTCGGTCACTAACCAGTGACCAGGGGCACGATAGTCGAATGCCCTCAGATGTTGGGTGCTTCAGGTGAGTTGACAGGTGCCTTGACTCTTCAGCCACGAGGTCCAGGGGGCGTCGACGATGACCAGGAGCTGGAATTGAGCTGTCCCACGAAGTCTGTCGAGTGCTGCGGTGTCGGCGACCAGATTGGGCCCAACAAGCCTTGGCAACGGCAAGTCACAGGGAAACGAAGAAAAGGCTGCGGTGCAGACTAGCAAGGTCTGAGGGACTCACCCAGCGAGGGTAAGTCAGGGCACGTCTGGAGCAACCAGGAAAGCCCAAGCAAAAGAAGAGTTGCCTTCGGGAGGGCCCACTAGCCAACGGACTAGCGATTGTGAAGGAGCCTCGAGTGGACGCACTTGGAGCTGACTCACAGGACACTCGTGGAGTGGAGGCCAGTGATCTTCGGTGCAGTCGGTGCTGGAGGCGGGGGCTACTCGGAGCCCAAAGCACAACTTCGTGGAAGACCAGGAAGAGGATGCACTTGCAAAAGTTCTCGGTGTCCAGGGGTCATGGTTCCACGTTACCCACGACAGCTACGGGTCTCAGCTTTGCTGGGGTCTCAGGGCAGCCTCGGGAAGTCTGGAAATCCACCTCTGGTGTTGCAAAGACTTCGGCGTCCGGCGGGAGCTTCAGTGATGCAGACCGGACAATTGCTTCTTAGGTGCCTGCCAAGCAGGGGAGTCACTCCTTGACCCCAAGGGAGATTCTTCAGTCCTCTAATCTTCAAGTAGAGCATCGAAGGTCCAGGATTCGGCTTCAGAGTTTCGTCCAGGGTAATCTAAATCCCTAAGGACTGGGGTCCCATACTTATACTTAAGAAAGGGGCTGGACTAACTCTGGGGACCCACCTATGGGAGGGTTTGGAAAGAGGGGTGGCTACACCCATTTCCTTTGTCCAGTTTCGCGCCAGAGCAGGGGCAGGCAGCCCCTGCAACTGGTTCGAACTGGGGTATGCACAGGGACACCAAGTGTGCCCCCAGTGCAGGACTTCAAAGCACTCAGAGAGTGCACCACCCAGCCCTAATCCACTAAGGCCTGTCTGGGAGGTGGTAACACCTTCCTGAGACAGGAAACCTAATGTCCAGGCCTCCCCTGCCGAAGTTTCGGTCAGCAGCAGGAGGCCAGACTCGTGTCTGTGGCTGCAGCATCCATTTTGTGATGCCAGGCTCTGGTTAGATGGTACCGGGTATACTAGTGCTGCCATGTGTTTCCCTCTAGAAGGGTGGGATCATACTCCCACACCAGTTACTGGGGTGGGGGTATGATTCCAAGGTGTTTGACACCAAACACGACATGTTTCCGTGCAGCCATCCCAAAGTTAGCATTTACTGTTTAGATATAATGCACTTAAGAGTATATGGTCAGGCTGCACCACAGACAACCCCGGAGAGGAGATTCCGAAGGCTGCAGAGGGGCTCTGCTCATGCATGGGCACCCTCTCACATAAAACCAAGCACCCTGCCTTCAGGATTGATAAGGCCTGCCATAGGGGTGACTGATAGGTTTGTATGTGCAGTGATAGGTGAGGTATAGTGAACCTATATCTCATTTTGATAAAACAGAGAGGTTTAGTATCCCGATCTAGTTACTTCGTAATCACTTAGATCGCGCCCAAAATGGATGCTTTAATCATCTCGTAGCATAGAGTGGGTAGCGTTCTAGTGTTGCAGCATATTCGTCCGGACTGACGCTGCCGACGTAGTTCCTAATGCGCTTCGAGGCGTGGCCTCGATACTTTAAGAGGGCCGCCATGTACACAGGGCATGGTTCTACGCGGCGTGCGGGAGAGACGACAGTGATCAGCAACAGCTTACCTCGCAAGCAGTAAGTCTGTGTAGAGGCGCCTGAGTAATTTGGTCAATTGTGGTAGCAGAGTAAGAAGAAAAAACGTGGCGAGTTCTTCGCCATTGGCCTTTTGAAGTGGGTCTCTTATAACCTTGCAGGGACACCGTTAAAAGGAAGTAAACAATGAGTAATGATGGTCTAGGGCCCCCGTTTTCATGTTCACTCGCATCATTATTATTTTGGGCAAGTGTAACACAAGAGAGTGGATTTTACTATTTAACACACATTTAGTGGTCTTTTCCTCATTTAACATCTAAAAGAGGGCCCCGTTTGACATCAGAAGGGAAGGGGGTCCCTTTAATGAGTGTTTTTTGCTTTGTCTACAGAGAGTGCTATTAGGAAGCTGTTCTCCTTCCCCGCCAGTTCGAGTTGTAGATTTATATAAACTCGGTAAGTCTGTGGGATGAGTAGCTTGGTTGAAAAAGTGGTGCTTCGGATTCTTTTCGCACTATTAAGTGCTTATGAATGGTATACATCAATGTTTATGGGAGAGTTCACATAGCAGTAACTCTCATTACTTTTTGTTGCACGGATAAATCGTCATTGAAAATATAACTGGGGCATCAATTAAATTTATGAGATATAGAGCACCCGAACTCCGAGTATTTATGGAGGATGAGTGCCCCCCATGTTTTTCACAGTGTGTTTAGAGTGATTGGAGGTGTAGCACCATTATTATCTTTGGTGTGTTTTTAAACGTTTAACATGAACAAGGCATTGGGCACTATATATATTTCGTTTTGTGTCTTTTGGCTTTTTAATTATTTATGCAGGTTCCTCTTCACATGTGAGGGGCTCCATGGAAGGTGATATCCCCTCTTACTTTTGAATTTATAGAAGAGAGTGATAGCACCCAGGATCACAGAGGTGAGAGTCCTGAGGAAAGCCGGGGCATTGTTCATTGCCGGCTGAAACATGTCGACACCTATGCAGAGTGGAGCTGGTGGAGTCTCATTATAAGTTCCTCTACCTTGGCATCCACTATCTTTTTTAATCCTGGATAGGGGACCTAATATTAAAATTGGAATAAGGATTTCCTATGACCAGCTTTTATATCACTTTTTCTGCACCATTTCTCACCCTTGGTTTTACACTGTATGTTGTATTGTCTTCCCCTCCCTATTGCTCCACCTCCAGTGTAGGGTCAACACGGAGGTATGTTAGCAGCCCTATGATGAAGCATGACACAGCTTGCTGTGTGTGAGGGCAGTTTTTAAAGCTTGGTGCTTTTTCCTTTCATTCACTTATTGACACCTATTTTCACTATTTCGTTTTCCCTCTTCTTTTTGTGATTCAAGTGACACAGGGGACCCACGGGGGACGCGTGCAGTGTGAGAACACAGCCGCGAATCGCCGTTAACTTCTATGGGGAAAGTCGCGGTTGGAATTTTAAAGAAAGAGGACACTTCGGAGAGGATTTTCTGTTAGCCCCTTTAAACTTAAGAGTTTCTAGGGCCCATACCCACGTGAGTACCGAAATACTGAGGTTACCTCACCCAGGGAAGCTGGGTGCATACGTGTTAAAAGGTGTCGGGAATCGCCGTCATTTTCAATGGCGATCTTCTTGAAAGTGCTGCTGCCGTGAAGAGGAAGAGGTAACCGGTGCGATCCAAGCCTGGATCGAGGAAGAGGAGGACCTGAAAGCAGAGGCGACAGAGTCTGGGTCACTAACCAGTGACCAGGGGCACGATAGTCGAATGCCCTCAGATGTCGGGTGCTTCAGGTGAGTTGACGGGTGCCTTGACCCTTCAGCCACGAGGTCCAGGAGGTGTCGACGATGACCAGGAGCTGGAATCGAGCTGTCCCACAAAGTCTGTCGAGTGCTGCGGTGTCGGCGACCAGATTGGGCCCAACAAGCCTTGGCAACGGCAAGTCACGGGGAAACGAAGAAAAGGCTGCGGTGCAGACCAGCAAGGTCTGAGGGACTCACCCAGCGAGGGTAAGTCAGGGCACGTCTGGAGCAACCAGGAAAGCCCAAGCAGAAGAAGAGTTGCCTTCGGGAGGGCCCACTAGCCAACGGACTAGCGACCGCGAAGGAGCCTCGAGTGGACGCACTTGGAGCTGGCTCATGGGACACTCGTGGAGTGGAGGCCAGTGATCTTCGGTGCAGTTGGTGCTGGAGGCGGGGGCTACTCGGAGCCCAAAGCACAACTTCGTGGAAGACCAGGAAGAGGATGCACTTTCAAAAGTTATTGGTGTCCAGGGGTCACGGTTCCACATTACCCACGACAGCTATGGGCCTCAGCTTTGCTGGGGTCTCAGGGCAGCCTCGGGGAAGTCTGGAAATCCACCTCTGGTGTTGCAAAGACTTCGGCGTCCGGCGGGAGCTTCAGCGATGCAGACCGGACAATTGCTTCTTAGGTGCCTGCCAAGCAGCGGAGTCACTCCTTGACCCCAAAGGAGATTCTTCAGTCCTCTAATCTTCAAGTAGAGCGTCGAAGGTCCAGGATTTGGCTTCAGAGTTTCGTCCAGGGTAATCTAAATCCCTAAGGACTGGGGTCCCATACTTATACTTAAGAAAGGGGCTGGACTAACTCTGGGGACCCACCTATGGGAGGGTTTGGAAATAGGGGTGGCTACACCCATTTCCTTTGTCCAGTTTCGCGCCAGAGCAGGGGCAGGCAGCCCCTGCAACTGGTTCGAACTGGGTATGCACAGGGACACCAAGTGTGCCCCCAGTGCAGGACTTCAAAGCACTCAGAGAGTGCACCACCCAGCCCTAATCCACTAAGGCCTGTCTGGGAGGTGGTAACACCTTCCTGAGACAGGAAACCTATTGTCCAGGCCTCCCCTGCCGGAGTTTCGGTCAGCAGCAGGAGACCAGACTCGTGTCTGTGGCTGCAGCATCCATTTTGTGATGCCAGGCTCTGGTTAGATGGTACCGGGTATACCGGTGCTGCCATGTCTTTCCCTCTAGAAGGGTGTGATCATACTCCCACACCAGTTACTGGTGTGGGGGTATGATTCCAAGGTGTTTGACACCAAACACGACATGTTTCCGTGCAGCCATCCCAAAGTTAGTATTTACCGCTTAGATATAATGCACTTAAGAGTATATGGTCAGGCTGCACCACAGACAACCCCGGAGAGGAGATTCCGAAGGCTGCAGAGGGGCTCTGCTCATGCATGGCACCCTCTCACATAAAACCAAGCACCCTGCCTTCAGGATTGATAAGGCCTGCCATAGGGGTGACTGATAGGTTTGTATGTGCAGTGATAGGTGAGGTATAGTGAACCTATATCTCTGTAAGGGGTGCATGCACCACCTTACTCAGGCTGCAGTAGCAGTCCTGTGGTGTCATTTTGGAGGGCCTTCCAGGGGTGGCACAATACATGCTTCAGCCCCTGGTAGGCCTCTGGGGTACCTATGCCCTGGGTACATAGTATACCATATACTAGGGACTTATAAGGACACCCCAGAATCCAATCTGAAGTGTACTTAAGGTACAGGGAATCAATTTAGAGAGGAAGCAGCTAGGCTGGGGTCCTGGATAGCAGGGCCCCAGCCAGACTAAAGTCGAAAAACAGTGATACATCAGCAAAAAGTGGGGGTAACCATAAGAGGCAGATCCTACTCTCCTACAACAAACCTCTGATTTGTATTTCATTGTATTTTTTTTTTACTTTTCTTAAAGACCACACTCATCTTTATTTCCCTGACACCCCTGATTTATTTTAGCCCCCATTCTCAGATTTTTCTTTCATTCCTAACCCTCTTCTCCACGTGACTCTTCTAGCACTAGACATAGAAATCTTAACAATATAAAATTAAATATGTTTTTTGCATCACATTTCCCTTTACTCATGCTCTCTTGGTCACTTTCATTTTTTAAGGTCTGGCAAGTGACAGCTTTAGCTGTTTATAGCCTCATGTAATAAAATAAAAAGCAAGGTTGACCAGACCAGGCTTGGCCAGACCATGTAATTGATACACAGAAAAGAATACATACATACATGTACAAATACATACACATAGAGGGGTTTTGGGTCAGCCCTCTTCACCTATTGGTCTGTCCCGCTGTCATTCACATTTTGCTCCTGCCCTCCTCATTCTCGTATTTATTCTGCAGGCCCCCTTCAGGCCTGTTGTACTTACACCCTCCTTTCTTCCAGGCCTCCCTTAAATGTACCTTCCTTGAGAACCCACCTTTCCATCTACCGTCTTCCCTGGCCTCCTCTCTCCCTGCCCCTCTGTGAGTTCTTCTTCGCCTGCACCCTCCTACCAGCCCTTCTCTCTCTATCTCCCAGCAGCCCCCTCTCCCTACACCCTTCTGCCAGCTCTCCCATCGATGCACCCTCATACCTTACCCACTGCTCCCAGCACCCTCCAGTTGACCCCCATCTCTCCGCACTCTCTGCCACCCCTCCACCCACCCTCATTGGCATGGAGAGCCCCAGGCAGACACTCCGTGCCCACCCTCGGTGTGGGGTAACCTCAGAGGCGGTGTTACCCGCCGTGCACCCGCAGACACGCCCCCGAGCGGCAGACAATGGCGCGTTTGTGCCCACGGCTGGCATCTTCCCTGAGCAGGCGGGCGCTGCACGGGGCACCGGAAGGCTGGCCTACAGTGGAATGGGAGGAGTCCCAGGCAGATCGGGGCATCTCAGCCAGCTGGGCTGGTAGAGCGTCAGCCACATGCCATCAGACGGACAGGCCTGGTGTCATGTGACTGACTCCGCCCCGGCCCTGTCGTTATTCATACAGGCTAAACTTGCTCCTATTGGTCAGTTGTGTTCATTAGTAAATTGAGGTTTATGATACCGCATCCCAGTGCCTAGAAGCCAGTGCGTGCAATGCGCGGTATCACTCTCTTAGTTGCATAACTTTGAATTTTTGGTCTATCTGTCGCGGGAGACATCATGCCGCAACGCCCCCCCCCATCCCCCCTCTCGCCTGCAATCATCCCGATTTTCTCTCCGGATCCCTTCCTTGCACTTTCTCTCCGGATCCCTTCCTTGCACTTTCACCCCGGATCCCTTCCTTGCACTTTCACCCCCTGCTAATCGCCTTTTTATCTTTTAATACACTTGAGGGCATTTACGAGTACTGGAAGTACTGCAGGAGTACTGTTTCCCATACTCTTGATGACCAGGGCCGGACTGGCCATAGCAGGCACCGGGCGTTTCCCCGGTGGGCCGCCAGGGTGGAGGCCGATTTTGGCTCCTGGGGTTGTTTCTGTTACAGGGCCGCTTTTGCAGCATAGCTGCAAAATCGGCCCCTGTAACAAAATCGGCCGAAACCGGCCCTGGCAAACAGCTCGGCCGAAACCGGCCCTGGCAAACAGCTCGGCCGCTCCCAGGGGGGCTGGCCGAGCTCTTTGCCAGGGCCAGTTTTGGTTCCCAGTCCGGCCCTGTTGATGACATGTCCACTTCCCAAAAGTTCAAAGAAGGCACGGTGACATCATTAATACCAATTGTGCACGAAGGGTACCGTTTTATTCCTTTTTGGATGTTTTGGGGGCAATTCACGAAGGCATGTAAAAGAGTTCTACAGGATTACTCTGTTACATACTCTCACATCCCGATCTGAATTCTCCCAGTCTCTCCAATGAAAGAGTACTCCATGCCACTCTTTACGTACTCCTAGTACGGCACCGCAGCATATTTTTGGCTGACTTTTAACAGGGTGTTAAGCGGGCACGTTTCCCCTCCCTTGCTCGCAGTGGGATCCACACAACCCCCTGTCTACCTACCCCAAGCCCCCCATGTATTACCCCCTCTCGCCCCAAAAGCCTCCATCCTTACACAGCTCCATAAGCCGCTCGTCTTCGTCCTTCCACACCCCCCTTTCTGCCCCCCTTCCCGCGCCCTCCACTCCCTTGTGCCTCAGTTCTCAGGAATCTTGCTGTATAATATTTATTTTCGCTCTCAGTGCTGTCACGATGACCTCCCTTTGCCTCGCTTCCCTCAGGCTTCGCTTCTTGGCGCTCAGGGTGTGGTGCCCGCAGCTCCTCTCAGTGCAGCAACGCAAAATGGCGCCACCCCATCTCTTCCCGAGTCTTGTCATAAATTCGATGCCCCCTCACTGCCCACCCCTCTCCACAAGCAACTTATTTAATTTATGTTTTTTACATATATTTGATATAACGTGCCCCTGGGCCCAAGCCGCATCGTAGCGCTTTGCTGAGAACATTTTTGTTACAGCAGACGCTGTGGGTCGAACAGTACGGTTGGGAGGAGGGTGAGGGACACCGGAGTATAGGTACCTGGATGTGAAGGTGGGTGGAGGGGGTAACGGTTGGTAACTCGGTCGAAACTTCCTCACAACACTGTCTCTCTTCACTTTTCATGGACCAGGGACACAAATTACATATACAAAGTTCACTGATGGAGACAGCACTTCCAAATTTACCATTAGTGGCCACCACCCCCAGTGACACGATCTTCAGTTCCGTTTCCTACCGGCACGCGTGCATGCTGGGATAAAAACTGGTGTGTACACTACCAGTGCTTTTTTATGGGCAGGTACTTTCCGGCACTGTGTACCCGCACTTCTCAGCACTGCTGCAGTTCTTTTAATGGGAGAGTACCTGCCCGCCTCAGAAGCAAAGAGGTACTCTAGAATAGTGAATACCTGCACCCCTGTTTTTCCATTTAAAGCACCATACGTCACATCCTGGACTCTCCAACCCTGATTTCCCTCCAGCCAAGTTCTGTTTTCAAAGACTGTCCGCTCCACCCGTTCTGTGCACCTGCAAGGATGAAAAGCTGATTCGACCCTACTGACTTACAAACCTCTGACCTGCAGGTCTCATTCAGAGACGTTTTCTTCTCCCTTGGGCACCCTCCAGCCTCAGCCCTCTTTAAGATATAGCGATTTGCCCATTGGTAAACAAGTGTCCAGTTTACTAACAAACCATTACGCATTGGCAAAGCCAATAGGTTTTACCTATGCAAGATCTATTTGCTTCCTCAATGTTTTTTAGACATGTTGCACTGGAGCGCAACAGTGGAGAGGGTAGGGGGGCAACAAACAACGGACAGCGGGAAGAGGGCAGGCGGGGGGGGGACTAAACAAACAGCTGGAGGAGGGCAGGGAGCTACACAAGTGTCAACAGTTGGGGGGAACCGTACGGTGCCATGAACTCATTCTTATAGAGTGAATGGCAAAAAAGTAGAAAAAAAGAACGTACCTGGAGCAGCGTGTGATCAGTGGACGGACACTGGCCGCAAACAGGAAGCTGTGATAGGTCCATGATCCATGGCAGGGGCAGAAGTCCCGGGAAAAATGTAGGAGGAAGCGAGCAGCCAGCAGTAAGCAGAAGGTGTGACCAATAGGAAGCAAGGAAACGAGAGCGACGCGGGAGCCAACCAATGGTAAGTATTTTTAAGTGATGGGCGGGCTGTATGCCCGTTTTAAGCTTTTTTTAACAATAGCTTTCACTGACAGCGCATGCGCACTGTAGGCGATACCTAACAAGGGAAATAAATCAAAGAGCAAATTCTTCTTTTTATTTTATCAAACAGTAGTAACAACTGCAAAAAGGTCAACACGTTTCACGAGATTTCTCGCTTCATCAGGGCCATGAATTGCATTTGTCAATCAATTCCAAAACTTCTAATAGTCTCACCTCATCAGTATAGTTTTGTGTACGTGCACCTTTGCATCATGTATGGTTGGCCCTGTAGCTTAAGGTTTGCACTTGCACCTTTGTACCATGCTTGGAATCTCACATAATGCATAGCTGGATATGTGTCTGGAGGTATTACATGGGCCTGTGCACATCTGTGCTGCAAGGTACGTGCATGTCCCATATATCATGCCCAGTCCGCTCTGTATCTGAAGGTTCACTCTAGCACCATATGATATGCTATGTTATAGGATTTGGAGAGCGCAAAGCTGCCTCAACACTGGGGCTTCTCAGCGCTAGGCCTATGGAACACACAGCTGCAACTGCCAATACCTCAAAGGATGGGGAGAGGAGCTAGATGGAGAAAAGCCATGTCTTGAGAGATTTCCTGAAAATAGATGGTTTTGGATGTTTTGATGGAGAGAGGAAATGATGTGCGTCTCGGTCTATATCTGGAAGTAGGCCCACATATGCACTGTTGCATCATCCATGGCCAGCTCTCTGAATTGACACACTTGCTCGCACCTTTGCATCGTGCATTAACAGATATGTGTCTGGTGGTCCCTTGCATCACAAAACGCACCTTTGCATGCATGGCTGGATCTGTCTCTTGAGGTTCATACTTGTACCCTTGCAGGATCTATGCAAATATCTGTGATTGGAGAGTTACACGTGCACCCTTACATCCTGTATGGATGGGACTGTGTCTGGGTGTCCAGTTTTGCACCTTTTCATTTGTGGCTGGATCTGTGGGTTGGCATCCGGACTTGCACCCTTGAATCATGCATGACTCAATTTATGTTTTAAGTTTCATGCTTGCACTCTTTCACAGTGAATTGCTGGATCTGTGTCTTGGATCCATACTTGCACTGCGACTTCACACTTGACATGATCTGTGGCTGGAGGTCCATCCTTGCACAGTCACATGGAATCCCGGATCTGTGTATTGACACAGGCTCCTTCCACTGCATCACGGATTACTGATCTGTCTCTTGAGTTCCATCCTTGCACCCTGGCTTCATGCGTGACCGAATCTATGCTTGAATGTCTAGTCGTGCACACTGACCTTATGCATGTCTTGATGCATGCCTTAAGGTTCATAATTGCACTGTGCATGGAAAAATCTGTTTTGCGGGCTCCATATTTACAAATTTGCCTCATGCAAGGCCGAATTTGTTGTGTTGCGTCCATCTTTGCACAGTTACATCAAGTTTGGCCATATCTGTTTGGAGGGTCAATATTGGCCCCTCTTCATTATGCGTGGTGGACGTCTTTTGCATGGTCCACCTTTGCATCATGTACCGCTGGATCTGTGTAGCTGTTCCATATTTGCATCTTTCCGTCATGCACAGGCGTATATATGATAAATGCAAAAACAACAATTGATGGACAGAATGCAGAACAATGTCATACATTCACCCCAGTACAGAGATCTGGGCCTAAATCCATCGTTTTTTTGCTCCCCATGCCATTCCAGTTTGAACCCAGCCATATGCAAATCAGTCTTGACCCTGCGCGCAATGGGAACAGTCCAGCCCGAACTGCCAGGCCAGGTCCTCCCTGACTGGAAACAAGCATCCTAGGACCGGCTTCGGGTTTCACCCTCTTCAGCCAGGATAGCATGACTCCAGTGGCATGGAGAGCACGGGACCCACGTCTGGGCATACCCGTCCCACTCGGAGTGACAAATGCAAAAACAACAATTGATGGACAGAATGCAGAACAATGTCATACATTCACCCCAGTACAGAGATCTGGGCCTAAATCCATCGTTTTTTTTTTTTTATATATATATGATACACAGTATCTGTGCTATAAGATCCACGTTTGTACCTTTGCATCAACCACTGTCAGATCTATGTTACATTGTCAATATTTACACCTTTGCAAAAATGCAATGCTGGGTCTGTGGTACAGCATCAGTATTAGTATCTTTGCACTGTGCACGGCCGGATCTCTGTGGAAGAGTCCATATTTGCACAATTATGTGGTGAATAGCAGGATATGCGCGGTATGGTCCATATACGCATCCTTGCACTGAGCAAAGCCTCATCTGTACTTCAAGGCCCATATTTGCATTGTTGCATCACACACAGTCATATATGGGTTGCAACTCCTTATTGGACCTTTGCGTCATGCAGAGTAAATATTTGCACCATGGCATCATGCATGACTAGACCTGTGCTACAGAATACCCCTATTTGTAGCTTTGTGTCATGCACCGCAATGTATGTGCACAGCTTGCATTTTTAGGCCTTTGCACCATACACCGATGTGTCACAGGATGTCCTATCCGTGCCTTTGCGTAAATGTCCGGGTGTATCTGCGTACAGGGTCCATGTCTGCACCGTTGCGTCGTGCAACGTCCACTCACCCTCACGTGAGCGAGCAGCCTGGAGCTGACCTAAAGGATCGCTCCCTCCCAGACCAGGGCTCAGGGCCAAAATCTGCCCTCACTCTCCTAGGCTTGCAAGCTGCCTTCCGAGTTGACAGCATGTTTTAAATTGATTTCATGTGGACTTTATTTTTGTGGGGTGTTTTTGTATCTATGTCAAGAGATGTGCACATCTCTCACATGGGCGTCAATTCACCAAAATGCCAGGGATAGTGGAAAGGACACCACAAACCATTTAACCTTTGCTTTGACTCACACACACATGCTTACACATACTAACACGTTCACACACTCCCTCTCAGATAATCACACTCACCTGCAAGCATGCATACAACATACATTTAAAGCATTTTTTACGTACCTTACCTGTTAGAGAGTCATATTCCAGCTCATTATATTCTTATTTTGTTTTACACTAATAGTGAATAATATTCACTATTTGTGTAATAAAAAAATTGACAGAAAACCAGGAAAATGGAACTCCAGCCAAGGTACAAAAGGACAAGCTGCTCCTGTGTTCCAGGCACTGATTGTGCCACCTCTGAGGCCAGGGGTCGCAAAGGCTGTGCCAAGGGTAGCAAAGGGCAAGCCAGGGGTCGCAGTTTGATCCCTGGCGACCCCAAATGACGTCCATGGACTCTCACCCTCACGGGGGGGAGGGGGGGGCTGGTCAGACATGAAGGTTCAGTCTTTCCTGGCTCTGCCTTCATCTGCCTCTTCCTCAGTGAGACGTGTGTTGTAACACACACAATGGCCGATTCACAAAGCTGTTTGCATGCGCTATTGTAACTCGCATATGCATATGGCCGTTTTACCATGATTCAAAACCGCTGTTGGGATTCACAAAATGTGGTTTGAGATGCGCTAAGTGATTTTCTCACTCAAAAAGGAGTAAGTGCAGGTAGTGTGTGTTTCAGGGTGTGAACACCTTTAAGGTTTTTGCGCACTGTAATGTGCTTGCTTTGGGGGTATTCACAAAGTTTTAATGACACATTCCCACCTTGGAAATGGTCAGAAAGGTACGACTTTTGAGGACAGAGGTAAGTACCCCCTTTCCAAGGTAGGAATAGAAAGAGAACACCCCTCAAAATAATGGGGTTTTAAAGGAAAAGGTTTATCCTCCTGGAAAAATACTTTCCCAATGGAGGAAAATAAAATAAACTGCGGTTGCACACTGGGGAATGCATTTTCTCACTTGCCATTATGCACTCCATAAGAGGACATATTGAAATGACTTTGCATGATCATGCGGATTCCACAAAAGAGTAAGGAGAGACCTATCATGATTGCAGGCACACTCTGGGAAAACTTTGTGAATTCCAAAAGATCAGAAATCTGCTCCTATGCAGGGCCAAGAAACTGAGTGGAGATTTGCACTGTTTATGATAGGGGCTGATGGCGTTCATTCTGTTGTAATGGGCACCCCCTCCCCCTACACACCTCCTCTCTGAGGGCCCCAACCCCACCCTAAACTTCCACCTGTGTCCCTCCATTCCAGAAGGGACTGTCAGACTATCAATTCCAATATTACAGTAGCTTTTCCTTGATCAAAAACAAGTGCAAAAAATGTGTACAATTTTTCATCGGTTTTGTAATAAGAAGTGAAGCAAATGGTGTTTGCACCAGGGCAAAGGATGGAATAACTGAATGTAGAACTATTTTGCTTTCATAGCAAGAAGTGTGTAAATACCTTTTCGATAACTTTCAAATGTGAACTAAGAATCATTTTGCAACACAAAATCAGCTTGCTCAGAATTTTTATTATATAACTAGTAAAGATAGGGCAAACCAGTTTGCTGTATATATATTTGACAAGAAAAAGAATATTCATGGATTATTATTTTTTGGTAATACTCAATGAATCACTTAAATTGATGTATAATCAAAATCACTGCGTTTTTTGCTATGTCATTCTATTCTATATCAGGTAATGCTGTTTTGTCAGCATTTTATAGCACACTTCTGCCATTGTTTGGCCTTGTTGTGCTTTGAGAACACGGGCGCCCTTCCGCTTGGCTTCAGGATTTACATTTGAGCGGATTTGGGACGGTGTGGAATCGCTGTGAATTGTCAGTGAAGGGAATATTGGATTGTGCTACGTCTTGTGCAGTTATAGTTAATACCATACCAGGTGAATGAGCATTAGGGCTTTGTTGACTAATTGCCACCATGATGTTTGTATGGTTGTCCATTTCCCGGACAGAAGTAATAGTGATATTGAAAAGCCTGATCTGCCAGTTGTAGCGCTATAATACTGCGCTATAAAACGGTGCTAGAATGCTGCGCTATAATACCGCGTTTCGATCTGTATGTTGCTTATGGATTCGCAATCTGCTTTTTTCATTTCTTCACTGGTGCCGAAATATTTCTGGGGTGGCACAGAGATTTGTGCAGTGGGGTTTTGTTCTAAAGAGAGCGGTATGAGTTATGTACTTGCATCGCTTATATAACAAGCATTGGCATAGCCAATAGGTCTCGCCTTTGGGACCTTATAAGTGTTTAGCCATGCAACACTTGATGTTGTTGCACCAAGGATATTGTGCTGGATAACTAAACACTTATAAGGTCCCAAAGGCGAGACCTATTGGCTATGCCAATGCTTGTTTTGATAGGCACGGGGAGATTAAGTGATTTGCCCAGAATCACAGGATGTGGAGTCGACCCAGAGGCTCGAACCTTGGTTTCCCAGCACCAAAGTCGGCAGTCTAGCCCTGAGACCACATCCTCTCCCCATATATAGCTTGGTTCCACTGATATTGTGCATGGGAGCCACGTCTGGGCAAACTGACAGCTAAGCGCACTCTTACACTAAATTAGTGGACTCCATTGCCCCACTCGAGGGCTGGGTGGCAGCACTCTCTAATCAGATGGGCCATGGCAGAGAGCAAGGTACTGAGACCCGAAGTGTTCCCCGCACGCCCCGTTTCTACAGACGCCATGATCTCCTTGCACTTAAGTGCAAACAAAGATAACCCCTCCCCAAACACTACCCACCCACTGCCTCGACCTTCTGCGAACAAGCGCTCTGTGCACAAAAGCTCGGGATTCCTCAAAACCCTCGTATAGCATATACTGCCTGCGCCAGCCCGCCCCACTTCTGGCAATCTACCGCTCTAGTACCTAAAGCTGCTCTGCGACGCCCGAGTCCTGACTGAGTCGTTCCTAGCAATGCTAGTTATACTATTTAGTTTCACGAGCCCCCTTCCCAAAGCCAGAAATGCAAGGTTAAGCAAACGGCACACCTAATACGACGCTGCAAAAGGACTCCGAGTGTTCCATTGTTATCTAATTAGAACATCGCTGCAAAAACACTTCTAACTAATATGTGAATCGTGGACAATACAAGTGTAACCTATGCCGCAAGCCATAGACAAAAACTAACGCAGAAGCAGAGATGTATGCAAGTGCCAATTTAGGCATTTTTATTTTTCCAAAATGTCAAAAAGGTTCACAAGTACCGTGCGACTTCGTCCGGAACGCGCTTTAGCGCCTCGTTAGAATAGTTATAGCTATATAAATTACAATGCTGGGGAACCAGGTTCGAGCCTTGGCGTCGGCTCAGCTTCCTGTGATTCTGGGCAAATCCCCGTGCCTACCAAAAACCAGCCACACAATGCAGCGCGGCTCAGCAGCAGTCCCAGCTGTCACTGGAGACCGGTGACAGGAAAAACCAAGGCCCGGCCGGCAACGTCTTCAACTGAAAACGAGCGGTGAGCCGCAGAAGGGGGAGCGAAGCCGGAAACTACGGGGCGCATCGGGGGACAGGGAGCGGGGCGCAGCGAGCGCGGCAGCCTGCAGAGCTGACCAAACGCTAGAGTGCCGTGGCTGGCCTTTGATGTGTACGCGCGGCAGACATGTGTTTCCACTTATCGCGCCCGCGTCTGGGCACGATAATTGGAAGCACATGTTTGCCGCGCGTACCCATCCCAAAAGGCCAGCCACGACGCACAAGCGTTTTTGGGACTGCTTTTAAACCCGCTTACTAAAAGCCTTCGCCTCTAAGCAGCGCTTGCGCGCTACTCGAGGCTCGACCTAAAAAGCATTAGATTTGTCAATAGGTCTCGCTGTGATGTTTCAACACACGTAAACAGAGGCATTCACAGACTGTTGAATATTTTAGATAAAGAATTGAATGTGAAAACATTGTGTAATGATGGAGTGTACTTTTCAAATGTAAAATAGTCCCTCGTGCTTTGCAATGGAAGCACTTCCTGGAAGGCGGAATGATACATCGAATAACGAATAGCATGAGGTGAGAGGGTCTTAGTCCTCTTGGTGGCGAGGTACAGAGGGAGAAGATACAAAGGGAGTTGGTACACAGAGAGAGCAGATACAGAGGGAACAGATACAGAGGGACAGATACAAACAGAGTAGGTACAGAGGGAGCAGATACAGAGGGAACAGATACAGAGGGACAGATACAGAGGGAACATGACCTGGAGGCTATGATCTGCCAGGACCAGAGGGAGCAGATACAAAGAGAGCAGGTACAGAGAGAGAGCTGGGACAGAAGGAGCAGATACAAAGAGAGCAGGTACAGAGAGAGAGCTGGGACAGAGGGAGCAGATACAAAGAGAGCAGGTACAGAGAGAGAGCTGGGACAGAGGGAGCAGATACAGGAATAGGTCCAGATGAAGCAGATACAAAGAGAGTTGGCACTGAGAAAGGAGATACAAGGACTGGTGCAATGCTCTGCGAGGACCCGAGGGATCATATACAAAGAGAGGTGGTACAGAGGGAGCAGATACAAAGTGCGCAGATACAGAAGGGACAAGGCCTGGAGGCACTGAGGCCAGGACCAGAGGTGAGCAGATACAAAGAGAGCAGGTACAGAGAGAACAGATACAGTGGGGCAGCCAGAAAGAGAGCAGGCACAGGGGAGAAGGTACAGAGGGCGCAGATACAAAGAGAGTAGGTACAGGGGGCAGGACGAAAGAGAGCAGGCACAGGGGAGAAGGTACAGAGGGCGCAGATACAAAGAGAGTAGGTACAGGGGGCAGGACGAAAGAGAGCAGGCACAGGGGAGAAGGTACAGAGGGAGCAGACAAGGAGAACCACCACCTCGCCTCGCTCTCTCTGTCTGTCTCCCTCCCTCTCTCGCTCCGCCCCCCCCCCTCTCTGTCTGTCTCACTCCCTCGCCACGCCCCGCCCCCTCCCTCGCTCCGCCCCCCCTCTCTGGCTGCAGTCCAGCTCCATGCAGCGAGGCGGGTCACATGAGCCCCGGCTTCAGAAAGAGCCCCTTGTCCTCCAAGGTGGATTTGCTGATGACATTGGGGAAATGTTGATCTTTGCCACATTGCAGAACCTACCTCTGCCAAGCGGGCACCGGGGGGTCGCGCGAGGACAGCGGTGCCAGGCCTCCCCCCCCATCCCCCCCACAGAAGCACCTTGCACTCCGAGAGCCTCCCCCTGCCTGGCAGCTGCCACTAGGCCCCACGACACTGGGACGCCTCAGTCCTAGGACATGCTCACAGCTTCTCTGATTACATTCACACTCTCCCAGCCCGCCCCCCACCCCGACCCCTCAAACATGATCCATGTGTACTAAGGAGGAGACGCCCACTGACAGGCCAGGGCGCAGATCCCCTCAGTGCCCGTAAAGTGCCACCCACAGGTGCCTGCTGTCAGTGAGAGCAGACAAGTTAGAATATTGTCTTCATTGTTTTTACTTCACAAGCCCATCTCTCACTAGGCTATGGTACCACACAAGGTGAGAGAGAAGAACAAGCGGGGGCAGATGAAGCAGACAAACAGGGAAAGTAGCAGTTTGCAGAAATAAAGAGGCAATAAAAAGAAAAGGAAACAAAAATGGAGTAAAAAACAGACATACGAGAAGTTTAAACGTAAAAAATAATCATGCCGGAGAGTTAAAGGGGAACAAGTGCCACATACAAGAAGGGCGGAACGCGAACAGTAACACACAAAAATGTGGAAGAAATAATTTTTAAAAAACTAACAAGAAGACAGACTATAAATTATAATCTAAGACGCAGGAAAAGTATATTAAAATGAACAGAGTGGATAAGAAAAATATCAATAAAACAACATGCAGGAAAGGTAGAAAGAAACCACCATGCGTGAAATGAAAAAGGAAGCATAGTAGCATGCAGAAAAAGCAGAAAGAAACGCAGATTAAGTGTAGGAAAAGTTTTATAGAATAAATTCAGGCACCGCAAATGTATAAGAGAAAGAACATGACATAGAAAACATAGGACACGGAAGGTAATGCGACAACAAGTAGATAGAATACTATGTAGGAAAAAAGAAACAAACCTTTTCTTCAGGAGGGCTGGAAATAAAAAGATAGCATGAGAGAAAAGTAAACAAAGAACTAAAAGGTTGGAAAGTAGAAGTGAAAAGTAACATGCAGAAAAACAAGAAGAAACAAGTACTGCATGTAACGTAGAAGGAAACACTAATAGCAAAATAATAAAAGTGAATAGAGGGAACTTACCAGTATGGAAGAAATCCAAAATAAGTATGCAGCAATTGTAGAAGTTGATGGAAAAGTAGCAGGAACCACTGAAGGAAATAAAACATAACAGGGCAAGTATAAGTGAAAAGCTAAACGAAAGAAAAGTACAAATAATGAAACAAAATGTTGTAAAGTATGAGGAAATGAAAGAAGCATGCACAATTAGTAGAAAACTAAGCAACATGCAGGAAAAGCTGAGGGAAACCGACAGAAACACAAACTATTCTGCACATAGAGCAGAAGAGAATAGCAACAACATCCATGCAGGCAAAGTAGAAGAAAATAAAAAAAATAACTTTCAGCAAAAGTAGGAATACACTGTGTGGCATGCACGGAAACAAACAAGCAAATGCAACCAAAAAATAGATAGAAGCATAGTAACACAGAGGAAAAAGTAGAAGGGAACGAAGCAGCTTAGACAAAAATCAGAAGGAATAAAAAACAACATATGAGAGAGAAGTGAAAAGAGACTAATCGTAACATGCAGAAAAAATGGAGATGACTGCACAAACATAAATGCAAGTTTAAGTCAATACTAATAGAACAAGTTACTTACCTTCGGTAACGATATATCTGTAACAAACATAGGTTAGTTATAGATTCCTTACCTTAGAATCTCCCCCAGGCGTCAGACTGGATCCGGAAAGTTTTTCGTGAGCAGTACCCCTGCGCGTCTGAAGGTGGCGTCGGTCGACTACGCGTCTGTCGTCGGCGTCGTGGTCACCGGGATGACGTTGCGGTAGCTACATAGACGCCGCCCTCGCGCGCTGATGTCAGTTCTGTACACAACTTTCCACGCCAGAAGCGCAGAGCCATGCAAGACACCCACCACTGGTGCACAAAACTAGGGCCCTGAAAGGATGTCCTTAACCCTAGAAGTCAGTTCGCAGAACGGGGAAGATGGGTGGGGCGGTAAGGAATCTATAACTAACCTATGTTTCTTACAGATATATCGTTACCGAAGGTAAGTAACTTGTTCATCTGAAAGAAACAGTTAGTTATAGATTCCTTACCTTAGAATAGATACCCCAGCAATACCAACCCCGGAGGTGGGTCTGCGAACCAAGTTCACACCAGAAAGTCCTGGAGAACAGAACGGCCAAAGAAGCCGTCTCTCCTGATTTGAGTGTCCAGGCAGTAGTGTCTTGTAAACGTGTGCAACGATGCCCACGTAGCTGCCTGACAGATGTCATTCAGGGCGACTCCTCGTCCCAAGGCAGTGGTAGCTGCCGTCGCCCTGGTGGAATGGGCGCGCAGCCCCACTGGAGGCTCCTTCTTAGCCAAAGAATAGCAGGCTTTGATGCACAGAACGACCCACCTGGAGATGGTCCGTTTGTGCACGGCCCGACCTTTCTTAGCGCCCACGTACCCAACTAAGAGCTGGTCATCCACCCGGAATTGTTTTGTGCGATCCAAGTAGAAAGAAAGCGCACGTTTTGGATACAGACGGTGGAGCCTCTCTTCCTCTTTCGAAGGATGCGGAGGCGGAAAGAAGGTGGGCAAAGTGATGGTTTGGCCAATGTGGAAAGAAGTAACCACCTTGGGAAGGAAGGAAGGTCTAGTTCTCAGGACGACCTTGTCCGGATGGATAGCCAGAAAGGGAGGCTTAGAAGAAAGAGCTTGTAGCTCACTCACCCTGCGAGCAGAGGTGATGGCCACCAGAAAAGCAGTTTTCAGAGTTAGAAGCCTGAGAGGGCCATTATGAAGCGGCTCAAAGGGAGCGCACATAAGATATGTAAGAACCAAGTTCAAGTCCCACTGGGGCATTACGAAGGGAACAGGAGGAAAAAGATGAGTAATGCCCTTAAGAAACCTATTTACAACAGGGGACTTGAAAAGAGAAGGCTGATCAGGGAGCCTAAGAAAGGCTGAAATGGCCGAGAGGTAGCCCTTCAGAGTGCCCAGAGCAGAGCCCTGCTGGGCCAAAGAAAGGAGGAACCTCAGAAAGAGGGGTGGAAAGGGGATCCACAGCCTTTGCTGTGCACCATGCTACAAATTTGTTCCATCGGCAGGAGTATACCGTCTTAGTGGAGGGACGCCTGGCTGCCAAGATTACATCACAGACTTCAGGAGGCAGGTCAAACGACGTCAACTGCCGCCGCTCAATCTCCACGCAAGGAGGTGGAGGCTGGACAGGTTCGGGTGGAGGACCGTCCCCTGCTGCTGCGACAGAAGATTCTCCCGAAGAGGCAGTCGGATCGGAGGATCGATGGCCATATTGAGCAGCTCGGGATACCAGACTCTTCGTGCCCAATCCGGAGCCACAAGAATAACTTGGGCCCGGTCGCGCTTGATCTTCTTCAGCACTCTGGGCAGAAGTGGTATAGGCGGAAAGGCGTATAGAAGACCGCAACTCCACTCGCGACGAAAAGAGTTGCCTAGCGAGTGCCGCCTTGGAAGTTCCAGCGCGCAGAAATGCTGACATTGTGCGTTGTCTTCGGTGGCGAATAGATCTAACCAAGGCTCTCCCCACTGCTGAAAGAGACCTTGCACCACCTCCGAGTGAAGACGCCATTCGTGATCCATCATGCACCTGCGGCTGAGTTCGTCCGCCCTGGCGTTCAAGGAACCTGCCAGGTATTGAACCACCACGGAAATGCCCTGATGTTCCAGCCATGTCCAGAGGCGGAGGGCCTCCTGACATAGGGTCCACGACTCCACCCCGCCTTGTTTGTTGCTGTACCACATGGCGGTGGTGTTGTCCGTGAACACCTGCACTACTCTTCCCCGGACAGAGGGATGGAATGCCTTGAGTTCAAGAGGAATCGCCCGAAGCTCCAGAAGGTTGATGTGGAGCCCGGACTCCGCCGGAGACCAGAGGCCTCTGATCTCCGCCTCCCCCATGTGGCAGCCCCATCCCAGAAGTGATGCGTCGGTCACCACTGTGAACTCTGCTTGAGGAAGGGAGAGGGATCTGCCGTCGACCCAATCCTGGTTCGTTAGCCACCACTGCAATTGGTGTGCAGTGCCCTCCGAGATCTGGATGAAATCGGACAGATTCCCCTGATGCTGCGCCCACTGGAACTTCAGGTCCCACTGCAGAGCCCGCATATGCCACCTGGCAAGATCAACCAGCAGGATGCAGGAGGCCATGAGGCCCAGCAGCCTCAGGGTCATCCTGACCGAAACCCAAGATAGGGGCTGAAAGATCGGAATCATAGCCCGAATATCCCAGACTCGCTGTTCGGGAGGATAAACCCGAAACTGCGTCGTGTCCAGAACTGCTCCGATGAAGAGGAGCTTCTGAGAGGGGATCAGGTGTGACTTCGGAACGTTGATGGAGAACCCCAGCGAATGCAATAGGTCGGCCGTAGTCTGGAGGTGGGAGACGACAGCCTGGGGCGAGCCCGCCTTCAACAGCCAGTCGTCGAGATAGGGGAAGACTGGAACCCTTGATCTGCGCAGATGAGCTGCGACCACCGCCATCACCTTCGTGAACACCCGAGGGGCGCTGGTAAGGCCAAAGGGGAGCACGGTAAACTGAAAGTGCTCGGGGCCTACCGTGAACCGCAGGTAATGCCGGTGGGCCGGCAGGACGGCGATGTGAAAGTAAGCGTCCTGCAAGTCCAACGCTACCATCCAGTCTCCAGGGTCGAGGGCAGACAAGACCTGAGCGAGCGTTAACATCTTGAACTTCTCCTTCCGGAGGAAGCGGTTGACGTTCCTGAGATCCAAGATAGGACGCAGGCCTTTGTCCTTCTTGGGTACCAGAAAGTAGTGGGAATAGCAACCACGACCTACTTCTGGGGCAGGAACGCGCTCAATGGCACCCTTGACCAAGAGTGCCGAAACTTCCTGTTGGAGAAGGGCCAGGTGATCCTCTGACATGCGATGGTACTGAGGTGGCATGGAGGGAGAGGTAGTCTCGAAGGGGAGGGAGTAGCCCCTTTGGACTATTTGCAAAACCCACCTGTCCGACGTGATGGTGCGCCAGTGGGGGAGGTGATGGCGGATCCTGCCGCCCACTGGCGTTTGGTGGCCCTGAAAGGTTGGACTAGGAAGGTTTAGAGGCTGCTGCAGAAGGGGCTGTGGTGGACTGGCCCGCCCGCTGGCCCCCAGAACCACGCCGGTGGTTTCCCCGGCCGCGCTGTGGCTGAACAGTTTGCGCCGGCCTGTGGCTCTGTGCGGGACGTAGCGGGGCACCCCTTCCGTAGCCACGAAAGGGGCGAAAGGCAGACTGCGCAGAGCGGGTGGTGGAGAGGCCCAAGGACCTGGCCGTAGCCTGAGAGTCCTTAAAGCGCTCTAGCGCGTTGTCTGCCTTGTCGCCGAAAAGGCGACGGCCATCAAAGGGCATGTCCATAAGGGTGGATTGGACATCCCCGGAAAAACCAGTCGAACGCAACCTGGCGTAGCGTCGAAGGGCTACTGACGTTGAAATCGTCCTGCCAAGTGCGTCGGCGGTATCCAGCCCACAGCGGATGGTAAACTTCGCTGCGTCTCTCCCCTCGGCAACTGCACGGGAGAGTATGGCCCGGGCCTCCTCCAGGCACTGAGGCAGCACCTGCGCCACCGTATCTCACACAGAGTGGGTGTAACGGCCCAACAGACATGCAGTGTTTACCGACCGCAGTCCTAAGCTGGCGGAAGAAAACATTTTCTTCCCAAGGTGGTCCAGCTTTTTGGATTCCCTTTCCAGTGGTGCGGTAGGGAAGGCAGGCGCCTTTAGAGGTGGAGGCTTGAACCACCGAGCTCTCAGGGGTGGGGTGTTGGGAGAGGAAAGTGGGGTCCCCGGAGCCGGGCGGTGGCGTCGGGCAATCATCCTGTCCACAGGAGCCCCTGTGTTGGGCCTGGACCAAGTGCCCAAAAGGATGCCAGTGAGGGCTTCATTAAATGGAAGCAGGGGCTCCGAAGAGCTCGCTGCCGGCTGAAGCACCTCTGTCAGGAGGTTAGTCCTGACTGCCACCGTAGGAAGCTCGAGGTTGAGAGCCTCGGCCGCCCTACGCAACACCACTGCGTATGACGCTCCCTCCTCCGTAGCCACGGTAGTAGGAGACAACATGCCTAGGTCTGGGGAGGTATCCAGACCACTGGCATCCCCCAGTTCCTCTCTCCAGTCCGGATCGTACTCCAACTGGTCTGTCAAAGGGTCACCAGACCCCTCCCAGTCTTCCTCACCCTACTCTGGCTGCCAATCTGGCTGAAAATGGCCAGGGTGGAACACAGGGACAAAAGTACCCATTGGCGTTGGATCTGGCATCGGCCGACGGCGGTCCTGCTCCGTGTCCACATCGGGGCGGAAGCCGGGGTCGATGCCGGCTGGTGGTCCAGCCGGCGTCGGCTGCGGATGTGGTGCTGGTGGAGGTGTAACGAGGTCGACCGGTGCCGATCAGGATCCAGGCCTGGATCCAAGGCGGCCCTGCGGTGCCGAGGCCAAAGCCGCCGGCGTCGAAGGCCTAGGGCCCCCAGCCGAGTCCGCGGGGCCCGAAGGCGCGCCGGCGGAGTCGGACTGCCCAAAGATGGCGTGCATCGCTTCGTAAAATTGACGGTCCCAGGAAGGGAGGGAAGGCCGGAGTCGACCCTGAAGGCTCCGCACCACCCGCACCCTGCGTCGCGTCAGCCGATGGACGAGGGTAAGTCGAAGAGCGACGATGCTTCTTCGACTTCTTCTTGTGCTTTGACTTACCTGACCCTGAGCGTGAAGACTTAGAAGAGGAGTTATGATGATGACTCCGCGATCGGTCCCGCGACCTCCCACGCGACCGGGACCTTGCGCGACACGGAGCCGACTGCCGGGCCTCGAGGAGCTTTGGGGACTGCTCCCGCAAAGACTTCGGGGCCCTGGTTCGACAGTCGGAGCACGACTTGGGGTCATGGTCGTGCTCCAGGCAGAAGAGGCACACGCGGTGCGGATCCGTCTCCGACATCATTCGTCTACAGAAACCGCATGCTTTGAAACCGGGCATCCCTCTTGCACCAGGAGTCAGATAAGACTCAAAAACGAAGTCGACAAAAAGTTGCAAAAAACTCAGTCAAAAAGTGACTGGGGGTACCGCTCTTCCCGGATCTGCGCTTGCTGGCACGGAAAAAGAAAGAACTGACGTCAGCGCGCGAGGGCGGCGTCTATGTAGCTACTGCGACGTCATCCCGGCAACCACGACGCCGACGACAGACGCGGAGTCGACCGACGCCACCTTCAGATGCGCAGGGGTACTGCTGACGAAAAACTTTCCGGATCCAGTCTGACGCCTGGGGGAGATTCTAAGGTAAGGAATCTATAACTAACTGTTTCTTTCAGATACTTATATTTGTATCCACTGCTTGCTATTGCATACTTCATTTTATCATAGCCCAATAAAGAACAAGTTTTACTATTACCTGCCTCAACAGTGCTAACTATATCTGTCTTATACAGAAACACTAAATCTTTGGTGCCCGTGATTTGAACCTGTAACCTTCTGGTTACAGGCAAGCTTCTGCAACCTCATAGAGGGAACCAGAAGCAAACATGCTTGAAACGTAGCCTGTGATAAAGCAGATACATTAGAAGGAAACAAAATCTTCAATGGATGAAAAGTAGTAACATTTTAAATAGCATTTCAGAAAACAAAAAAACAAAATTCAGTATAAACTAATAAAAATAGAAATAATGAAAACAAAAATGACCAGAAGAGCAGTGGAATGTAAAAAACAGAAACTGTTGAACGAAGCAAAACCAAAGAAGTAATAAATGCGGACAGAATACACACATGCAAAAAACATGAATGGAAACAAAAGTAACATACAAGAAACGTAATGTGTTAGGGGTAAGAACTAACTAATGGGAAATGTAAGCGGTGCCAGATAATAACTGGCAGACAGAGCATTCTGAAGATGCTAAGTTCAAGTAACAAGCAGCAAACATAAACCATAGGCACAAACAAGAGCCAATAGGCAAAATGGACAAATGTGGCATACAGAGCAGTCAGGACAATTAAAAAGTAAACAGTGTGACTAACTGGAAGCTCAGAAGGATGAACAGAGAAGAAAGCATGTGAGAACTGACATACAGAAAAATTAGAAGATGACGGATTAAAGTTAGTAACGGAGGAAAATTGAACAGATCACTACCACAACGAGTGCATAATACTATGGAAGTGAAATAAAATTGCATTTAAAGTTCTGTTCTGTTAGTCTCATTAGATAATGTCTATCTTAGTGTCTGTCAGCGCAGTGTAGTGACGCCGCGTCTGCTGTCTTGAGTTTACTCTGTCAGCCTCCTTTTGTCTTGGTTGCTCACCCGCTGCTGCTCCATTCTTCTTTAAGTCTCTTCCGTACCTAGCTTTACCACCTTTTCTGTGACTAGTTTGTAAGTGGCCTTCTTGCTATTAATACATCCTGGGATTATAAGAGAATCCTCACACACTATAATCTTAATGCTATTATTTCGGTGCTTAAAGGGGCCCTCTGGTGAATGATGCAAAAGAAACAATTGATGGACGGAATGCTGGACAATGCAAACATTCACCCCCAGTCACAAGGATCTGGGTTAAATCCATCATTCTTTTGCTCACCACACCACCCCAGTTTGGACCCAGCCATATGCAAATCAGTCTTGACCCTGTTCCTTGTGGGAACAGTCCAGCCCGAACTGCCAAGCCAGGTCCTCCCTGGACCGGAAACAAGCATCCTGGGACCGGTTTCGGGGCATCACCCTTCTACCCCGAAACCGGTCCTAGGATGCTTGTTTCCAGTCCAGGGAGGACCTGGCTTGGCAGTTCGGGCTGGACTGTTCCCATGAGGCACAGGGTCAAGACTGATTTGCATATGGCTGGGTTCAAACTGGAATGGCATGGTGAGCAAACAAACGATGGATTTAGGCCCAGATCTCTGTACTGGGGTGAATGTATGACATTGTTCTGCATTCTGTCCATCAACTGTTGTTTTTGCATTTGTCACCCCGAGTGGGACGGGTATGCCCAGACGTGGGTCCCATGCTCTCCATGCCACTGGAATCAAGCTATCCTGGCTGAAGAGGGTGAAACCCCGAAACCGGTCCTAGGATGCTTGTTTCCAGTCCAGGGAGGACCTGGCTTGGCAGTTCGGGCTGGACTGTTCCCATGAGGCACAGGGTCAAGACTGATTTGCATATGGCTGGGTTCAAACTGGAATGGCATGGTGAGCAAAAACGATGGATTTAGGCCCAGATCTCTGTACTGGGGTGAATGTATGACATTGTTCTGCATTCTGTCCATCAACTGTTGTTTTTGCACTGGTGAATGATGTCACACTAGATCGCAAAACCCCAGCTGACATCATCAAACAAAGGAACATTCTGGAACGCCTATTGTTGGTGATTGTTTGAGATGCAAACCCGGGCAAGGGAAACTGTTTTATTTTCTCCCCACTAAATAGCCCCTTTAAGAGAGACGGGACAAGCGTAGAGGGGAAACACACCTATAATATTTTGGACTTCCATACAAAATCCTTTGTCTCCGGTGAGGTCATTATCCCTTTTTTTAAACTAATGTATGTATATGGTATAGAGTAAACTAGCTAGTAGGCAGCGGAGCGATGTGGAGAACCAAAGGCAAGGGTACAGTCAACAAATGATTAGAGAGGGAGCTGGATGGTGGACCGTTAGTGCGTCATGATCTAGTGTTCTTTAAAGAGGTGCGTCTTCAACTCTTTCCTGAATTCGAACAATGATTGGGGGCATAGATCCTGGAGCTTAACAGGAAAAACATTTGTCTGCAGTGGGCACCGAGATGCTTATGTGTGAGTGGCAGGTAAGGCCTCCAAAGCACCTTTGACTTGTCAATTTCTTTGTCTGCTACAACACTTGCCTTGTCTTCTTAATCCCCGGCTCTGTCCTTGCTACCTTTGGACTCATTAGCTGACAGTTTCACAGTCCCATTCAAATTCTTGCTCTGATTTTTCTCTTCTCTTGCTCTAAGGGGATTGCATCAATTTCATGAACCCCTCTCAGGCCATGTCTTGTAGTTTCTCGGATGTCTGTCTAATTGTAGGATTTGACGCCAGAAGAATAAAGTACTAAACAGCTTGATATGTGCCTGACTCTCCCTCAGCACTAATAACTTTTTATAAGCACCTCCAAATTTCCCTAGAAGACACCATTCCTGCTGCCCTTTTCTACTTTGTGTAATAATATTTTTTTTACTTAATTGCTAAAAACTTTACAGTAAAATACATGACATTAGAATAAATTGTTGGAGAATTCAGAAGCTGAAAATCTCTAGATACTCATAGTTGCAGGACCGGATTAAGCATTTTATTTTTCTGCTCCCAAATAATTTCCAAAAATGTAGACAGAATGGCATCCAGTTCAAAGGGTACTGAGGTAGAGTCTCTTTTTCAGCATACCGCTTAAACTTGAAAGAGAGACAGCAACAGCTTACGATGATTTTGAATGAATAAAACTTACTTTTGTGCGTTTATTGACGTTGTATGTCACGTGTGTGTCCATCATGTGACTTTGATCAATATTCTGTCCTGCCAACTCACACGGTGCCACTGTGTGTCATACGATTTTGTCTCCCTTCACACGATCACCTGTAAGGAGCAGTGATTCATTTGTAAAAAAAAAACATAAGTGCCAGGGCTGTCATCTGGAGGCCACTGCAGCTTGCATCATACATTGCCCCTGCTATGCTGCCAATGATAGTAACAAGACAGCTACTTACCATCACACTCCTGCAAATGTGACAATTCAGATTATTTCAGGCCCCAAAGCTATGAGAATATTGAAGTAATAATTAACTGTTGTTATGGTCATCTCTAAATTAGCCAGACAGTGCCACCTTGTGGCAGACTGTCACAGGTGCCGGTGTTGACAATTAAGTGCTGGTGCTGAGCACCGGAAACCAGTGGCTCAAATTAAGCACTGGTGAGGAGTCACACTCACATAGTAGCAGGGAACACAAGCTGGAAACCACTGCACAAAGTGGCTTTCTAAGTTGTTTTCAGGGGCCGTAAGCAGCCGATAACCATTAAGGGATGTGAAAACACCCCAGGATATCGGCGACAACCTCAGCGAACCTTTGTTTTTTTTGGTTTGTTTCTGGGAGGAGGTAAGCAGGTTGGTGGAAGGCAGAGTGCCTCTTAGGTAGCTCTCGGCACAAGGTCCGCCCCCGCTGAGGCCCCGCCCCTCCTCACAAGGTGAAATGTATTTATACGTTGGCAGATCTGCGTGTTCTGCAGCGACCTCTGAAGTCTGTGTCCTGATGCAGGGTTGAGGATGGCGGTTGTCACGTGTTTTTTTGAAGTCACCTCAGGTGAAGAGGGACAAAAGGCAATGTGGTCCGTTCCAGCTGGCACAGGTGTGGTACACATGGCATTATCAGCTGGCAGGAGGCCCTGTGTGCTGGAGCGACACCTGCAGCTACCTGGTGACCAGGCTATGTCACTGAACTCTTTGAGGGATAAAACAACAACATGTGTGGGCTAACTGAGGGTTGTGCATTTCCATGGTCCCAAGCATCAGCTTTTGAGGTCACAAGAACTGAAAACATTTGCCATACTAACAGCAGAAGGACCTTTGCCACACAATCAACAGAAGGACCTTTGCCACACAATCAGAAGGAATAATCTTTGTCACACAATCAGCGGAAGGACCTTTGCTGCATAATCAGAGGAAGGTGTGCCCTATTTACCAAGGTGGCCGCCGAGTGGATGACAGTCCCACCGTGCCCACACAGGATGATAGAATTGTCACAAACAAATGCGGGTGCAGAGAATGTACATTCAAAATGGAGGTACATTTCCAGTACACATTACAAGTGGTCCTTGATGGGCTGGGAGCATCTCCATCAAGTGAGTGACACTCACGTGGTTTTCCATAGAAGACTGGATTGGGCGGTATTGCCCAAGAATGTTGTATCCAAAAGGTAATCTGACAGAAATATTGTGCCCCATATATCGTTTTAAAAAATATCGCCCCATTGGAGTTAATAAGAGAAAATCAAAACCCCATATGCCAGCATTTAAATTGACCATATTTTGTACACAATATTTTTACAAGAGGATATTTTTGCTAACAATATTTTGACATACTGCCTACGGGTAACGTAGAGGTGTTCCACAGAGGTAGCAGTACGGAAAATGAAGTCGGACCACACTAGTGGCCCATCAAAAACTATGTTCAGTAGCATCAACGCCGCCCGATGCAGACCTCACGAGTGTCGTGAAAGCTCCTATATGGAATGCAGAGAACGGTGGGCAGAACATGAAATTTATGGCAGAACTCACATTTTAAATCAGCCTTTGAAGTGGTGATAGAAAACCAGAGGGAATAGATTCTGAAAGAAAGTCTAGAAGGAGAAGCTGACAGGAAGTGCTAGGACGTAGAACCCTCCCTCCACAGACCAGGCAGGAGCTATACTGATGTATGACGTGAGAATTCTTACCTTACCTAGGGCAAAGTGTCAAAGAAAAGCGGATTAAAAAGTATTTCATCTGGGCAACTCCCAAAACATAACACCATCTTCTTGTGCCTACGGACCAGGAGTTTGGAGCGGAGGAGAAGGGCCTTTTAAGTGGGCCGGATCCCTCCGGGTCTCAGACCCGACCAATAGACCTGGCTGATTGTGTATGTTAGTTTTTGTGTTAAATATATCTCCGGATGCAATAACAGAAAGCTCATAAATTCACCAAAATACCGGTTGGATGGCAACCTATGAGAATCACAGAAATGTAGTTTACATGTTTAAGCCACACCCTTAATTACATAGGCCACGCCCATTTTAGAGACCCTACATTTTTGATCCTGCTGAGTAGGAGGGACTTCGGATATAGGGCCCGATTTAGATCTTTGCGGCCGGGTATCCCAATCCTATAGGATATAATGGGATTTATATTTTGGCAGACCGGATGTCCATCACCGTCGTGACGGAGTAACCCGGCCGCTAAGATTTAAATCAGGCTCAAAGTCTTTAAGTTGGACTGTGCGACTATCTACTTTTGGAAGTTACGGGTAAAAAAGATTTCTTGAAGAGTAAAAAAGAATTTGTAATTCCTGATCTATTTTTATGTGGGTAAAAATAAAAATAAATGTTTTACCTTGTAAACAACAGATATTATTTTGCTACCCTGGTGTCTATGAACATGGACTTCACAACGATGAAAGATGTGATTTTCACCAAAAGCCCCTCGGTGGATTGGGCAGCAAACAGTCATAGTGCGCCCTCTTGTGGCAAGTCATTGTCTGGACATTTCCCCAGGGCACTGCAGGGGGCAGCTTTGGCAAACTCCCCATGTTTCCATATTCTTGACTACAGATAGACTTTACCTTATTTTAGACAGAAGTGCTCTTTTTAAGAAATTATTTTCTCTCTTCTGTGTAAATATCCATGTGTGCAGCACATAGATCTACCCCGGAGGTTCCCTTGGCGCTATAATCGATACCTATAGCAAAGCCTTGTGGATGTTAAGTGTCTGGCTAGTTTATCTTACCCTCTGGTGCTGGAAGAAGCTTGTAGCGAGCTTTCTTCAGAAGTAACGCTTGGTTTATTTTGCTTTCTGTGTCCATGCATGCCATAATGACACAAAGGGGCCTTTTGCCAAGATAGTGCTGCTGGCACCTGGAACTGTCACAGCAGGCTCGGGTGACTGTCTGGTCATGGTCCTATACTCGAATCAGCCAAAAATATTGCTCTTCAGTTAACTGAAGACAGCCAGAGGACATCTGTCTCAGCCACAAACCGACTCTCCGGTATTTCAAGGATATGAACCTATCAGACGCCTAAGCAGGGGCGTGGCTACAGGGGAGATGTTTGGGGTGTTACACCACCCCCCTAATAATTGCATTTTCTGGTTAATAGTTGAGTACAGGTGCTTTCAGTCGGGGATAGTGAGGTGTCTGTTGGATCTCCTGCAATTTTTACACACACCCAGGCATAAAAGCGCACACACTCCCTCTTGGTTTTGAAAGTCTTCACAAATGTTGGAAATTTTTTACAAAATATTGTGTTTTCTCTCACTTAGTACACCTACCAATTCGCATTCGTCTCCCTTTCCACTGCCCTTTTAGCCCCTTTCATGAACCCTGCTTGTGGTATTATATGCCAGAGTGATTGTTGGGAAATCTGAAGATCAACCCCCCCACCCCCCCCAATCTTTAATGACAAAGCTACACCCCTGCACCTAAGGTCAGCTTCCTCAAACCTGCTGTCCCTCCAAAAAGTCAGATACAAGAGGTATGGAGTGCTCGAGCCTCTGCTTAATTTGTGCCAGTGGTTAAAGGAGCTGGGCACCGGCACTGAGTGTTGGAGATCAGGACTTATTTTTCTTCACAGGATTTTGACCAAGAGCGAGAAAGGCGGGAAAGGAAGAAAGAAGGAGGAAGAGAAATTCAGGGGGAAAAAAGTTATAAAAGAGAAAGCTGTGATAATAGTGAGATAAAGAGACAGGAAGTGTAGGGTGGTGTAAGAAAGAGGCATGAGGTGGAATCAACACCAGGCAGCCTAGGTATTCATGAGATAAAGAGACAGGAAGCGTGGGGCACTGGAAGAAAGAGGCATGAGGTGGAATCAAGACCAGGCAGCCTCGGTATTCATGAGATAAAGAGACAGGAAGTGTAGGTGGTGGAAGATAGAGGCATGGGTTGGAATCAAGACCAGGCAGCTTTGGGATTTCAGCAGCACAGATGATGCACTCCTAAAAAACACTGGTCCCCTGAATTTTTTCTACAAATTAAACTCTGGCACACCCAGACTGCATATTTTCGAACTTCCTACAGGTGGAACAGACCATCTGAAGGGCAGTGGGGCTGAACATATAGACCCAACTGATTTGTTCATCCTGTCAACTACCAAACAATTGTCCAATGTGCGTCATGAGATGGCCGGATCCAGGGTAGGACATTCAGAGTAGCCATATTTACATACAATGAATTTTAATGGAACTCATTTACATAGCCAGTGGTTGTCTTTGAGATCTGCTGCGGGTCTGGCCTCCACCTACATTGGACACCCCTGCTCTGTATTACCCAGTGGAGTGTGTACCACCACCTTCAGGCTGAGAAAGCTTCTGCCTCGGGGGCATGTAGTGAGTACAGGAGCTGGGAGGTGGAGGGTCACCGCTTAGCTGGGGCACAGGAAGGAAAGTACCCCTCAAAATGGAGGGTGGTAGGCAGGTGACCCAAAACAAGCACAAATCAGTGTCACAGGCCATAAAGAGGGATCAGCCTCTGCTACAGGTGCGATGGCGCCCTCTTCCGGTGGACCTGGGTATGGCTGTTGATAAGGGTGGAAAAGATGATCTATAGAATGCACCCATAAATTACGAGGGTCCTTAAATTAATCCTGTCTATAGTAAGTCAAATATAAGTAAGGCTGGAAGGGAGTAAAGGTTTGAACATGTCGATGGCCCCCTTAAACAAAGAGGGGTGGTGTGGGGGGGGGGGGGTTAAGTAGGAAGGGGGCATAATTGGCGTGTTGCTTGCTAATAAACCCCCCAAAATTCAAGCTTAAAACAAGTGCTTATGGTGGAGACAGGGTGAGGTTTTAGTCATTTCAGGAGGTGCCACATTCGGATTCTGCCCCCCCCCACCCCCCCCACTTCGGATCACGTGCACAGACGCGGTTAGTGATGGGTAAGGGGGGGGGTCTGTAAGTACGAAGTCTTCTCCGCACATTTAGCGGTGGGACATCAGCGGAGGGAAGTGTCTGTTCCCAATGTTAATCAGAGCCTGTAGTGCCGTCGGATCGGGCCCGATCGATGGTTATTGATCCTAACTGGCTGCCTGGCGAGCCCTGCTGAGTCTGGAGTGCGGCCTCCCAGCTTTGCCTCTTCAGAAGCATCGATCCGAAGTGCTCATGAATATTCATAAGTAGACTGCTGGCGGGGCTGGGAGTTGCGTCATGGCGAGGCCTAACCTGTCCATGGTTGGCGTGCACACCTTGCCCTCACCCCAGAGCAGAGAGAGAGAGATGGATACGTCATCAGGCATGTCAGAAGCTTTTGAGGGGCCAGGGTTGAAAACGTTTGTGGGGCCTCTCTTATGAGAAGCAGCTATCAATTAAGTAGATATATTCTCTGATAAAAGTGCGTCTCATTTCATTTGCACCCAGGAGGGACCCGGTGAGCAGTTGCGTATTTAAAAACATGTTTTAATAGGAGCGCTTGGCCCCTAAATCTATGGGGCCTGGGACAAAAAGCCCTGACTTCCTTCCCCTTGTGAGTTCCCAGCATGCAATGCGAGTGAAATTGACTATTCTCTACCAGTAGTGGTGTATATCCTCCGTCAGTGTAACTCTTTAGTTGCTGTTAGTAGTAGTGGTGTCTCACTGTGATGGGCGCTGTTTCCAGGGCACAAGTCCTAAAAAACAAAGTGGGGGGAATAACCTTGTTAATCAGAATGCAAGTGGCATCACGGCGCGTGACATCACAGGAAGTGACATCACAAGAAGTGACATCAGATCTTAAGCCCGCACATATATGTTTAACATGTCTATCATCAGTACATTGGAGCACATTTCAGTATATATGCAAACCTCCTGATTTAGGCAGAAGATTCACACTTTTGTAAGCTACACATAAAACAATGTTGCCTTTTGTCAGCGTAAACTTCCTCTACCCATAGTGCTTTACAAGAAAAAATAGTGATATTTAAATTATTACAACGCCTCCTCAGACGGTAGTAAGCACTATATAAATGGTATTTATTTTGTGTAGATACTGGGACAGACCAACACATCTGACATTCTTACAGTGCATGCATATCTCCTAAACAGAGCCTGAACAAAGTGAAAAGCTGCCTCTCAAGTGTGTGAAGTACTAACAAGGTGTGTGCCTTTGTTTCCCCTCTGCCGCATTTGCATAGAGGTGTGAGGCTCCTGACTGCTGCCAGCCAGGAGACTGGAACAGAAGGAGGCCTGATGACCCCTCAGATTCGGCCTTTGTTATGGGTCCAACAGGAGTCTGAACTAAGGAAGCCCCCTCCCCGCCTGCACGTTGTTGGGGATCAAAAGCAGACAACAAGTGCAGGCGCTGCTGAATGTGTCCCGGTGTTTGGACGAATTCAGCCTATTTTTCAGTGGGGCCCAACTTCTTGGCAGAGTGGACGGCGTCCACCCTGTGAAAATAGTGGGTGGACGCCGTCCACCCGCGTGTACCCCCGACTCGTGCCCTGGCTGTTTCCCTGTAAGTGGGAAACTGTGTGCTTACTGCGAGTGGAGCTCTGTGCTCTCTTTGAGTGGCACTGCCTCTCTGTGAGTGGATCAGTGTGCTCAAAGTGAGCAGGGCTCTGTGTTTCCTGTGTTTCGTATGCTATTCTGTGGTTGAAACAGCGACCTGCAAAGATACTGCGCCTCATTCACAAAGGTGAACGTACACTTTTGTGTCAGTTTACTACTTTTCGGTATTCACAAACTACATGAGGAGATTTTCAACTCTGCGCTCCCTTTACTTATGTGTGCGGAATTGCTCGCCCTGATTGCGGAGTCTCCTGGTGTGGGGAACACATAAGTAAAGGGATCGCAGAGTTGTAAAACTCTGCATGTAGTTTTTGAATACCGAAAAGTAGTAAACTTACACAAAAGTGTAAGATTGCCTTTGTGTATCAGGCCCATTGCAGCCACAATTCTGACTACCTCTGTGTGGTCACGGTAAGGACGGTTTACTCTTCTTAGCTCCGCGTCTGCTTACGGCGATGATATAGTGAGTAGGTGTAGATATTGTGGGTGAAATATTTCTGCAGGTCTATATTTCGCCTACAATATAGTGGTGTAACACCATCACGGTAAACGGTCCCCAGTGTCACGTATTAGGTGGATGAGGCTTTAAGCTCATTGTGAGTGGTGGTGCGTAACTGTAAGTGGGGCAGTGAGCTCCCAGCGAGTATCAGGCCTCTGCTTACTGTGTGGGAGTAGTTAATGCTCACTCTGCGCCTGTGATAATGGCAAGCACTGCTTGTACTCTCTGTGAGTGAGTCTGTGTGCGCTCTGTGAGCGAGTCTGTGTGCTCTCTGTGAGTGGGTCTGTGTGCTCTCTGTGAGTGGGTCTGTGTGCTCGCTGTGAGTCCGTGTGCTCTCTGTAAGTGAGTCTGTGTGCTCTCTGTGAGTGAGTCTGTGTGCTCTCTATGAGTGGATCTGTGTGCTCTCTTTGAGTGAGTCTGTGTGCTCTCTTTGAGTGAGTCTGTGTGCTCTCTGTGAGTGAGTCTGTGTGCTCTCTGTGAGTGAGTCTGTGTGCTCACTGTGAGTGAGTCTGTGTGCTCACTGTGAGTGAGTCTGTGTGCTCTCTGTGAGTGAGCCTGTGTGCTCTCTGTGAGTGAGTTGTGTGCTCTCTGTGAGTGAGTTGTGTGCTCTCTGTGAGTGAGCCTGTGTACTCTCTGTGAGTGAGTCCGTGTACTCTCTGTGAGTGAGTCCGTGTACTCTCTGTGAGTGAGTCCGTGTGCTCTCTGTGAGTGAGCCTGTGTGCTCTCTGTGAGTGAGCCTGTGTGCTCTCTGTGAGTGAGTCCGTGTACTCTCTGTGAGTGAGTCCGTGTGCTCTCTGTGAGTGAGCCTGTGTGCTCTCTGTGAGTGAGTCCGTGTGCTCTCTGTGAGTGAGCCTGTGTGCTCTCTGTGAGTGGGTCTGTGTGCTCTCTGTGAGTGGGTCTGTGTGCTCGCTGTAAGTCCGTGTGCTCTCTGTAAGTGAGTCTGTGTGCTCTCTGTGAGTGAGTCTGTGTGCTCTATGAGTGGATCTGTGTGCTCTCTTTGAGTGAGTCTGTGTGCTCTCTTTGAGTGAGTCTGTGTGCTCTCTGTGAGTGAGTCTGTGTGCTCTCTGTGAGTGAGTCTGTGTGCTCACTGTGAGTGAGTCTGTGTGCTCACTGTGAGTAAGTCTGTGTGCTCTCTGTGAGTGGATCTGTGTGCTCTCTATGAGTGAGTCCGTGTGCTCGCTGTGAGCGAGTCCGTGTGCTCGCTGTGAGTGAGTCTGTGTGCTCTCTGTGAGTGAGTCTGTGTGCTCTCTGTGAGTGGGTCTGTGTGCTCTGTGAGTGAGCCTGTGTACTCTCTGTGAGTGAGTCTGTGTGCTCTCTGTGAGTGGATCTGGGTGCTCTCTGTGAGTGAGTCCGTGTGCTCACTGTGAGTGAGTCCGTGTGCTCGCTGTGAGTGAGTCCGTGTGCTCGCTGTGAGTGAGTCTGTGTGCTCTCTGTGAGTGAGTCCGTGAGCTCTCTGTGAGTGGGTCTGTGTGCTCTGTGAGTGAACCTGTGTACTCTGTGAGTGAGCCTGTGCACTCTCTGTGATTGAGCCTGTGTACTCTCTGTGAGTGAGCCTGTGTGCTCTCTGTGAGTGAGTCTGTGTGCTCGCTGTGAGTGGATCTGTGTGCTCTCTGTGAGTGAGTCCGTGTGCTCTCTGTGAGTGAGCCTGTGTGCTCTCTGTGAGTGAGCCTGTGTGCTCTCTGTGAGTGAGCCTGTGTGCTCTCTGTGAGTGAGTTGTGTGCTCTCTGTGAGTGAGCCTGTGTACTCTCTGTGAGTGAGTCCGTGTACTCTCTGTGAGTGAGTCCGTGTGCTCTCTGTGAGTGAGCCTGTGTGCTCTCTGTGAGTGAGTCCGTGTACTCTCTGTGAGTGAGTCCGTGTGCTCTCTGTGAGTGAGCCTGTGTGCTCTCTGTGAGTGAGTCCGTGTACTCTCTGTGAGTGAGTCCGTGTACTCTCTGTGAGTGAGTCCGTGTGCTCTCTGTGAGTGAGCCTGGGTGCTCTCTGTGAGTGAGTCCGTGTGCTCTCTGTGAGTGAGCCTGTGTGCTCTCTGTGAGTTAAATACTTCTTTATTATGGAACAGAAGATGCAATAAATGTATAAACCATATTTTTGCACCAGCCTGACTACAAAAAAACTCCAGAACAGATGTGAACCAAAAGATACGCGCTAAAAACCCTTATGTGCGAATCACTATTCACAAATAAAAATATAAAGCCCTCACTCGGCCCGTAAAATGTCCCGTTTAATATCAAAAGCCAAATATTAGTCTATAATTACAGGAGGCTATCTGATTTCGATTCCCCTGCATCCGCTATTAAAGGATCTTTCCAGTAGTGAAAAGAAAAATGTTTATTTTGAAAAAAATATTAAAAAGAAAATATCCTCGCATTCGAAAATTGAGCATTGTTGAAAGCAATTAAGAAGCAGCCGTTTTTAGGGGGCGGTGCCTTTTTAGATGAAAAGGTCTTTCAGTGAATTTAACAATGTAGATTATTAAATGGGGTGACTATTCTGAGAACTAGTCTGTGGTTTTTAAGTGTTTAGCACCGGGAACAGGGCCAGGTTCAAACAACTGAACGCCTAAGGTGTCCTAGCACATCTGGTGCGACAGTGGAAGCTGCTCAAGTGAAAACATCTCTCACACACAACAACCTAGGCAGCAGTACAAGTTTCCCCCATACACAGAGCAATATTAGCTCAAATAGAAGTGCAATCTTCCCCCACACACAGCAATCCCAGCTCAAACAGAAGTGCAAGCTTTCTCCCATACGCAGAGCAATAGGTGCTCAAATAGAAGTGCAAGCTTTCCCCACACACGGCAATCACAACTCAAACAGAAGTGCAAGCTTCCCTCAATAGAAGCACAAGCTTTCCCCACACGCAGAGCAATCGTAGCTCAAATAGAAGTGCAAGCTTCCCCCATACGCAGAGCAATAGTAGCTCAAATAGAAGTGTAAGCTTTCCCCACACACAGAATAATCACAGCTCAAATAGAAGTGTAAGGTTCCCCCCACACAGAGCAATCATAACTGAGATATAAGTCCAAGCTCCCTCACATATAACTAATACAGCAGATGCAGAAGTGCAAGCTGCCCTCACACAGAACAAAACAGACCAAGCATCAATGCAAGCTTCCCTCACACAAAACAAATACAGTCTAGACAGCAATGCAAACTGCGTTCTCAAGTCTGGTTTAGTAGTAAGAAGTCTGCACAAGTCTGTGTTAAGTATGACATCTGATTACAAAGTAAGAAACCTGCATTATGCAGTGCCAGTGATGGGTGTGAGGTCTGGTTCAGAAGTGAGAGGCAGGCACTAGTCTGTGATAGGTGTGACGGCTGGTACAGAAGTAAGAGGTTTGCACTGGTCTGTGGTAGGTGGAGGTCTGGTTAAGAAGTGAGGCCTGCACTGGTCTGGTAGGTATGAGGTCTGGTTAGGAAGTAAGAGAGCTGCACTGGTCTGTGGTAGGTGTAAGGTCTGGTTAAGAAGCAAGAGATCTGCACTAGTGTGTGGTAGATGTGCGCTTAAGTTAAGATGTGAGAAGCCTGCACTAGGCTGCAGTAGATGTGAAGTCAGGGAAAGAAGCGACAGGTCTGCACTAATCTCTGGCAGATGTGCGGCCTGGTTACGAGATGAGAGGCCAGCACGGGACATGAAAGGCGTGATGTCTGATTAAGCGGTGAGAGGCCTGCACTGGTCTGTGGTAGGCGTGAGGTCTGGTTTAGCAGTGAGAGGCTTGCCCTGGTCTGTGGTTGGTGTGAGGTCTGGTTAAAAAATGAGAGGCTTGCACTAGTCTGGGGTAGACGTGAGGACTGGTTTGGCAGTGAGAGGCCTGCACTGGTCTGTGGTAAGCATGAGGTCTGGTGTGAAATCTGGTTAAGAAGTGAGAGGCCTGCATTGGTCTGTGATAAGCATGAGGTCTGGTTTAGCAGTGAGAGGCTTACACTGGTCTGTGGTAGGTGTGTGATCTGTTTAAGAAGCCAGAAGCTTGCACTGGTCTGTGGTAGGCATGAGGTCTGGTTTAGCAGTGAGAGGCCTGCACTGGTCTGTGGTAGGCGTGAGGTCTGGTTAAGAAGCAAGAGGGTTGCGCTGGTCTGTGGTAGGCGCGAGGTCTGGTTAAGAAATGAGAGGCTTGAACTGGTCTGTGGTAGGCGTGAGGTCTGGTTTAGCAGCGAGAGGCCTGCACTGGTCTGTGGTAGGTGTGAGATCTGGTTAAGAAGTGAGAGGCCTGCACTGGTCTGTGGTAGGCGTGAGGTGTGGTTAGGAAGTAAGAGGCTTGCACTGGTCTGTGGTAGGTGTGAGGTCTGGTTAGGAAGTAAGGGGCCTGCACCAGTCTGTGGTAGGTATGAGGTGCGGTTTGGAAGTGAGAGGCTTGCACTGGTCTGTGGTAGGTGAACGGTCTAGTTTAACAGAGAGAGGCCTGTACTGGCCTGTGGTAGGTGTGAGGTCTCTTTAAGAAGTGAGTGGCCTGCACTGGTCTGTGGTAGGCGTGAGGTGTGGTTAGGAAGTGAGAGGCCTGCACTGGTCTGTGGTAGGTGTGAGGTCTCTTTAAGAAGTGAGAGGCCTGCACTGGTCTGTGGTAGGTGTGAGGTCTCTTTAAGAAGTGAGAGGCCTGCACTGGTCTGTGGTAGGCGTGAGGTGTGGTTAGGAAGTAAGAGGTCTGCACTGGTCTGTGGTAGGTGAGCGGTCTAGTTTAACAGTGAGAGGCCTGCACTGGTCTGTGGTAGGTGTGAGGTCTCTTTAAGAAGTGAGAGGCCTGCACTGGTCTGTGGTAGGCTTGAGGTGTGGTTAGGAAGTAAGAGGTCTACACTGGTCTGTGGTAGGTGAGCGGTCTAGTTTAACAGTGAGAGGCCTGCACTGGTCTGTGGTAGGTGTGAGGTCTCTTTAAGAAGTGAGAGGCTTGCACTGGTCTGTGGTAGGTGAGCAGTCTGGTTTAACAGTGAGAGGTCTGTGGTAGGCGTGAAGTCTGGGGAAGGAGTGAAAGGTCTGCACCAAGCTGTGGTGGGTATGAGGTCTGGTGTAGAGCGCCCCAGTGCGACGTCTTTGGAGAAGGGGCATTTCCTAGGAGTCGACGCAAAGCCCCTGCCACCGAGGGACGAGGGCAGCGCTTACCCAGCCTGGTACGGCTCGCCGCGGCCCTCCTCGCCTCCCAGGCCGTGGAACCGGTCGAAGGAAGCACGGCGTTCCCGCCACATCCGGGACTGCCCTGCGTCTGTTAATCATTGCCCGGCACGAGCCATCGAGGTGCTCGCGGGCACCTGCGTCTCACCTCCCCGGGCCCTCCTGGCGCGAGGAGCACCCGGAACAGTCCATCGAGGCTCCCTGAGGGGGTGGGACGGCGCAGCACCGGGGGTTCATGGTACGCGCCAGTGCTGCTGTCACAGTGCAGGGGCTCAACTGGACACCCACGGGAAAAACCTCACAAAGTGGGAGTGGGGGGCACCCGAAGAAAAGAGAAAGTAGCAGCAGGGGTGTCCGTCCTCTCATTAATAAATAGGGTTTTAGCTCATCTGAGGACTTGCTATTTTATGTAAAAGGCGTTCTGCCAACATCATTTCGGTGTTGGCAGGAACCTATTTTTATTTTGAGTATTCTTAAAATGCTTTATAATAAAACCATGAAACATTCATTAAAAAACATCATTTAACCATTATCCCTAGGTGTCACCACGAATAATGCTCATAACACACACAATTTAGCGATAAAATTAATATTCCTTTTGAATTTTTAACCAAATACATGTTTATAAAATGCCCCAGGCAAGCGCCAGCATTATCTGCTGCCTAAATATACTGTTAAAAAATGCTCACGTTAGCACGATTTGTCTGTCAATTAGTTCTAGTTTTTCTAGAATTTGTGAAACGTTCATTGAACAGATGGGAAGATATCCAGTCGCTTCATTCAAAAACAATTTGATCCAATATTTTTCTGGCAGTGATAAGCCTACTAGGGTTAGGCCATGGTGACTTTGTTCAATTCATTTATATGTAGCCTCTAAACCTAGAACCTAAGGTGCAGGTTGCAGGCCCGCCCTAGAACAGAGAACGCTGCTGCGATCTAGAGACGCCATCTTGATTATTGCGAAATTGATTGACTTCCCAGAAGGCTGTTGCACCTGTAAGGATCGGGCAACATCAGTCCCCTAAGAGATTAAAAATGACTGCCAAGGCCACATTGTCCTTGCAAAGACTCGTGAGTACCTTATGGACTACTTACTCTGTGCACTAAAGAGCTGGATACACACTGCTTCTGAGCGCTATATCGTTTAGAGCTCGCTGGTTGTTTGGGTCCCTGACAACCAACACCGCCCCTCCGTTTTCTTCTTTTGATTGCTCTTAATTGAGAGAAATGTCCTCTTTGACAGTTCTCCTGCCCTCTAGTTAGCCACCTCTCCAACCCTCACCCTCTCTCCTGTTTCCCTCTTCTTGTTCACCTCTCCTGCTCCCCTGTTCTTACCAGATCTTCTGTTCTCCTTTTCTGACCAGCTTTTTTACGATTCTCTTTTTATCTTGCTCTTCTGTACCAATTTTCCTGATAACCTTGCTCTTTTTGGTGATTTCTCCAGCTCTGGTCTCACTGAACTTCTTTCTCACGCTAGTTTTCGTGGCCAGTTCTCCTCTGTCTTTTTCAAGAGCTTCTGTCTACTCTGGAGAGCTCTCATGCCTCTGTGTTATTGGCCAGCTCTCTGGCTCTCTTCTTCTTGAAACCATGGACAGCTCTCCGGCTCTCTTCTTGGCCCTTTGGCCAGCTCTCCGACTCTCTTCTTGGCCCCTTGGCCAGCTCTCCTGCTCTCTTCTTGGCCCCTTGGCCAGCTCTCTGGCTTGCTTCTTCTTGGCCCCTTGGCTAGCTCTCTGATTGGCCAGCTCTCTGGCTCTCTTCTTCTTGGCCCCTTGACCAGCTCTCTGGCTCTCTTCTTCTTGACCCCTTGGCCAGCTCTCCGGTTCTCTTCTTTTTGGCCCCTTGGACAGCTCTCCGTCTCTCTTCTTGGGCCCTTGGCCATCTCTCCGGCTCTCTTCTTCTTGGCCCCTTGGCCAGCTCTCCGGCTCTCTTCTTCTTGACCCCTTGGCCAGCTCTCCGGCTCTCTTCTTGGCCCGTTGGCCAGCTCTCTGATGTGCTTCTTCTTGGCCCCTTGGCCAGCTCTCCGGCTCTCTTCTTCTTGGCCCCTTGGCCAGCTGTCCGGTTCTCTTCTTCTTGGCCCCTTGGCCAGCTCTCCGACTCTCTTCTTCTTTGTCCCTTGGCCAGCTCTCTGGCTCTCTTCTTCTTGACCGGCTCTCATTTTCTCATTCAGCTCAAATACTCTCATCTTCTCCTCTAGCTCATACGCTCTCATCTTCTCCAGCTCACATGCTCTTATCTTCTCAGCTAGCTCTCATGGTAGTATCTTCTTGTCCAGCTCTCTGCTTCTGCCTTCTTAACCAGTTCTCATGCTCTTATCTTCCCATCCAGTTCATATGCTCTAATCTTCCTGGCCAGCTCTCATGCTCCCTTCTTCTTGGTTAGTTCTCATGCTCTTTTTCTCCTCTAGCTCACATGCTTTCAAATTCTCGGCTAGCCCTCACACGCTCGTTTTCTTCTCCAGCTCTCATTATATTAACCTGCGCTCATGCTCTCATTTTCTCACCTAGTTCACACACTCTAATCTTCTGGGCCAGCTCTCATGTTCTTGGCCAGCTCTCATCTTGTTAATCAGTGTTCATGCTCTCATCTTCTCACCTAGCTCACACACTCTCATCTTCTCGGCCAGCTCTCATCTTATTAATCAGCTCTTGTGCTCTCATCTAGCTCACATGCTCTCATCTTCTCGGCCAGCTCTCATCCTCTTGTGTTCTTGGCTCGCTCTTATCTTAATCATCAGCTCTCAACTTCTCATCTAGCTCACACGCTCTCATCTTCTTGATCAGCTCTCTCTTTTCTGGACCATCTCTCATGCCAATGACAGCTCTTGTGCGACCATTTTCTTGGCCAACTTTTTTTCTCTTCTTGGTCAGATTTTCTTTTCCCACCTTTCCTATTCCCATCTTCTTGGCTGGGCTATTTTTGATGACATCTTTGTGGTTATCTGTAGATATCTTTCCAGTCCTGTGTTCTTTCTTTGGACCTCTGCATTTTTGGTCAGTTCTTCCTCTCCTCTCCTCTTAGTCACCTTCGATCTTCGCAGCTAGATTCAGTTTTTTTATCTAGCATCAATACTCCTGGGCTCCTAGCCCGCTTCTCCATGTTTGCCAAGTTTCTGTCCTTTGGCAAGCACTACGCACCTGTCATTTTAGCCAGCTTCTCCCACTGTAGTCTTCTTTGTGATCTCTTCTGTCTTTTTAGGGCGCTCTCCTACTTCAGCCATTTTGGCCCTCACTGCAACTCCTGTTGGCTTTGTTTTTGGCCACCTTTCCCTCTCCTCATCTTTTGGACACCTCTCTTGTCTTCTGTCCCAGCTCTCATATTTTCTTGGCTTATTCTTATGTATTCTGGGCTAACCTTCCTGTCTTCTGGTACTGGTTTCTTGTCTTCAGGCCCAACTATCTTGTTTTCTGATGCAGGCCTCTTGTTTACTGGTACAGCTCTCCTGTCTGTTGTTCCAGCTCTCCTGTTTTGTGGTCAATTTACCTGCCTTCTGACCCAACTCTCATGTCTTTTTTTCCCAGCTGTCTTATCTTCTGCCCCAGCTCTCAGATCTTCTAGCCCGGCCCTCTTTCCATCTGTGACACCTCTCTTGTTTCTTGTCTAGATCTCTTGTCATCTGGCCCAGATGTCCTGTCTTCTGGCCTTATGCTTTTGTATTCTGGGCTAACTTCCCTGTCTCCTGGTATGGCTTTCTTGTCTTCAGGCACAACTATCTAGTTTTCTGGCTCAGATCTCCTGTCTACTGGCCCAGCTCTCCTGTCTGTTGGTCCAGCTCTCTTGTCTTGTGGTCAATTTACCTGCCCTCTGGCCCAACTTTCAGATCTTCGAGCCCAGCTCTTGTATTCTCTGCCCCAGCTCTCTTTCCTTCAGTGCCAGCGCTCATGTTTCCGGTCTAGCGCTCTTATCTTTTGGCCCAGCACTCATGTTTCTGGTCCAGCTCTCGTATCTTCTGGCCCACTGCTCTTGTTTCTGGTCTAGCTCTCTTATCGTCTGCCGTAGTGCTTGTTTCTGGTCTAGCTCTCTTATCTTCTGGCCTTGCGCTCTTGTTTCTGGTCTAGCTCTCTTATCTTCTGGCCTTGCGCTCTTGTTTCTGGTCTAGCTCTCTTATCTTCTGGCCAAGGGCTCTTGTTTCTGGTCTATCTCTCTTATCTTTTGGCCCATCGCTCTTATCTTCTGGCCCATTGCTCTGTTACTGGTCTACCTATCTTATCTTCTGGCCCATCGCTCTTGTTTCTGGTCTAGCTCTCCTATCTTCTGAGTAGCGCTCTTGTTTCAGGCCTATCTCTCTTATCTCCTGGCCTAGCGCTCTTGTTTCTGGCCTAGCTCTCTTATCTTCTGCCGTAGCGCTCTTGTTTCTGGTCTATCTCTTATCTTCTGCCGTAGCGCTCATGTTTCTGGTCTAGCTCTCTTATTTCCTGGCCCATCGCTCTTATTTCTGGTCTAGCTCTCTTATCTCCTGGTCTAGCGCTCTTGTTTCTGGTCTAGCTCTCTTATCTTCTGCCGTATCGCTCTTGTTTCTGGTCTAGCCCTCCTATCTTCTGCCGTGGCGCTCTTGTTTCTGGTCTATCTCTCTTATCTCCTGGCCTAGCACTCTTGAATCTGATCTATTTCTTATCTTCTGCCGTAGTGCTCTTGTTTCTGGTCTAGCTCTCTTATCTCCTGGCCTAGTGCTCTTGTGTCTGGCCCAGCTCTCTTATCTCCTGGCCTAGCGCTCTTGTTTCTGGCCCAGCTCTCTTATCTTCTGCCGTAGCGCTCTTGTTTCTGGTCCAGCTCTCTTATCTTCTGCCGTAGTGCTCTTATTTCTGGTCTAGCCCTCTTATCTTCTGGCCTAGCACTCTTGTTTCTGGTCTAGCTCTCTTAACTTCTGCCATAGCGCTCTTGTTTCTAGTCTAGCCCTCTTATCTTCTGCTGTGGCGCTCTTGTTTCTGGTCTATCTCTCTTATCTTCTGCTGTGGCGCTCTTGTTTCTGGTCTATCTCTCTTATCTCCTGGCCTAGCGCTCTTGTTTCTGATCTATCTCTTATCTTCTGCCGAAGCGCTCTTGTTTCTGGTCCAGCTCTCTTATCTTCTGTCGTAGTGCTCTTATTACTGGTCTAGCCCTCTTATCTTCTGGCCTAGCGCTCTTGTTTCTGGTCTAGCTCTCTTATCTTCTGGCCTAGCGCTCTTGTTTCTGGTCCAGCTCTCTTATCTTCTGGCCTAGCGCTCTTGTTTCTGGTCTAGCTCTCTTATCTCCTGGCCTAGCGCTCTTGTTGCTGGCCCAGCTCTCTTATCTCCTGGCCTAGCGCTCTTGTTTCTGGCCCAGCTCTCTTGTCTTCTGCCGTAGCGCTCTTGTTTCTGGTCCAGCTCTCTTATCTTCTGCCGTAGTGTTCTTATTTCTGGGCTAGCCCTCTTATCTTCTGGCCTAGCGCTCTTGTTTCTGGTCTAGCTCTCTTATCTTCTGTCCTGGTGCTCTTGTTTCTGGCCCAGCTCTCTTATCTTCTGCCGTAGCGCTCTTGTTTCTGCTCCAGCTCTCTAATCTTCTGCTGCAGCGCTCTTGTTTCTGGCCCAGCTCTCTTATCTTCTGCCGTAGCGATCTTGTTTCTGGTCCAGCTCTCTAATCTTCTGCCATAGTGCTCTTATTTCTGGTCTAGCCCTCTTATCTTCTGCTGTAGCGCTCTTGTTTCTGGCCCAGCTCTCTTATCTTCTGCCATAGTGCTCTTGTTTCTGGTCTAGCCCTCCTATCTTCTGGCCTAGCGCTCTTGTTTCTGGTCTAGCTCTGTTATCTTCTGGCCAAACGCTCTTGTTTCTAGCCCAGGTCTCTTGTCTTCTGGCCCAGCGCTCTTGTTTCTGGCCTAGCTCTCTTATCTTCTGGCCTGGTGCTCTTGTTTCTGGCCTAGCTCGCTTATCTCCTGGCCCAGCGCTCTTGTTTCTGGCCCAGCTCTCTTATCCTCCGACTCTCCCTCTCTTCTTCTGGCCCAGGTCCCCTGCCTTCGGGTGTTTCCCGCTCCGTCTTCCTGGCCTCTGTGGCCTCCGCCACTCCTGCACTCTACGGGACCTCCTCCAGACCGGAGGGGAGGCCAGCAGCCGCCTCCGGGCCGCGTGCCTTGGCTGGGGAGCCTGGAAGCACTCCTCGCTCTTCTCCCTTGGCACACGGCGTGTTGGAGCCGAAGGGCCCGTCTCCGGGCCAGACTCCAGGAGGTCACCACTGCGCACTGCCGTCACACCGTGTGACCGTGGGAGGACAGCCCAGGCCTGGAAGGCGAGGAGGGAACTCTTGCTTGTGATGAGCGCTTCCTGTCTGTGCAGTGTTGTTAAGTGGTCCTTGTTTGGCCCTTCTTGCAAGCGAGAGATGTCCACTTTCGTGATGTGACCTTCTGTAACCTCCATTCTGGCCTATGCATTGCAGTGGAGAGCTCGAGCTTGGCCAGCGGAACCTCCTTATGACGCCGGCAAGAGAGAGGTGATGATTGGTGCATCTTTATCTGCATGGTGATTGGTCCCTGTTACAGCTGACATGCTACCGTGCTTTCAGACTGCTTCATCTTTCATGTTCCAGGGCATGGCCTATTTTTAATACCTGTTAACTAAGATTTTATCATTCAGATTTACCCCATTCTGCTTGGAAATATCCATGAAAGTGTCACATTTGCAGAAGGTTATTATTTTGTGTAATAACTTAAATGAACAGCCTTTGATCTTCAGCTGTCTTTAGCACAAGCTCGTTCTCGTGCAGCAAAGTCCAGCAGTGATTGTGTGAGGCCTAGTGAAGCCAGCATTGATTGTACGCGACCTAGTGAAGCCAGCAGTGATTGTGCTAGGCTTAGTGAAGCCAGCATTGATTGTAAGAGGCCTGGTGAAGCCAGCATTGATTGTAGGAGGTCTAGTGAAGCCAGCATTTATTGTGCGCGAGCTAGTGAAGCCAGCATTGATTGTAGGAGGCCTGGTGAAGCCAGCATTGATTGTGCGAGGCCTAGTGAAGCCAGCAGTGATTGTGCGAGGCCTAGTGAAGCCAGCATTGATTGTAAGAGACCTAGTGAAGCCAGCATTGATTGTGCGAGGCCTAGTGAAGCCAGCATTGTTTGTAGGAGGCCTAGTGAAGCCAGCATTTATTGTGTGCGAGCTTGTGAAGCCAGCAGTGATTGTGCGAGGCCTAGTGAAGCCAGCAGTGATTGTAGGAGGCCCAATGAAGCCAGCATTGATTGTAAGAGGCCTAGTGAAGCCAGCATTGATTGTAGGAGGCCTAGTGAAGACAGCATTTATTGTGCGCGAGCTAGTGAAGCCAGCATTGATTGTAGGAGGCCTAGTGAAGCTAGCATTGATTGTAAGAGACCTAGTGAAGCCAGCATTGATTGTGCGAGGCCTAGTGAAGCCAGTAGTGATTGTGCAAGGCCTAGTGAAGCCAGCATTGATTGTAGGAGGCCTAGTGAAGCTAGCATTGATTGTAAGAGACCTAGTGAAGCCAGCATTGATTGTGCGAGGCCTAGTGAAGCCAGCAGTGATTGTGCGAGGCCTAGTTAAGCCAGCATTGATTGTAGGAGGCCTAGTGAAGCCAGCATTTATTGTGCGCGAGCTAGTGAAGCCAGCAGTGATTGTGCGAGGCCTAGTAAAGCCAGCAGTGATTGTAGGAGGCCTAGTGAAGCCAGCATTGATTGTAAGAGGCCTAGTGAAGCCAGCATTGATTGTAGGAGGGCTAGTGAACCAGCATTTATTGTGCGCGAGCTAGTGAAGCCAGCATTGATTGTGCAAGGCCTAGTGAAGCCAGCATTGATTGTAGGAGGCCTAGTGAAGCCAGCATTGATTGTAAGAGGCCTAGTGAAGCCAGCATTGATTGTGCGCGACCTAGTGAAGCCAGCAGTGATTGTGCGAGGCCTAGAGAAGCCAGCAGTGATTGTGCGAGGCCTAGTGAAGACAGCATTGATTGTAGGAGGCGTAGTGAAGCCAGCATGGATTGTAAGAGGCCTATAGAAGCCAGCATTGATTGTGCGCGAGCTAGTGAAGCCAGCATTGATTGTGCAAGGCCCAGTTAAGCCAGCAGTGATTGTGCGAGGGCTATTGAAGCCAGCAGTGATTGTGCGAGGCCTAGTGATGGAATGTGTAGTGAATGACGCAGAGTTGTGTTGTTTGTGAGGGCCATGTTTCTTGACAGAAGAGTCTATTTTAGGGTGGGTGAAATGTGTGCCTTTTTCTCCAAGTGTAGTGCACGCAATGTTTTACGAAAACTGTGCATATCACCAAATTACGCTTTAGGAGGTAGCTTGGTGAAGTTTGCACGCCAGGTATGCTCTGACGTACAAACATAACATACGCTGTCTGTATGAATGGACAGGGCAGTCGTGTGCATAATACAAAGTCATAAGAGAGACGTGTCCAGCGCACTGGGCAGTAGTCTTCTTGAAAACGGTATGTGAAGTAGCCATTGGGTGCAATTATCATGCAAAATACGCCCCAATGTAAGGGTTGCCCCTCTGTGTGACATTTTCTGCTAAAACCGGTATTCCTGTTGAAAAAATTATGCAAAAAGCATAAAAAAGAAGAAATATGTGACGCCGAATAATCATGATTTATGCAAGATTAGGCTTACTTAAAGATCCTTTCGACAAGGCCTAGTCTGCCAAGTAGTTGAAGATTCTTTCAGGGGCGGCTCCTCCACTATGGCGGAGGAGCGTCGCCCCACTGGTGAAATGCCGCAGAGAGAAGAAAAATAAAATGACAATAAAACTATTTTATTGTCATTTTATTTTTCACGTCCAGTTTGGGGCGGGGCCATCTCAGTGTCAGCAGCAGGGGGGGAGGGGGGAGCGGTGGTAGGTACTGAAAGTGCGCTTGTCGGTTTGGCCAGCCGTTTTATTCTGCTGCTAGTTTGTGTGTTTATCGGAAATTTATCTATAGTAGGCTCTAAGCAGTAGCTTACATTAACGAATTCATAGAAACAAATTGCCTATTTTTAGCATGAACCAATCAATATAAAGGCTCAGGAACGGGCACTGCTCCGTACAGTTAACCGTTTGCGCAGCGGTTAACTGTACGGAGCAGTGCCCGTTCCTGAGCCTTTAACTGGCCACGAAGTTACCGATAAAATTGCGTTACAATTACTGTTTGTGGACCGTTGGATGAGCATCTGCCCTCCATTGGATCCGGTACCACGGAATTAATTTTCACGGACGAGACACCATTCATATATTTCCATAGCCATTCTCACATCTTTTCATTAGGGTCATTCATCATATGAAATCACCATCCTGAAGATGGTCTAGCGGATTCCTCCACCTTATAGACCGAAACGTCGACAACTACACCCATTTTCTGTGTGATTTTTCATCATTGTAATTGTTTTTGTATTTTCCATTACTATTGCTTGCAATGTCTGAAATGGGTGTTCACACCAGTAAGAATGAGATAAGAGTGGCAATATAAAATCTGTAGATCTCGGTCACTGTGTGTCCATATGCACTGTATTTTGTGTACCCTCCAAGAATATATTTTTCTACATAAATTTGTGCTTTAAGAAGTATACACCCGTTTGTGTTTTGTTTCTTTATATTCCTATATTGATTGGTTCATGTTAAAAATAGGCAATTTGTTTCTATGAATACGTTAGTGATTGCGCAGTGGCGGCTCCTCCGCAATGGCGGAGGAGCGTTGCCCCTCTGCCTGGTACAGATCCAGCAAACAAAAAATAAAACGATGCTTTAGCATCATTTTATTTTTCGTTTGCCAGCTTGTGCATGGAGGGGCGGGGCATGAGAGGGGGAGGGGTGCGCTTGTGCACTCCCTAAGTGCTCATGTGTGTTTGACCGGCTGTCTCAGGCCGACCAAAACACACATGCACACTTAGGTTTCTCCAGCCGGGCTGGAGAAATCCCCACAGACTCCCTGGTCTGAGCAGGGTGTCTTTTCCACCTTCTCGGGCCAATCCACACGCTGCTCTGCAGCATAGGGTTTGGTTGGGAGTCTGTCCCAGGGGCTGCTGGGACCCAGGAAAATGCCAGCAGGAGCGACGCGGGAGGTGGCGTCAGGTAAGTTTTTTAAATTATTATTAACCGGTCGTCACCCCCCCCTGCGCTCGCTCTCCCACCCCCGTGTTCCACCCACCCGCACTACCACCCTTTGATAGTGGCAGCCGCCACTGTGATTGCGTGGGGAGTCTGGGAGCCTGTGCTCCTGGGGATTGTAGTGCCAGGAGCAGCAAGACGCGGAGGTAAAGTGTGTATTCCCCCCCCCCCCCCCAAGTCTGATTGGCAGCAGCCGCTGCTGGATTCTTTGTATATATTTAGCATCCAGTTGCCACTTGTTTTACTGGGGAAGCAGAGGGTTTAGAAACCCGCTCGTTGTTTGCCTAATCCTTAGTGGCAGAAACCTGTGGGTGTTTTCAGGAAAATATCTGGAATCCTATAGAAATGTCCTGTCATGGTGTATTGGGTTGGCCATTCATATACAACAGGTAGAATAGGTTGCACTTTTATCGAACTGAATAGTGCTTATGTTCTAGAACAATTTTTTAAATATATTTGTACAACCATTAAGACAAACACTAAAAGACAAACACTAAAAGGAACCATATTAATGGTCATCTGCACTACAAGGTGTGGGATCTGTGTCAACTCTTCACAGCTCACTATGACGTATGGCTTAGTTTAAAAGCAATACCGTAAATTATCAAATTGTGATCTGTTACAGTCATGTTCGTTGATCGATCAGCCTAGTCTGGAATAGCTTGTTTACCTAATAAACTTTTACGGGCCTCTCCAACTTTCCTATACCATCTTTTCTGCTGCATATGCCAGTCCATATTGGAGCACAAAGAGTCAAAGTAGGTGTGTCGCTAATTCCTATATCCTAGGAATGTCCATGTGTGAATACCAAACCCCATTCCATGCTCGCTTGGCGTACCTCGGCGAGGCCTGGTCGCAGCAAAACTCAAGCGTCATCACCTAACCATATAGAGGTATCACGACTACCTTATCTCTAATCAGCATATTCAAAATTCCTGCAAATCTGGAAAAATATACCTCTTTGAGTACGGCTACTCAAACATATGCCGTTATTCATTCTACCAAATTTATCAATCTGTAATCAAGTATATTAAATATCTGCATTGCATTTCATATTTAATTACCTGGGACCTGAGCAAATCGTTCTCTTCCTGGGCTATACTGTTGCTTCGTAGCATTGGAAGTCATCAGTACAACCAAGGGCAGTCACCAATCGACTTCTGAGCTTGCGTAAGTTGTGTGGAGAGCAAGGCCAGATTGGAAACCAAAATGAGCCCTTCGGCAGTCCTTCTGGTTCAGAAAGCAACTCTGTGGCCTGGAACCCACTGGGAAAATGCCAGGGTGACAGAACGGCCAGTCCCACCCTGGTGGAGAGCTATTAACAAGGGTTTTATATATCATAGATCCTGATTTATTCGGTACTGACTCTTTATTCTGCGCTTGAGCAGTATGTATTAGTAGATATTCAAACTGCGCTTGTTTAATTAACCCAGAAAAGAAGATGGGAGGTGACCTGGATGTGACCTAGAGGTGACTAGCAAATCTTGGCAATAGGTGCCTTATTCAGGGGCACATTGAGATACCGCGAGAGGTCCATCAGGATGGCCATCCTACAGCCCTGCACACTATGTGCATGAGATGTGCCTGTGAGCGTCAGCATTGGTTTAGAAGATGAAGCAAAGAGCTGCAACACAAAAGGTGTCCTGCTAAACACAGGAATACTTTTGTGCCTTTCAGGTGCTAATAAGGAGAAATGTGGAACCCTACAGTGAACAGTCCTAAAGCTACTGGGAACTGTCTCAAATATGGCGGAAGACTGTCCACGAAGCCTTTAATGCAGCCTGGACCATTAGGAATCAGCCTGATTGGGTTACTGGTCAGCCTGTCCATGGACATGCCCAAACTGGTCTCATGCTGGACTTTGAAGACAAGTATTGGAATGCCTTGTTATTTTTTCAGCATGGTGCATAGAATTTGTGCAAGCAATTTTATGTGCAGTCACCTGTAGAGTTATTTGCACTGCATGAAAAACAATAAATTGTGATTTATTTCCCGAATAATTCCTCTTTGACAGCACTTCCCTGTAATTTCCGTTAAGGGATGTTTTGTAGAAGCAGAAACTCCACATGAGCCAGACCTCATTTTTTGGCTGTCGTCTGTTGTGTCATTTTCAAACAAGTTTGTCAGCCAAGGAACTGGTGGAAGAGAAAATCCCTTCTCTTCCTCCTCCACCTCCGCCCCGGTTCATGCCTTGGCAAATGTGCCCCCTGGCACAAGACCGTGCAGCGCCGCGCCACACTCCCCTAGCGATCCCAACCATGCCTAAGATGGCTGCCAAGAGGGCGGAACAGTTTTTTTTCTTCTTCTCCCACTCCAGTCCTGAAATGGCTGCCAGCACAGAGCCGTCCAACTCTCCCTGCAGCCAAGAACTCAATGAAAAAGTAAACAACGAGTTATTTATAAAGTCTGCTTCCCTCAGTTTCTGGCTGCGTGGCTTTTTCTCTCTGCTTTTCTCAGTCACGAGTCGGAAAAAATATTAATGCCTGCTTTTCTCAAAAACACCCCCAAACGCAGGAAGGTTCCTTTTACATTTTTAAATACTTCAAACCCCCTCTCCTCTACTTTTTTTCCTTTTGTTTTTTTGTTTCATTTAAGGTGTGTTGTCTTTTTGCCAGCCGTTAACATTCCAGAGAGGCTTGGCAGACATAGTGCCCACGCCTGCCAGGGATAGCACAGCAAGTTGGCACAGAGGCGCACGTTGCCGTTAACTCTTTCTCGTGGGCGATCCGGGCACAAAAAAGGAAAATAGAATGGCTGAGGCTATGGCGGCCGATAAAAAATGTTGTACAAGGCTTGTTTTAACACAGCAGAGCTGTTTCTCGCCCCAAAGCTCCCCACTGTCAAGCCTTCAAGATGGAGAGAAACATTTGGACATGTGTCGTAATCCTAACTCGTCAAATACTCTGATCACAAAATGGCCGCCCTCAAGCGAGAAAATCAATGGGATGTGGGAGCGAGAGAAAATGGCTGCCAGATCAATCCCTGGGTGTGTTCCCTCCAAAACCGTCCCCCCGCACTGTGGATCCCCATGATCTGCACACACCCCTGTAAACAAAGTGTCTCATTTAAATACTTCCCCTGCTTCAGAGAATTTTTTCAGTTTGTCGCTTTGCAACTTGCATTTGGTTTGGCTTGAAAAGACGCCAAAGCAAACTTGGAGTGTGTGCAGGAGGAACACGGAGATATATATGCAAGAGGCATACTTCAAAGACACCAAGAAAAGACGCTTTGTTTCTAACTCTTGGCACGTTTGCATTTCAAATATGGGTCGTAGTTATGCTATTTTCCGAAAGTGCTATGAAACTCCTGATCCCATGATACAAAAAAGTTAAGATACATGAATTAAGAAGTATGGATAAAGAATTTTTGTAGAAAGTCGTGAGAGTGAACATAAATTCTGGCGGGGTTCTAGATCAACACTGGTGCTGATTTCACTGAAATACGTGGGCAGACCACATTCATGTACGAGACAATTGTGGAAATTCTTGCAACGAACACCGGCATATTGGGCTCTTGGCTACGTGCATTGAGTAAAGTCCAAAACCTGCCAGCTGCTTCCCTGGGGCTCTGATTATGGAAATCTTCTGTAAACAGCAGGCGAATTTGTGTGTAGAATTGTTTGAAAAAGATTTTCTTGCAGTTTATCTTTTTCGAATTGGCTACTCGAAAACTTAAAGACCCCCTTCAGAATTGCTCTGTAGAATTGTCTCTGTGACTCGAAAAAGATCTACTGTAAATTTACTGCTAAGATTTAGCTCTTTAAATTGAGAGATTTTTTGCAGAATTTAAGATTAGCTGATACGTTTGATAAACATTTGTTGTAGAATGTAATTGTATAATTGACTCTCTGAACCTAGTGTTTTATCCACCAGAATTTCTCCTTAGATTGATGAAAATGTCACGCAGAATATTTATGTGGAATTATCCATATGAGCGAATACATATTTCTTCTGAATTTTCATTTAGAATCAACTCTCTTAGTTGATTACGAATTCCTGCAGAATAACTGTGTAAAATTGTCACTCTTAGTATAGGAAATTTCCTACACACAATATTTGTAGAATCGAATCTTTGAATATGCACACATTTCCTGCAAAATGTTGAACTACTTGGGTTGTGGGGTGCAAGTAGTGCCATGAAGTAATACTGAGTGCCCACTCCCGTAGACCCAGATTTGTAAACACTGCAGCCTATTTCGCAGTTGTCTCAAATAGACATTACTGTTCATACTTGGATTTTATTTCAGTCTGAAAATAGCTGTAGATCTTCGTCCACTTCTTTAGCCTTTGACCTACAATTATTGGGTTCAGGCGGCTAGAGAAGGACTCTATATGCAGAACTTCGATTCAGTCCGGCCTGGGCGATCTCCCTGGTTACCTACGAGGTTAAGTTCACCCTGCCCATGTTAGCCTTTAATTGCTTAGTACGAACGGGTCCACTTTATGTTTGGTGGTCTTTGATGAGGGAAGGGGTCAATCAATATCTAAGACCCCACAGTGCCAAAGTATATCAGCCTACCAGTGGAAGGCTACTACACATAGGACGACCTCCTCACACTAGGTCATTACACACACACCAAAACTTTACTTTTTCCGTCTATCTACACCACAGCTAAAGTGACCACCTCACTCTAGGTCATTACAGACACCCCAAAACCTAACTTTTCTTACTTTTCCCCCATCTACACCACACCTAGTGTGACCAGCTCACTCTAGGTCAATACAGACACCACAAAACCTAACGTTTCCTAATTTTTCCTTCTATCTAGCCACACCCAGGGTGACCACCTCACTCTAGGTCATTACAGACACCCCAAAACATATCTTTTCCCGTCTATCTACGCCATTGTGATTGATTGGGTTGACTTTGTTAGATTGTTATGACACGAGGTATGTATGCTTTGATGGTGCTTCACTGCCTGAGAAGGTGTTGATGATGAAAAGCAGGATACTACCTCGTAATCAAGACACAAAATGAGTGGAAAGAGATTTTGTGGGTCACAGGATCGCTGTACAAGTAAAGCAATCAGCTGGCAGAGACAAACTGGCACAGGAGAAGCAGGGAGAGGTCAAAAGATGCTCTTAGCCCAGAATGCTGCTCTGTGACTCCTCTACCTGACTCAGTCCAGGGGAGGAAGGAGGTTCTCGCTTCACTCAACGACCGTGAAAGGAGACCATTTAAGAAGAACCATTGACAAAGCCCATAGGTTGTGCTAGTATACTGTGGGCACAGAGACAGACAATATACTGACGAGCATGCACACATTGGCCAACCCACATACATTAACCATTTTTTTCCCCTTTCCTTTCCATCATAACGATGAGTGTTACATTGGTACACCCCAAAAAACACCCTTCAAAAAACAGAGAGCACAAAAATGACAACTTCCTATGTGAGAAGGACTGACACGAACTGCTGCCATAACTTCTAAAACATGTACTCTTCTGTGCAGCAAACACTCGACATACAAAGAAAATTGTTAAAAATCCATAACACCCAAAGACCCACACCATCAAAATACCCAACAACATCTGAAAGCTCTCACACAGTCTTCGATTTCATCATCGAAACCCGGCCTATCAACCTACACAGCTCAAATACACATTTGTGGTACAAAGTGTGTCCGTGTGTTTGTTTGTTTCCTTGTGTGTATACTCACACACGTCAGGTGGTTGTCTATTTATATTGTGCAAGCAGCAATAATTGTGAAATCAATAATTTGCAGCAATAATCTCGTACCAACGAATTTTGGTGTCACACAATTTTTGTGTATCATTGATTTTCAACAGTGAGAAGTCTACTTTTAAATATTTCTACCTTATTATAAACAACACATTCCGGATAACATACAATATGGTACAATAATGCCATCCCCGGTGTAGAGTGATGTTTGCAAGCTGCTGATGGTGTGTGATGATGTTTTTACTTCACAGGGACTAGATGGCCGAAATTCAAAAGGAGCCATGTTTAAGCCCGGCAATCATCCCCATGCGTGAGAATTAATGTGATATGGCCCCGAGTACTGGTGCATACATTTGTATGTCAGGTGGTTCCAAGTGGTAAAAGAGATGAGTTTCTACTGAGTTAGAGAAATTCTATGGATGTTGGTGTGAGGTGTAAATGGGACCTCATTGTGGTGCGTGTGGTCAGTGTGTGAGTACGTTTCACCGAGGTGTTGACCCTACACCTTTGCTTATGTTTCTCCACACCACACACATACTTCATGCCACAGAGAGATAAAGCCCCTTCTCCGGCAGCCCTTCCTAAGCCACTACACACCACAAAAAGTAAAGTTACACAATCACAGCATCCTCGCTGAAATAATGCTAAAGAAAGGGCACATAGAGGACAACTGTTGTTTATTAATAAACATGCTGAAAGCCCTTAAACTTACTAACGGTGGGTGCATTTTCAAAGGTATCTTAGCGAAACAGACAAAGCAAATGCAGAGAAAATACAATTTACATCCTTCTACACAACTGCAAAGAGACACAGTTAACAACTTTAAATGTTCTTCAATAGAGAATCTGTTACAAGTGGGATTTAGCTCAATCTAACAAACCATGAGGGAAAAAAATTGCACAACACTTGTGTGGTAGGGGATTGCAGAAATAGCATTGCAAAGCATAACACAGAAGGACCCACCTGTTCACAAAGCCATTGTGTATTCCAGTGTTTACCAAAGCACACACATTCTTATCCTGGGAAATGTCAGTGTGCAGCTATGATCATTTTTTATTTGCTTTTAAATTTGGAGATGTTTGATGAATTTGCTGGAAACTTTCCCATCAAATAGATTTAGTATCTCAGTTTTTCTGCAAGGCAGGATTTGTGTAGATAGATTTGGGAGAAAACTAGTTAGGGAGAGGGACAGAAAATGAGAATTTTCAAATTTCACTCCATAGGAAACTTTGTGTTCCGCTTCAATAAATCTGCTAAATTAAATTACACCACGCTTTGAATGAAACTAGAACTTAACTCAAAGGTATTTTTCAGGATCCACAATGGATCCTCAAATCCCTAAATAATTTTTTTTTTTAATTACACAGAAGCCACTGGATGAGCAATCTTTTTACTCCTCGTAGAGTTCGGGTTTAAAGTTCCAAATATGATCCTAGAGAACGAGTGCTGTGATTGGCTGGTCGTGACCAACAAATTGTGTTATCTCCACCATTTTGTCACACTGTGCACAGAGCACCTGGTTGGGAAAATAGGACATTAGGGGTCAGGCTGCATACCCTCACCCTATGCCCACAAGGGAGAGACCCAAAGGGATCATCCTTAAAATCAACATTTAAAAAAAATAAATCTGTTTTTGTTGCAGCATTTGAGCATCCATTGGTGGATTCAAGGGTCCAAAGGAGGTCTTACGATCATGGACTCCAGTATGAGTGCCTCAAATCTTAGCTCCTCAAACCATAATAATAATTATTATTTTCAAAGCGGACTACTGGCTATGAGCTATGAGCCTCGGTGCAGCAGGGGGCTTATTCCGGTATGCAATACATCATCAAAACATCCAAAAAGTTCAATAAAAAAATCTTTTTTAGAGAGAGTAACATTTCTTCTGTTTTTAATACATTCACTTATGTTTAAAATAACCTCAGAAAAAAACCTTATAAATCAATTATAAAACAACAATTGAAGTTTTGCTATGGTTACGAACTAAAACCAAAATATCCCTAATATTACCCAGTTCTAGTCAGCTAGCTCCTCAAACCACAGCTGGCATATTTGACATGCAAACCATAACTCACACAGCAAACGCAATGCTTATGACTTCACAAAATATATAGATATATATCATAGCCATTGTAAATATATGTCCTTAGTTGTTTTCTCCTATATCTTGTACTGTGGATCTAAAATTAAATCTGAGAGGCATTAAGCATTGTTTTCCCAAGTCACTTACACTGTAGTACTGTGGTAATAACATGGAATTTGTCCTTTGCACCTTGGAAATAGTTGTGTGAATCTGCATTAATTACTAGATTTCTTCCAAAACACATGTTTTATTGGGCACACTTCGGGCTGATGAGATGTACCTTTACTACAAGCCCAGAGCAGATCTGCTTGTACATCTCAAACTCAGGCTTGCTTGAGGCAAACACTATTTGCATTACTGCCACTGCTCCCAGGGAGCCCTGCTTCCTGTGTGCCCTAACAACCTCCCAAATGGATCAAAAGTTACTAAAGGCGTGGTGACATGTACTGCAGCACTGTGGAAGGCCCTTCGCAGGTCAGTTGGTTACCATCGTGTTTCTTATTTCTATATTGGGGGTCAAAGTAAGACTAATGAGGTGAAACCTTTGCCCAGACAGTGTTAATGTTGAAAATTCCAAATTAAGGAGATGATACTAGCACTAAATGTGCATCATTACACTGCATAATTTGCCTTTTCTTGCGCATAATTTAGTCAAACCTGCTGCATTATGTGGTCCTTCCCTGCCACATAATTCCAGTGGCCCTGGATAAAGCGGCTACAGCCACGGTGCCACTCCTGACTTTTGTTTCTCAGTCTCAGCCTCCCTTTTCGCTGTTATAGTCTGTATCCATGTCTGCCTCCTTGTCTGCCAAGCATCTTTTTATTTTGATTTCAGAGGCCTTTATTTGTCTGCGGTTGCAAGTTATTTCATGCGTGCAACCGCCGCCCCCTCCTCTTCTCATCTGCCCCCACCACTGCGCGCACTACGCGTAGGTTGTCCCTGCCTCTTCCTGCACATCACAGCCACAATATTGTGTCAGTGGTCACAGGTTGTTTTCATTCTTTCCTCATCCTTCCTCCTCAAGACTGTCCCACTCCAGCTTCCGTCACCTGCATAGATGGTCCCGCCCCTTCCTGCACGCCAGATCAATTGTATTGTTGTGGAGTTTGAATGCGGTTGTTCGCCCACTCTCTGGTATGCCACCACCCCATTATTCCTCAGCAGTCTGTTTTTTGCAGTTTTATTTAGCACATACTCAACCCACGGGTGCTTTACTGACTGGTGAAGTGGAGTATTTGAATCCAAGACTGGTGAAGTGGAGTATTTGAGTGCCTCAAGGTGTGTGAGTTGAGCATTTGAGTATTTGAATACAAGTTTTCCAAGAGTTATTGATTTCTTAAGCCATTATTGGTACCCTGTCTCTTGGAATAGAGGGGTCACTCTCGTTTTCTTTTACACTTTACATGAGAACCAGATTACATTACACAAGGGCAGATTTTAGGCACTGGGAGATAAAGTGAGTTGCCCAGAATCAAGTGATGTTAGGCAAAGCCGAGACTCGAACCTGGTTCCCCAGTTCCAAAGTTGGCTACTTTGGCGTTAGGCCACATCTCCTCTTTTCATTCTTACCCCCTGTGTCTCTCGGTAATCAGTTATAAACCAGGAAGCTTGGCAAAGGTTGGAGGTGTGGTTGCCTATAATTTCTCCTTAGAACTCCCACCTTTTTAGGTTGAGCGGTCCACGCAGAAGTTCTTTGTGAAGCATTCCCCTTGCCCTTCAGCTTTCGACTCCTCCCCGTTTCACAGTTAAACCAATGGCGACCCTGGTCTTCGGCAAGGTCCTAGCAAAGATCTTAGTGCCAAGAGTCCACAGAAGTGAGATTCAAGGAGTTTTGGACCAAAAACCATAGTGCAGAACTTTGTTAAAGCCAGTGAGACTTTGACACTATCAAAGATGGTGACTGCTCCAAGAAGTGAGATTCACACCCAGTGAGTGAGAATGTACTCCATTGAGTGAGACCAAGTGACAGAAGCTGTAAAACAAGGTGTGGAGCTCAGCTGACATCTGTGAGACAGAGGCCAGGCGCACCCAGTGACTAACATTGTGCTCCGGGACATAGAACTCAGGTGTGGAACTCTCATTAAATGAGTGACAGTGAGGTGTTGGCCTAACATTAAACGAGTGAGGCGTGCAAAAAGGGAGACGTACACGGTCATCAAGAAATGAAACTCACTCCCCTTGAGTGACACTGTGCTCCAAGGTGTTAAACGTGCAGTCGGGGGTAGTAACTGTGGTGCAAGAAAGGAGGCTTGCATTCACCCATAGCCAGGACGGGTTCCAAGAAATAAGATTTGAACACAATAAATAATGCTTTCTTTCAAGGAGTTAGTCAGCCTGTGCTGCTTTCACTCTGCAACCTCCCTTTCACTGGTCCACCCCCTCCCTCGCCCCCACTCCTCTGCTGCTGTGTGCCAAGACCCTTTGATTTGACTAAAATTATGTGTAATATACTTAGGTACAGGGGATTTTAATGTAACTAACATTTTTGTAGTTTCACTTGAATTATATTAGTGATGTATGTACGGGACTTTCAGCCAGCCCTTTTCATCCATTGGTCTGTTATGGTGTCACTCAGGTTTTTCTTCCACTCAGAACAGCACACAGCAGTGGGTCATCCCCTTCAGTCATTGGCTATCTTCACTCTGAGTGATGGCATTCTGCCCTTTCACAAGGAGCAAAGCTACACACAAAGTAGTTCCCTCAGGTGCCCAGGATTACTATGGAATATTTAATATAACATATCTAGGCTGTCCGGTGTTAGGTTTAAACCTATAATAACTGGAAAAACCCCACCGAAAGGAAAATAGCCCTCACCAGTGTAAACATATAAACACTGAAAAAACACGTGCACAACCACAAATTAAATGTCATTCAAAGAAGGAAAAGGAAAGTGAAAGAGTCATTTTTTTCTTCTTAAAGGGGCCAATACAATGTAACTTTGTTATACAAGCTAGCAGCAAAAAAGACTGGGCTACCATTCTGCTTGAGTTTTGTTGTTTAGGGATGTCACTAAAATATTGTTTCTTCTTCCTTTTGCTTTTTTTCAGTTTTGTGGTCTTTGGTCTAAAAATGCAGGGTTTAGAAGCATGTTTTATAAACTGTATAGAATCAGGAAATATCAAAATCATATTTGATATTTTGGCTGCGTTTGATTCTTTCACTGATAGTTAAAATGACTGGTTTCATAAGAATCGTTCCCAATATGTGCCATCACATTTACCCACAGAGAACGGGTAAAAACCCTAGATACATCAGCCCCCAGTTTCTAGTGAGTGAGTATTGATAGCAGGTGAATTGCCAAACACCCCAGGCTTTAAACATTCAATGCAAGGTATAGTGACAATTATATGTAAAAGAGTTCTATCACCAAGCATCTGGGATAGTGGTAAAAACATGACACCAGACTTTTGGAAAACATAGAAAGCAGTGTCACTTGGAATGCTGCTGCAAAAAGGTTCTTTCCAAGTTCAGCAAAGATTGGAGTGATATTGTTTTGTATTTGCAGTGATTCAGCTACGAATATGAAAAAAGTTGTGATGACCTGTCAAAATCGATACCTGAGCTGAAGTGCTTCCCTGTAAGAGATCCTTGCCACTTGTTAGATGGTATGCTGAAAGCATCTTTACAATCTTCAGACTTAATGAAGAATACTATTGACTTTTTAGTTCATTCTGGTGCACTGTTTTGTTATGCATGGGAACTAAAATGCAAGTATTTCTCATTTTGTGCTTTGTGTGGCATCAATGAAAGAGTCATCCCAACTGTGTCACTTAGCTGATGGTTCTCAGTCCAAGGGGCTATGAATGCTAGATTATCCATGTGGCAACCGTTTACAGAATTTTTGCTGAGTGAGGCAAGAAATGTGAAGATCTTTGGTCACATATTGATAGTGATGTGAAAAAAAAGTACACTCTACTGCATTCTTAGATTTTTATAGGAAAACATAACTGCTGTAGTGGACATAATAAAAAAACTAGAGTCTGAAAACACCCTGGTCTGCCAAGTGTTCGCATAATTAGTGTAGATGTGAAACATCTCCTTGAGAGTAGGCTGGGTGACACCTTTAGTGAATTTGGCACTGCAACATGTTCCATGTTGGAGTGCTTGCCACTTGGTAAGCAAAGCAATGTTGAAGAGCACTTCAGGAACTTTTATTTTACAATGTATGAGAAATGGTTTGCAAAGATACATAGAAATGTCCCTTCATCAACCATGGCATTTTAAGTCCATGAAATCTCACTGTGGTACTCTGTACAAGGTCTAGATCCCTTCCGTAAAGGGAATCTTCTCCGTAGTTTCAAAAGTGCTGCTTCATTTTTGACTGCTTCAATAACTCTGATGGATTCAACCCAGATCTGTGACTGGGGGTGAGTGTCTGAAAGGTTTCAGCGCTCCGTCCATCATCTCCTTGTGTTTGCTTTGTTCGCCCTAAGTTGGCAGGGTATGCCCACTTTGCCACTGGATTCAAGCTAGCCTGGCTAATGAGGGGTGTTACCCCGAAACCGGTCCCAGGATGCTTGTTTCCGGTTCAGGGAAGACTTGGCATGGCAGTTCTGGCTGGACTGTTCCCATGAGGCACAGGGTCAAGACTGACTTGCATATAGCTGGGTCTGAACTGAGGTGGCGAAGTGAGCTAAAGAACAATGATGGATTCAACCCAGATCTGTGACTGGGGGTGAGTGTCTGAAAAGTTTCAGCGCTCCGTCCATCATCTCCTTGTGTTTGCTTTGTTCGCCTTAAGTTGGCAGGGTATGCCCAGACGTGGGTCCCTTGCTCCCTTTGCTACTGGATTCAAGCTAGCCTGGCTGAGGGGTGATACCCCAAAACCAGTCCCAGGATGCTTGTTTCCGGTTCAGGGAAGACTTGGCTTGGCAGTTCGGGCTAGACTGTTCCCATGAGGCACAGGGTCGTCAAGACTGATTTGCATATAGCTGGGTCTGAACTGAGGTGGCGAAGTGAGCTAAAGAACAAAGATGGATTCAACCCAGATCTGTGACTGGGGGTGAATGTCTGAAAAGTTTCAGGGCTCTGTCCATCATCTCCTTGTGTTTGCTCAATAACTATGAGGGCATAAGCGCCCAGTTCAACGCGAATGTTGGAGAACCTGCCCAGAGAATCACAATCTTCAAGTGCACCAGTTTTGGCATGGAAAGGTAGGTCAGTGGCCAGAGTTAGCAAATTGTGTACTGGCTGTTTTGATGTTGCCCATCTCAAGTGCCAATGTTGAGAGGGCCTTTTCACATAAAAACTTTTACATGGGAAGGAAAGAGCGAGCGCACATGACCAAAGACTCACTGAAGAAGAATTGTATGGTGTACTACAATAAGTTTGATTTGCAAAAATGTATTTGGACCTCGTATACACTGTATGTTCACTGTCTATATAACATGCACTATCAGTGCAGAAAGCAAGCAATAATAAAAGCAAAACGTTCCATAAACACCGGAAAAACACTGTTTCTGTTGTTTTTAATGGCGTGAAAATTTGTAACCACTGTTTTTTAAGGTATTGAAATCACTTGAAAACACTGAAAAACCCCACCAGAATTTACCAAAAATAGAAACTGAAAACAGGAAAGGCTAAACATATCAAATATTTTTGCTTTTAGCCAGTGTTTTTTGCAGATTGAAGATGGCCCAGCAGCTTCCCCAGCAATAAAGTTTTGCCAAAAATATGATACAAAAAAGCAAGCATTGGCAAAGACAAAATGATATCTGTCACCACTAGACCTATTAGCTATGCTAATGCTTGCTTTGCTCCATGCTTACTTGCTGCCTGGCTCTCCTTCAGAGCAGAGCACATCTGACACACGCACAACTCACATACATAGAAGCATCACACCACGCACTCACCAGCACACAGAGACAACAGAGGCGCACACCAGCACACAGAGACAACAGAGGCACACCAGCACACAGAAGCAACACAGGCTCGCACCAGCACACAGAAGCAACACAGACACGCACCCGCACACAGGGGCAACACACGCACCAGCACACATAGACAACACAGACACGCACCAGCACACATAGACAACACAGACACGCACAAGCACACAGAGGCAACACAGACACGCACCAGCACACTGAGGCAACACAGACACGCACCAGCACACAGAGGCAACACAGACACACCAGCACACAGAGGCAACCCAGACACGCACCAGCACACAGAGACAACACAGGCACAGCAGCACACAGAGGTAACCCAGACACGCTCCTGCACGCACCAGCACACAGAGGCAACACAGACACGCACCAGCACACACAGGCAACACAGACGCGCACCAGCACACATAGGCAACACAGACGCACACCAGCACCCAGAGGCAACACAGACACACCAGCACCCAGAGACAACACAGACACACCAGCACCCAGAGACAACACAGAGACACACCAGAACACAGAGACACACCAGCACACAGAGGCAACACAGACACACACCAGCACACAGAGGCAACACAGACACACACCAGCACATAGAGGCAACACAGACACACCTGCACACAGAGGCAACCCAGACACGCACTAGCACGCACCAGCACACAGAGGCAACACAGACATGAACCCGCACAGAGGCAACACAGACACACACCAGCACACATAGACATCACAGACACACACCAGCACACAGAGACAACACAGACACAGCAGCATCCAGAGGCAACACAGACACACCAGCACACAGAGACACACCAGCACACAGAGACAACACAGAAACACACCAGCAGACAGAGGCAATACAGACACACCAGCACACAGAGGCAACAAAGACACACACCAGAACACAGGGGCAACACAGACATACACCAGCACACAGAGACAACACAGGTGTACACTGACACAGCACAGACACACACCAACACACAGAGACAAAACAGACACAAACCAGCACACAGAGGCAACACAGACACCCACACACCAGCACACAGAGGCAACACCGGCGCAGCAGCACACAGAGGCAACACAGACACGCACCAGCACACAGAGGCAACCCAGTCATGCACTTGCACGCACCAACACACATAGGCAACACAGACATGCACCCGCACAGAGGCAACACAGACACACACTAGCACACATAGACATCACAGACACACACCAGCACACAGAGACAACACAGACACAGCAGAATCCAGAGGCAACATAGACACACCAGCACACAGAGACACACCAGCACACAGAGACAACACAGAAACACACCAGCACACAGAGGCAACACAGCCACACCAGCACACAGAGGCAACAAAGACACACACCAGAACACAGAGGTAACACAGACATACACCAGCACACAGAGACAACACAGGCGCACACTGAGACAGCACAGACACACACCAACACACAGAGACAAAAAAGACACACACCAGCACACAGAAGCAACACAGACATACACCAGCACATAAAGACAACACAGACACAGCAGCACCCTGAGGCAACACAGACACCCACACACCAGCACACAGAGAGTACACAGGCACAGCAGCACACAGAGGCAACACAGACATGCACCAGCACACAGAGACAACACAGACACGCACCAGCACACTTAGACAACACAGACATGCACCAGCACACAGAGACAACACAGACACAGCAGCACCCAGAGGCGACACAGACACCCACACACCAGCACACAGAGACAACACAGGCACAGCAGCACACAGAGGCAACACAGACACACACCAGAACAAAGAGGCAACACAGACACGCACCAGCACACAGAGACAACACAGAGACGCACAGCACACAGAGACAACACAGACACGCACAGCACACAGAGGCAACACAGACATGCACAGCACACAGAGGCAACACAGACACGCACCTGCACACAGAGACTACACAAAACATACACCAGCACACAGAGACAACTCAGAACATACGCCAGCACTCAGAGACAACACAGACATACACCAACACAGGCACTCTAGCAAGTAAGCGCCACACTCACAAAGAAACACCGCCGAAGTTTTTGTGGCCTGTTCTAGTTTGTGTCTCAGGTGGCGCTGTCCTGGCCGGGGAGGGTTTCGGGTGGGGGGCACGCGGCGCGCATCCCTAATGTCCGATGGGGGAGAACAGATCTGCGAAGCTAATCTATAGGAGGCCGTGGGAGGAAGTAATGCTGAGCTCAGCGTCTGCAGGCTGAAGGCAAGAGCTGCCTATATTTAGAAAGAGCGGGGCGGGCAGGGCTGCAGTGCTGGTGGAGACTGGTGGGGGCAGGGCTGGGGATGTCTGGGGGGGCAGGGCTGCAGTGCTGGGGATGTCTGATGGCTGCAGTGCTGTGGATGTCTGAGGGAAGGGCTGCAATGCTGGGATGTCTGGTGGGGCAGAGTTACAGTGCTGGGGATGTCTGGTGGGGGCAGGGCTGCAGTGCTGGGGATGTCTGGTGGGGGCAGGGCTGCAGTGCTGGGGATGTCTGCTGGGGGCAGGGCTGTAGTGCTGGGGATGTCTGGGGGGGAAGAGCTGCAATGCCTGGAAGGCAGGGCTGCAGTGCTAGGGATGTCTGGTGGGGGCAGGGCTGCGGTGCTGGGGATATCTGGTGGGGGCAGGGCTGTAGTGCTGGGTATGTCTGGTGAGGGCGGGGCTGCAGTGCTGGGATGTCTGCTGAGGGGAGGGCAGGGCTGCAGTGCTGGGGATGTCTGCTGGGGCAAGGCTGCAATGATGGGGATGTCTGGTGGGACAGGGCTGCAGTGCTGGGGAAGACTGGTGAGGGCAGGGCTGCAGTGCTGGGTATGTCTGGTGGGGCAGGGCTGCAGTGCTGGGAATGTCTGGTGGGGGCAGAGTTGCAGTGCTGGGGATGTCTGCTGGGGGCAGGACTGCAGTGCTGGGGATGTCTTGTGGGTGCAGGGCTGCAGACAGTGCTTGGCATGTTTGGTAGATCAGGGCTGCAGACAGTGCTGGGCATGTCTGGTGGGGCAGGGCTGCAGTGCTGGGCATGTCTGGTGGGGCAGGGCTGCAGTGCTGGGGACGTCTGGTGGGGGAGGGCTGCAGTGCTGGGGATGTCTGGTGTGGGAGGACTGCAGTGCTGGGTATGTCTGGTGGGGCGGGGCTGCAGTGCTGAGGATATCTGCTGGGGGCAGGGCTGCAGTGCTGGGGATGTCTTGTGGGTGCAGGGCTGCAGACAGTGCTGGGCATGTCTGGTGGGTCAGGGCTGCAGACAGTGCTGGGCATGTCTGGTGGGGCAGGGCTGCAGTGCTGGGGATGTCCGGTGGGGGAGGGCTGCAGTGCTGGGTATGTCTAATGGGACAGGGCTGCAGTGCTGGGGATGTCTGGTGGGGGCAGGGCTGCAGTGCTGGGGATGTCTGGTGGGGGCAGGGCTGCAGTGCTGGGGATGTCTGGTGGGGGCAGGGCTGCAGTGCTGGGGATGTCTTGTGGGTCAGGGCTGCAGACAGTTCAGGGCATGTCTGGTGGGCAGGGCTGCAGTGCTGGGGATGTCCGGTGGGGCAGGGCTGCAGTGCTGGGGAAGGGCTGCAGTGCTGGGGATGTCTGTTGGGGCAAGGCTGCAGTGCTGGGTATGTCTGATGGGACAGGGCTGCAGTGCTAGGGATGTCTGGTAGGGGCAGGGCTGCAGTGCTGGGGATGTCTGGTGGGTACAGGGCTGCAGTGCTGGGGATGTCTGTTGGGGCAGGGCTGCAGTGCTGGGGATGTCTGGTGGGTACAGGGCTGCAGTGCTGGGGATGTCTGTTGGGGCAAGGATGCAGTGCTGGGTATGTCTGGTGGGGCAGAGCTGCAGTGCTGGGGATGTCTGGTGGGGCAAGGCCTCAGTGCTGGGGATGTCTGGTGGGGCAGGGCAGCAGTGTTGGGGATGTCCGATGGGGCAAGGCTGCAGTGCTGGGTATGTCTGGGGGGGCAGAGCAGCAGTGCTGGGGATGTCTGGCGGGGCAGAGCAGCAGTGCTGGGGATGTCTGGCGGGGCAAGGCCGCAGTGCTGGGGGTGTCTGGCGGGGCAAAGCCGCAGTGCTGGGGATGTCTGGTGGGGTCAGGACAGGGCTGTAGTGCCGGAGAGGTCAATTGGGGCAGGACCTAGTGGGGCCGGGGAACATTCGGCTGCAGTGCTGGAAGAGTCTGCTAGGGGCTAGGCAGTGCTCCACTGCACATCCCTGCTAGTGGCGGATTTTCAGTACATACCGGCAGCGCGCATCCCTGCCCTGGCAAGAGGGGAAGACTAGTGATAGGGCTGTTCTGCAGTGCACTGCACAGCTCAGCTGACACTGCCCAATCGGGGGAATACGTGCGTGGGGGCTGGAAGAAGACAGGCAGGAGAAATGCAAGTAGGTAAAAGGCCTCATTACTAGAGGGGACATGTAGTGTCCCGGTAAGAGCCATCTTCCAAAGCCGGGTAGCACGAGAGAATTCTAAAGCAGAACTCTAGGCGCTAGGTCTAAGCAAGACTGAAGACGTTACACCCCCCTCTCAAGCTTGCATTGGTTGCCCATTAGGTGGAGGGAACGTTGAAGATGCTATGCGTCACTAAGAACGTGCAGGTCTGAAGGACTGAAATACGCATATAAACCGGTCAGTATCCACGAACCGCTCTGCCACCTGGCATCGACGAACGCTTGTAGGGTCACTCTTTCGTCTTTTAGCAAGCAGGGAGCCTGTGGCGAAACCCTAGGTTCTTGTGGTCCAAAATCCTGGAGCAGTCTTACCCTTGCACTCTGCCAACACCAGAACCACCTCAAGTTCCTAGGAGAGCTGCAAACTGCCCTGTGCAGTCAGGCCTTCCCAGACCTCACCCGAAGCGTCCAACCACTTGATTCGCATTTGACACAACTCCAACCTTCTCAGGGGGTCTACACAGCGCTGACCAGACACCCTTCCCGGATTACTTCTGGAACACAGCTGTTGGTCTAAGCTCTTTCTCTAAAGAACACCCATTTTTCCCATTTCCGGAACTGGAACGCTGTCACTGAAAGACACAAATGTTCTTGGCCCACACTTCTGTCACTTTTTCCCCCTTCCCCTTCCCCCTCCTTATCTGGTTCTCTGAAGCATCTACTACCTGCATGTTTAGGTCTTTGCCGATTACCAATGAATAGATGCGTCTTGAGTTGCGTGGTAAGGGTGACGCAGGATATGAAACATATTACAGTAGATTATCATTCTGTGCCTTCTCCTGTCTGAATGTTGCCTTCGATGATCAGTGACCAGTTTACACAAATCCCAACCTGTGGTGGTTGAATGTCTCAGAAGGGCAGAGGTCTCGTCCTCAATGGCCCTAAAATCAGCATTGACCGATATGGGCCTAATCTCAGCCTCCGGGGCCCTCATATTGACCATCAACTCTGCGGCGATAGACGTGGGCAATGCTTCTGAGTGACCGGCTGCCGTCAACCGCATACTTGGCCCTTTACTTTGACCTTTGCATCTATTTCATTTGTTCCATTTTTAAACACTGTAGGGATAACAGTAGGTTGTAACATTAACAGCTCTCAGTCATTAAATGAATACCAAGCTCAAAACAATTGGATCCTGGCTCTTAATTGTAGATTATATCTGTCATAAAATCTCGATCAGCAATAAAAAAGTAGAACGTTCTGGTGCTGCAGTGATAGTGAGATAACAGCACCGTGCATGGGGAGTGCGAAACACGTGATGGGGGTTGGGTGAGGTTATCAACACGAGAGTATAAAATTATCTCACAGCACGTAGTTGTCACAAAAAAAGAGAGGGAAAAGGTCAGATTGATATAATCTGGTTCAAGAGTAAAAAAAATAAACCCACAGACTAGAATGATTTTAGTAACTGTTTCGGCTTACTGATGTCCTGAATGCAGGGTCTTCATCAGGACAACAAGCTGATGAGACACCTGGTGTACTGCCTGACTAAGCAATGTTGTTATTGAATTGGAATGGGCCACAATGCCTTCCTTGATGCAGAAAATAGCATTGTTTGCCTCGCCTGTGGTGATATCAAGCAATTAGTGAAGCCTGTTTATTTGTGGTCTCAGTCACTGTTAGGTGTTGGTGATCTTTTTCTCTAGAAGATTCTATCAAGGCGATTTCAAAATAAAATTCCTCCACCTTCTCTCTTAATGATTCAGGAGATGATGACCGATCACTAGCAACTTACAATCACAAATTGACCAAACTTCTTGACCTTATATTACCTTAATAGCACTTAATACCATTTAGTCCTACTTCGGAGTAGCAAACCTGCATAACAAAGAAAATCCCTGTTTTTCACTTGAGCTTTAATTTCTGAGACTAAAATTGCAGAGAGCTGAAAAGTGATGCCTTAATTATAGTGTGGAGGTAAAAACACTTAAGTCTCAGACCTCAGAATTTACAAGTCACAAATTTGAATAGCTGTGCAAATTAGCTCTGATTCAAACTGGCTACGTTTTTCGATCTAAAATTTAGTGAATCCGGACGCAGATATAGTGAGATGTGACCATGTTTATGCGAAAGCAGGCCTATATCACGCTCAAGAAAATTCAAAATAAGGAGAAATGATTTGCTGAGATCACACACACCGAAGCACAGCTGGTCGTCTCTTCTTCAAGTCCTGTAGATGCCCATTCTTATATCTGTCTGGCAAATATAATAAAATTGTTAGGCCCCTATGTAATTTACATGTTATCACACTATTCCCTGTTTCTCTAAACTGAGAAATGGTATCTATTTCAGTAGAAAACAGCTTAGGTTGAACCATTACTGATGAAACCCTCCCTTTCACCTGAAGATTCAAACATCGACACTCTGATTTTGTTTCTACAGTTTCTGGGAAAGATCTTCAAAAAGTTAGCGCCCATCAACTAGATTCTTCTTTCGAGGCCAACTTCTTACATCATTTTCATCTAACCTCGCTTAGACCAGGCCACAACATGGAATTGGTGGTTACGTCTGTCCTTGATGACTTGCGGATGCTGGTTCGGTAAAGAGATGTGGGTGCCCTCAACCGATTGGACCTTTCGGTGACCTTTGATGCCGTCGACCATGCTTTGTCAGTGGTGAGATAGATGGACTTGGCCCTGAAGATCCTGATCTGAAATGGATCAATTCTTTTCTATCCTATGATCTGGAGGCCACTTTTATCCCTCCATGTAAGTTGCCAATCAGTCACATTGGGTTTGTTGTTGCCAAAGGACCAGTGCTTTCACCACCTCTGTTTAATATCTACATATTCTTCTGGCCTCCCCTTGGAGGTTAAAATGCTTTCTGCATGCAGGTGATGCACAGGTGTTAGGTAATCCGACCATCTCACAAGCCTCTGACTGTTCAGCTGCTCATACACAGGCATAGCTCCTAGAAGTACCTTGGATGAAAACAGCTTCCTTAGTAGACATTAGCAGCAATCAAAGAATGAAACAAACCTCCTTTCGAGCACCAGTCTTTGCCTCATTCAGTATCTTTCATAAACAAATGAAAACCTTGCTTTTTACTGATAAAGTGCCCTAGCTGCTTTTCATAATCACCGAGAAGTTCTGTTTTAATTCATAAAGTTACTGTAATTGTTTTAGTTGTCAGAGGGGGGTTATGTTAATGCTCTCTGTAGTGCCGTGAAGGTCTTTTACAAGTGTCAATAACTTAACATCATTGAAGGCTTTACTTTTGCCAGCAATGCTTATAAAGTCTGGACACCTTAGTGTGGGGCCTCAGTCCCTCCCTATTCCTCAGCATCCTCCAGACTGGTAGAGCATAGAAGCGAGGGATGGAGAATATCTAGGCGCTTTAAAACAAAGTTATCAAGTGATCCATGGGGCTGGCTCTCGGCCAGTCCTGGTTCACAGTGAACAGTGCCAAGCATGCATGGATGCATATACAATATTTTCTACTATAAATACAGGCCTTCAACTCTGAGAATCTGGAATAGTAAATCTATACTTCCCTCTAAGCACTTATCTTTCAATATTTTATTCCTCGATATTCCATCCTCGATATTGTTGGCGTTGATATTCAGCAGTACAATGGCACAGCACTCCTTTGCTTTGTAGCTTGGTTTATTCATAATAATTCATAATTCCATATTTGTAAAGCGCAAACTTATCACCCTTAAGGGTATCCAGGCACTAGGGGGCCATCAGGCAGATTAAGTGAGCTATTGCCCAGAGTCACATGATGTTGAGCTGAGTATATATGATGCAATGTTCTGAGATTTGATTAAATTGCAGTGAAGGAATCTTGGTTGGTGACGCCTGCGAAAACTCTGAACACAAACGATTGTGACAATAAAACGTCCCCACCCCGCCTCCATGATGTTTGTTACCTTACTCCGTGTGATCAGGACTCTGTGTTCTAGCGTTTAGTTGTCCTATGAAAAACCCGTCTAACTAGTGTGTTAGTTCTGGAAAATAAATGCAAACAGTAATATTTGGGCGTGGGTTCAGTAAAAATATTGTGCTGCAAAAAATGTCAACTACAAAATATCGTGAAGATCAGAATGTATAGGAAAATATAGGTTTACTATACATAACTCTGCATATATGTACCTTGATGATATATATCTTCAAGATAGGGCGATGTGAAATTAATGATAGGAAATCTATACTTACTGCCATATACTTACTTTGGCGATGTTTTGGCAGTCGATATCTCGACAGCGATATTTTTATAGTATAATATTTATACCACCAACTATCTCACATACAACCTAAAAATGTTATCCCATGGGCCAGCTCAGCTTTTACTCTTTAGTCATCATTCAGCTGCAATCTTTGTGGCACCATCTTGCATTAGAGTGGCCATGTCTCTCTATGTCATTACAGAGAGTGTTTCCAATTCAGGGCTTTCCTTTCATCACCGAATCATTTCTTGGTTTGTTCCATTTAGTCTGAGGCACAGCAGAGCCACAACTTTTGACTGAACTGATGAAAGATGGTTATGATGACTTGGAGAGAAGTGTTCGAACTGGCGTTGCGCACTGAGATTTTTTCGTAAATTAGGCCCTGGCTGGGGCAGTAGACTCGAAGCAGGAAAAAGCACGACCGGCCTTGGTCTCTATGCCTGTAATGGAAGAAGGCAGCTCATTAATATTCATGAACCTGCAGACACCTGCATTAGCCAATCGATGAATCAATTCATCAGGTTATTAGTGCACCACTAGAGTTCGACAGCGCATGTTTTAAGCATTGGCTGATAATAGCGGATTTAACTAGGCTGCGGGGATGGAAGAACATAGCTTCAGTGTTCTGCATGATCAGTGACTTGAATACAGGATTAAGCATATGTCGACCCCATTCTGGGAGGGAGGGTGCGCGAGCGTGAATGGTTGACCTTGGGCAGGGTCAGCGTAGGTTCAGAAGGCCTGGATGAAGACAAGATTTTCAGGAGATCAATAAGACACATTTACATACAATGAGTCTCATTTTAAACCACTTTGCATAATCAGTACTTGTCCCTAAAATGTGGCAAAAATCCATCCCTTCTGGACCTAAATCTGACACCCCTTGCATAGGGAGTTTTGAGGTTTTATGAGGATAGGGTAAAGCGGTCAAAAAGTCCCATTCGTGGTGTTAATTTGAAGGCAGTGCTGTGATTTTAGCCTATGGCACTCTGCATGCTGGGACCTGTAGGCCCATAGGTGTAATGGAAAAAGTAAAACCACAAGTCCCAACAAAACTAAGCATGCTGGGACTTGTAGGCACATAATCATAAAGGGAAGCGTCTGTGTGTTTACTGTTATTGAATGAAAATAAAGGGACTGGCCGAAGGATAGCCTTATGTCATGGGACGAGTAAACAGCTAGAAAGGAAGAAGTCAAAGTGTGCAGGTGAGGAGTCTCATGGGGGTTTGTTACACTATCTGTACCAATGAGTGCTCTTTGTGGTGTGTCGTGCAATGTGGCTCTAGGTCCTGCATAACTAAGATTGACACCTTTCTGAGAGAAAAATACCAACCGTTTGTTCAAATTTGGAAGGGTCAGCACAGTATTTGAATGTGAATTTTTATAAGTTTCTCTGTATTATTTTTTAACGTCAGTTCTGCTCCTGTTTGTTTATTGCTAATTCAGGAATAGTTTACACAGTTCTAAAATACTTTTGAAGTCATTTCTTCTTGCAGTTGCTGTTTTAGGTTTATATTTAAATTGGGTAAATGCTGATTTTCTCCTTTTTTTTTTACCAGCCTTAACATACAAACACAAATAAATGGCAGTGAAATACTGCCTGGGTGGCAAACCTATGTCTCTCACATTACAGTGTAAAAAGTAAATATAAATTAACTGGTGCTCATGTCAAGCGCTCCGATACCTTCCGGTCGAGTTTGCGCTATTTAAAACTGCAACAAAAAAAAACTGAAACGCCTGGACTGGCCGAAAGTACACCCACGTGGCACGAGCCCCAGTGGTCTTTAACTGTGACCACAAAGCTGCCTGCCAAAAAAATGACTGTCTTTGCCCGTCACTCACAACTTTCGCCTCTGTTGGCAACTGGCAGTTATGCATGACTGTATCATGAGACGGCCATTTCCGGCGCAAGGGATTGTGGGCGCGGAGTGGGATGTTTCCTTGAGCGCCTCTTGTATTGGTCCCATAGTCTGCAATCTGTTCTGTCTCTGCAGGTAAGCGGGTTCCACCTAGTGTTCACTTTTGAAATTGCAACAGGTTGCGTCGAAGCAGTCAAGACAATAAGATGCTTTGTGTTGTGTGGGCGGCGCGTCACTAAAGGGCTGTAAGACAATGATGTGGGGTGCACTGGGATTTCTCGCTTACCAAAAATCACACGGTTTGTCAGTGGTGCTGCAGGGACCTTTTATAGTGCCCTCCAAACTGAAAGCACCCACTTTTCACCTTAGTTTTAAAATTACAGGACGGATCACTCATATTTCTGTATATGATCATACCAGATCCTTTCCCCACCGCCTAGTCGGGTAACTTCTCGCTTTTCCTACGGCGTGCCTGTGAATCTGGATATTTGAGTGGTGTGGACAAGGAGCGGTGGCACCGGGGCCTGCCTGTGGGCGGAGTTAGGTGGGTAGGTAACCTGCGTGCCCGCTGGGCCCACTACACATGCGGCCTGTGAAAGACCCCGGCTTGCTGCAAGGTTACTCCGGGATCCATTAGCAGGGGCGGCCTGTGAGCTTAGAGTGCCTGGTGGGCCCAGGGACTCATCACTCACCCCAGGGCCGTAACATCGGCTCTGCCGAATGTAGAACCGCCGCTAATGCGCATTAGGCCTGCCCCGGAGGGTGCACAGGGGGGAGCAGGAAGGGCGCCGGCAGGTGGAGGGACGTGAGGGGAGGAGACTCCACGTGACCCTTTCAACCTGGCTGCCCCCCGGGTTCGGCCACGAGTTTCCATTGGTGCAGCAAGTTCAGTGGCACCGGGGCCCCCTGAACCATGATTAATGCTGAATTTTATAATTCAAGCAGCACTCAGAAGGCCTATTTCCTTCCTTGCACAGGGGCCCATGACACACTGCCTACGCTAATGTGTGTGTCCTCTCTGTTTACATCCCCTCTCTATTCCTTTCCCCTTCACGCAGTGCTCGCTTCCTGATTCTGTTCACTTCCTCTCCTCTGCCTTCCTTTGTTTCGTTCCTTTCTCCCTCGTACCCCTGCTCCTGTTTCCAGTTCATCTCTCTACCACTACCTCTCTCTTACTTAGCCAGGAAGTCCCTCCTTAAATCATCTTCCTGTGTTTCTTTCTATTTCTACCTACTCTTCTAAATCCCTTCCTTCTGTCGTCCCTCCCTCAAGCTCTTTATTCCCCCCATTTGTTCACTTTCTCTGTTAATTTCTTCCTGTATTCCTTTCTTTCTCTTTATTCCACTCTTTCCTCTTTCTTCTTCCCTTCATCCTTGCATATTTCATTGCTTCCTTTCTTCCTGTATGCTTTCTTTTCACTCTCTTCTTACTTTGATTACATGTTCTCTTTTCACTTCCGTCTTCCCTCCTTCCTATCATCCCTCGCTCTCTTCAATTACCCACTCCCCCTTTGCTAACTTTCTCCCTCCTTTTTCCTGTATTCCTTTCCCGTTCTCTCTAGTCCCTCCTTTACTCCTCTTACTCTTTCTTTATCCCTCCACCCCCACTTTGCTTCATTTCATTCTTTTCACACAGATTTCAAAGTGTTCCCAGATGAAGCAAACAAAGGGTGCAAGAATTGCTGCATATGCCACGCATCGCAGGTCCTGGCGCTTTATAATAATGCAGGTGGGGCCCACCGGCACTCATTTTTGAAGACCAGCACGTATTTTTCCTCAACAGACTTTGATTCAGCTCAACAGAGAAAAAAACACAAAATGGGGAAAGAAGGAAGACGAGAAACATGAAAAAAAGAGTTAAAAGGGGGAAAGCAGGGATGAAATAGAACCTGCAAGAGTCGGATAAAGGGGCAGGGAGGGTCTGGTGGTGGAAGAAAGAGGTATGAGGTGGAATCAAGACTACGCAGCCTCGGTGTTCGTCACTCCAATTTTCAATCTCACCAGCCATCCAAATTACAAATTAAGCACTGATTGGAATATATATTCCAAAGAGGTTGGAAAGCACAAGACATCCTTCGCCGTGAAAGATTTTTCTTTCGCATTTACTCAGAACATGAGTTATTTCAAGCGGCACGCAGAGTGTGGCTGAAAGCCACATATCTTGACACTCTTTTAATTAAGGTCTGGTGTCTAAAATGTCAAAGTGCGTCCCAGTGAGACAAGTTTGTGATAAATATATTCTGTAGGACTGTCTCTTGCAGGGAAAGAGGTGCTCCAGATACTCATAGCTGACCTTCTGCACCGAGGATAATTCAGACTGGATTACAGAGTGAGCAGCTGCTCCAAGGTTACTGCTGCTGGTAACATAAGGCGACTGACTTCCCTGAGTTTGTTGCATCATGTGTGATAGAGTGAGCAGCTGCTCCGAGGTTACTGCTGCTAGTAACATAAGGCGACTGACTGCCCTGAGTTTGTTGCATCATGTGTGATAGAGTGAGATGCTGCTCTGAGATTACTGCTGCTGGAAACATAAGGTAACTGACTGCCCTGAGTTTCGTGCATGATGTGTGATAGAGTGAGAAGCTGCTCCAAGGTTACTGCTGCTAGTAACATAAGGCGACTGACTTCCCTGAGTTTGTTGCATCATGTGTGATAGAGTGAGAAGCTGCTCTGAGATTACTGCTGCTGGTAACATAAGGCGACTGACTGCCCTGAGTTTCGTGCATGATGTGTGATAGAGTGAGCAGCTGCTCAGAGGGTACTGCTGCTGGTAATAGAAGGTGACTGGCAGCTTAGAGATTAGAGTGAGTGGCTGCCCTGGGTTTAGAGCAGCTGTTTTAAAGCATGACAGGGCTTCTATCAGGTTAGTGCACCATTACTTTTTATTCCAGGTAAGTGCAGCTGAGATGAGAGTGACTGGCAGCCCAGAGGTCCAGTGTAGCTACTAACATGGAAGAAGTAGCTCCTCTGAGGATAATGCAGCTGACATTAGAGTGACTGGCTACACAGAGGTCAGTGCAGCTATTATAATAGAGTGAATGCCTTCTCTGACGTTAATACACCTGACATTAGAGTGACTGACCGCTCAGAGATTGGTACAGCAGCAGCTTCTGTTATTTAGTGAGTGGCTCCTCTGAGATTAGTACATCTGACATTAGAGTGACTGACTGCACAGAGATTGATTCATCAGCTTCTGTTATTTAGTGAGTGACTGCTCTGAGGATTGTGCAGCTGACATTACAGTGACTGGCTGCACAGAGGTGATAGAGTGACTCCTCTGAGGTTAGTACAGCTGAGATTAGAGTGACTGGCTGCACAGAGGTGATAGAGTGAGTGGCTCCTCTAAGGATAGTGCAGCTGACAGAGTGAGTGACTGATAGCACAGAGGGGATGAAGTGAGTGGCTCCACCAAGGTTAGCGCAGCTGATATTAGAGTGACTGGCTGCACAGAGGTGATAGAGTGAGTGACTCTCCTGAGGATTGTGCAGCTGATATTAGAGTGACTTGCTGCACAGAGGTCAGTGCAGCTACTATAAGAGAGTGAGTGCCTTCTCTGTCGTTATTACACCTGACATTAGAGTGACTGACTGCACAGAGAGTGTTACACCAGCTTCTGTTATTTAGTGAGTGACTCCGCTGAGGATTGTGCAGCTGACATTACAGTGACTGGCTGCACAGAGGGCCGCACAAAGTCCATTATGTAGATTATGATATGGGTCGATGGTTGGTGCAGGTCTGCGCACAAAGTGGGGATAAGTGACCATGAGCAGGGATGTTTGTTTCATGAAGCCTATAGTGGAGTAGGGGACTTGCTACCATGCAGGAATGATTAACCTTTTCAATCTTTACATGGAACCGCTGGGAAACCTTCTAAAAAAGTCCTGGATCCAGTGGCGTTACGAAATTTGAGATGGCCCCCCTGCAAGGTGCATGGAGGGGCCCCGCTCCGGATTTTATCAGGAGCTCTCGAACGAGAGTACTGTGCTCCTAAAGATGTCCTCCGCATACAACATTTCAATCCTCGACACCACCCTCAACTCCATCCAAGATTGGATGACATCTCATCATCTAATTCTTAATCCCTCTAAAACTTACTTCCTTCTTCTCTCAACCTCAAACTCTCCACCTCCTGTTCAATCATTGTAAGGAAGTAGGTTTCTGTTGCAGTAACCCCCCCACTTTTTGCCAGACCACTGATGCACTTTGACTTGATGTGCCCTGGGTCCCTGCCAATCAGGTTCCCAGGGCCGGTGTTCTTTCCCCAAAACTGTACCCAATTGGCATCTCTGGCCACAGGTCAGCCTCTGGTAAATGGTACCACAGGTACCCAGGGCACTGTGACCAGGGAAGACCTCTAAGGGCTGCAGCACTTATTGTGCCACCCTTAGAGGCCCTGTACCCTGACACACACACACTGCCTTTGCAGGCTGAGTGTCTTGGTGCAGAACAAAACAGAGAGTCGACGTGGCACACATCCCTGTGTGCCATGCCCACAAACACACTGCCCTGGCATACCTCAGTCACCCCTCTAGCTGGGTGCACTATGCCAGTGGTGAGGGTACAGGTGCATGAGCCCTGTACCCCTACAGTACCCAGGTCCATTCCTGGGCACTGTAAGTGCAGTGCTGCCATTAAGAGTATATGGTGCTGGGAGGTCGTCATCACGAACTCCACAGCACCATGATGGCTACACTGAAGACTGAGAAGTTTGGTATCAAACTTCTCAGCACATTAAACCCACACTGATGCCAGTGTGGGATTTAATGTAAGATGCACGACAGAGGGCAACTTAGAGTTGCCCCCTGAACTTAACCCACAGTCCACGTCCTGCCTGAGAGGCTGCCTAGGCTGCCACCCAGCAGACATGTTGCTGGACCCCTGGGTAGAGAGCCATCCGCTCTCCTGGGCCTGCAACAATGCACGTCCTGGGCGAGGTGCTAGGTCTCCTCCCCCAGGATGGGCAGGGGGAAGCTTCAAAGGCATGCCGCCTTTGTGAGCCTCCCCAGACCACTTGCTGTACTCAGCAACTGGTCCCCACCGGTTCTAGCCCCCACTCTGGCGGGAAGACTGCCGGGAAACCCCAAGTGAGGAAAGGGGGTGTGCCAGTCTCTGCCAACCCCACCCCTCAGGTGGGGGAGGCGAGGTGAAGCACATCTCCGGGCTCTCGCCATCTTGAAGATGGGGAGCCCTGCCCAATCAGGGACTAGGCTCCTGCCCCCTCCCACTGGAGAGTGGCAGGATAGGGGTGTACCCACCCCAGGGAAGGGACCCATTGGTCCCTGCCCTTTACCTACCTGTAACGCCCCTAAAATTAGTATTTAGGGGCACCCTGAACCTTCCTTCCTCAGATCCCGAATCCGAAACAAGCAAGAAGAACAAGAAGAAAGAAGACCTGCCGTGCAGCTGCTAACAAGAGGAAGACACCAACTGACTTGGCCCCAGCCCTACAGGCCTGTCGACCCTCGAACCTGCTCCTGCTAAACCCCGGCGTCTCCAGTGGTCAGCAACCTCGAAAACCCCGGAGGACCTGACTGCCTTGTGACTCTAAAAGACTGGGACTCCCACGAGCAGTGGTTCTGCTCAAAGCAAGTAACAAACCCCTGGTGCCAGCCAGGAACCGCGACTCCTGCCCACTCTGCACCCGCCGAGCCCGGCCTGTGCCTGAGTGGACAAAGACCACGAGGACGTCCTCCCGGCGACTGTGACCCAGAATCCAGCACCCAAGGACCCTCCTCGACGCTCCTGATGACGCCTGCAGCCTCAGAACCAGGGACCCCTCCAACCGCGACCAGCAGAGGGTAAGATTTCCCGACGCGAAAAGACACCCCTGCACCCGGTGCCCTGCGGCCCCCTGTGCCCAACTCCGGGGTGCCTACCTAACCTACAGCTTCCCAACTTACCTCTCGAAGTGGTGGTCGCACCTGAAGAATCTCCGTCCCCGAGCTTGCGGCCTTTGTTCGTCTGGTAACTTCTCCATTGAAATCCATTGAGCGCCCGATGGCTCAAAAGCACCCTGCACCCAGCCGCCCGAGTGCCCCAGGGAGTGCAATACCTATCCTATTCTACTTCCCCACTTGCCCTGTGTAAGTGACCAGGAGCCCAGCTCCCACAGCCGCGTGGCCTGCCTGCTAGCAGCCACCAACCAAGGGCCCCCTGCCCGCCATAGGCTAACATTGGGCCTAACTTACTCTGCACCCGGCCGCCCCTGTGCCGCTGAGGGTGTACCAACTGTACCGACCTTACCCTGGGAGACCCCTGAGTCTATGCCCAGAACGTTAACTCTGCCAGTCGAGTACTTACCTGAAAACCGATAACCTACATTTTCTCCATGGGGTAACATTGACTGGTTTACACTGAAATTTCTTCTAAGTGTCGAGTTTTGAAACTTTAAAATATTCACTACAAATCGCCCGATCAACGAAAATGAAATTACTCACCTGTTATCAGGAGAGATCCCAGTGCTGGATCTTGGTGCCCAGCACTGACCCTGAAAAGCAATTACAACTGTACTTACCGATAACTTGATTTTCCTCCATAGGATAACATTGCCTGGTTTTCTCCAAAAATTCTTGTCGATTTTTGAAACAAACAAATATTCCTTAAAAATCGCCTGTGTAACAAAAACGATTTCTTCCAACTGTTTACAGGAAATGCACCAGGGCTGAATCCAGGATCCAGCCCTGAGTAAGAAAATCATACGCAAAGTAATTGATATTGCATTTACTTAAAAATCCCCATTGAGCTCAATGTTATGATTGTGTTTGAATTGTGTTGCCTATTGCAACAACTGTAGCAATTGCATTTAAAAGTCTATTGTGTATTGAAAGTATATAACTAAAGCATCTCATTCTGAGAAAGTATTTTTATACCTACTTGTGGTTCTAAAATAAAACAACAATATATTTTTATATACAAACCATTGGCCTAGAGTTCAGTTCTTGAGTGTGTGAGACCATTTGCTGACTTGAGTGTGTACAGCAAATGCTTTACACTGTCCTCTGATACTGCCTTACTGCTCGACCAAGCTACCACTTTAGAGAGTAAAGTTATATCTAACTTTAGCCTCTGCCAAACCCCTGGGGACTGTGGACTCTGTGCACACTGAACCTTACTTGGGTTCAGTATATACAGAGCCACTTTCTTACAATCATGGATGGATAATATGAACATTCTTAACAACTAACCTACCATTGTTGACAGCGCCAAATCCCTAGGTGTCATCCTGGACAAAAGACGCAACTTACAGTCCCAAATCAACACTATGGCCAAGAATGCACGCTACCAACGTCGCCTTCTCTGGGGGATTCGGCACTTCATTCCTGAGCAAGACCTGAAAACTCTGGTCCATTCTTTGGTACTCTCCAGACTGGACTACTGTAATTCTCTCCTTTCTAGCCTCTCCAAAACCCACCTATCCCCCTCTAAAATCCATCCTCCATTCAGCAGCACTTTTTATCTATGGAGCCAAAAGAAATGACCATATTACAACCATACTGATTTCTCTTCGTTGGCTTCCCATTGAAGCTAGGTCAATTTACAAAACTGCCTGCATCACCCATAAAGCCATACACACTCCCACCCCTCGCTATCTGGCCAACAACCTCAAAATATCAGGCGGCTACCAACCTTCACGCAATGCTGAAAATGTACTGCTCGAACCTCCAACTATCAAAAGGGAAAGACTTATGGCACAGTCCTTTTCAATTAATGCGACTAGAATTTGGAACTCGCAACCTCCAAATCTTCGGGCCACCGCCTCTTTCACGGATTTTCAAAACAGATCTTAAAACTCTTCTCTTCTAAAGACACTTGTATGAATAATTCGCCTCAACCCAGGTCATGACCCTGATAGCCACATGACACTTACAAGAGCTCAATTTTGTAAATATGTATTCTGTACTTGTATAACCCTAATTACGCTACCTTTTTGTATTATATAATCTTGAATGTATCTGTAACTTGTTAACCTGTAACTTTCACCACGAGTACCTATAAGTAGTTTTACCTACTTCTATGCTACTCTCATTCCTTATGTAAATTACTTTGCTCTATTGTAAAGCAATCTGACACCTCTGGGTAAAGTTTGCGCTATATAAAAATGCATAAATAAATTGTCATCTGCATGCAGTGATGGGTACTAGGGTTGTGGGCTAGGGGGCTTGGGCCCATGCAGGGACATCACATGATTGCTGCGAGTGTGCGCCCTGGCACGCTGCGTCTAACCCTCAGTCCCTCTTCTCTTTCAGATTCCGAACAGGACAGCAGTCCACGGACGGGGATCGGCTCGGAGCAGGAGGACACGAAGCCCATCACGCTGGGTGAGTGTGTCTTTCAGAGGCACTAAACTGTGGGGGAGTCCCCAGATTTTTGTGTAGGCCTGTCCTACTCTGGACACTGCAATGGCTTTATGCGCATGCCAAACACAACAATCTGCGTTGGAGTGTATAAACCCAATATGTAATCTGTAAGGGAGAGGATGTGGTGTAACGACCAGAGCTGCCGACTTTGGAGCTGGGGAACCAGGTTTGAGTCTCGGCGTAGGCTCAACATCCTGTGATTTTGGCCAAATCACTTACTCTCCCTGTGCCTACCCAAAAATGAATGTGTCCTTGTGTAACGTAACTGGTGCTCATGTAAAGCGATCCAATACCTTTGGGTCGAGTTCACGCTATATAAAACTGCAAAAAAAAAACCATTCAAAATATTAAATAAAAACAAGGAGAACCATTCGGTGATGACCACACGGAAGGATGCACATTCTTGCCGCACCATAAATTGATAGAAAAATACTGGTTCCGTTTTTTGGCAACTTCTACTAAAGTCGTGGAAAACATCGCTAAGGTTGCAAAGTTTTCCGCTTTGATGCTTGCTTGTGAAAATCTGGAGGGCTTGCGTCAATTATCCATTTCCAGTTTGTGTGGGGTCGATTAGAAGTAATGGTCTGTCCATAAGCTGAAAAAGTATATTGCAACGTGGAAAAACATTTGCAGGCAAAGTGAGACAGTGAAACTCCACAACCTTCACATAGCACAAAAATCAACGTTTAAAAACTTTGTTAGCAAAAAAAACCAACACTTTACACATTCTGATCCAAAGTTATGAACACATCTTTGGAATCGTCAAAATAACCTGTAAGCGTCCCTCTGAAGTAGGGGGCAGTGCTTAATTTGAGCTGGTGGTTCGAGGTGGCGGGCACCAACACTTATAGGTGGGGGACGTGACTTATTTTTCATCAGACTTGAACCTAGAGCAAGAGAGAAGAAAGATGCATGAGGTGGAATCAAGACCAGGCAGCTTCGGTATTCATGAGATAAAGACACAGGAAGTGTAGGGGGTGGAAGAAAGAGGCATGAGGTGGAATCAAGACCAGGCAGCCTCGGTATTCATGAGATAAATAGACAGGAAGTGTAGGGGGTGGAAGAAAGAGGCATGAGGTGGAATCAAGACGAGGAAGCCTCGGTTTTCATGAGGATAAAGAGACAGGAAGTGCACAGTGGAGGAAGAAAGAGGCACAAGGTGGAACCAAGGCAAGGTAGCCTACCTAAGTGTTCAGCAACCATTGCACTCAGCCGTGCTGGTGGCGAGCTCTGAAGAAAAACTAAGGGACCTTTGTGCATTATTGGTACAGCTGCAGAAAGACCCTTCAGCTGTGCATAGGGGTCTCTGTACCATACCGCCCCCTGATGGTGAAGACCTTGATAGCCAATGAGAAGCCTTCTTCCTGGATCGCAGATGGTTCTTGTGTCAGCATCCCTCGCGAGAGATGCCCTTACCACTGCCTGAGTGGGTCAAGCACCTGTGTCTTAGCAGTGAGCAAGTACCGGTCCAGGCCATGAGGTCCCTGGTGGTCCAGACACCCCCACCACCTCTCCAAATGATGATGATGGGTTGCGCAGCAGGAGCACAACAGGGGATGCAGAAGACGAGCCGGTGCCACTGGCGCAGAAACAGATGCAAAGACCGAGTAAATATTGAAATCAGCAGCCGCAGATTGAGAGCGTGGGGCTGGCACACAGCGCAGAGCAGACACCCAACATCTGCTTCGCACATTGTGCCCCTCGCCACACATCTGCCTGAGCACAGCCACCACCTGCTCCTTGTTAGCATCCCAACCTCAGCAGACCGGTTTGGGAGGAAGGAGGTGTCTGCGTCTCCTCGGTTTAAGCATCCTCAGCAGACCTGCTTCAGAGAGATGTCTTCTGCGCCTCATCAGCCCCCTTCAAAAGGAGAATGCTTCAAGGAGCATCAATCAGCAGAGGCGGCCATGTGCATAGTGAACAGTTATCGATAGGTTTATGTAAGACACAGAGCAGGTACAGCAGAACTATGTGACGCGCAGGCTTCCCTCTCACACAGAGCAGGTACAGCAGAACCATGTGACACGCAGGCTTCCCTCTCACACACAGAGCAGGTACAGCAGAACCATGTGACGTGCAGGCTTCCCTCTCACACACAGAGCAGGTACAGCAGAACCATGTGACGCACAGGCTTCCCTCTCGCACACAGAGCAGGTACAGCAGAACTATGTGACGCGCAGGCTTCCCTCACACACAGAGCAGGTACAGCAGAACTATGTGACGCGCAGGCTTCCCTCTCACACAGAGCAGGTACAGCAGAACCATGTGACGCGCAGGCTTCCCTCTCACACACAGAGCAGGTACAGCAGAACCATGTGACGCGCAGGCTTCCCTCTCACACAGAGCAGGTACAACAGAACCATGTGACGCGCAGGCTTCCCTCTCACACACACTGCAGGTACAGCAGAACCATGTGACGCGCAGGCTTCCCTCTCACACACACTGCAGGTACAGCAGAACCTACAGTTGTGCGGTGTTCTGTCGCACACTGAGCAGGTACAGCAGAACCATCAGTTGTGCAGGCTTTCCTCACACACAGAGCAGGTACAGCAGAAACATCAGTTGTGCAGGCTTTCCTCACACAGAGAGCAGGTACAGCAGAACCATTGGACAGTGCAGTACAGCAGGCTTCAGTCCCATTCTAAGCAGGTAGAGTAGAACCATCAGTCACGCAGGCTTCCCTCACACACAGAGCAAGTACAGCAGAATCATCAGACGGGCAGGCTTCCCTCATACACAGACGAGGTTGTGCAGGCTTACATCACGCACAGAACAGGTGCAGCAGAAACATCTGATGCGTAGTGTTCAGCCACACACAGAGCACGTACTGCGGAACCATTAGATGTGCAGGCTTCCCTCACACACACAGCAGGTACAGCAGAACTATGTGACACGCAGGCTTCCCTCTCACACACAGAGCAGGTACAGCAGAACTATGTGACTCGCAGGCTTCCCTCACACAGAGCAGGTACAGCAGAACTATGTGACGCGCAGGCTTCCCTCTCACACATAGCAGGTACAGCAGAACTATGTGACGCGCAGGCTTCCTTCACACACAGAGCAGGTACAGCAGAACTATGTGATGCGCAGGCTTCCCTCTCACACATAGCAGGTACAGCAGAACTATGTGACGCGCAGGCTTCCCTCTCACACATAGCAGGTACAGCAGAACTATGTGACGCGCAGGCTTCTCTCACACACAGAGCAGGTACAGCAGAACTATGTGACGCGCAGGCTTCTCTCACACACAGAGCAGGTACAGCAGAACCATGTGACGCGCAGGCTTCTCTCACACACAGAGCTGGTACAGCAGAACAAACAGAGCGAGGATAGCAGAACCATCAATTGCGCAGGCTTCCCACACACACAGAGCAGATACAGCCTGAGCAAAGGTAGTGCAAGCTCCCTTTCGACACAGAGCATATACTGTATCACCCAACTTCACTCGCAACTTTGGACAGCTCACCAATTTTGTGAGCAGTAGAAACGCTTGAAGAGAATTCATATTCCTCTTTGACCGCAAGTTTTTTGCCACTGGTGAGCCAAGAATGCTGAACAACCACAAATGACTAAAAAAAAAAAAAACAGGCTCAACCCACAGAATGATGTAGAATGGTTAGAAACATGACTTCCAAAAATAGGTAACTGTTCATTAGTTTCCAAGACGTTGTCAATACATCGAGACACGTGAAACAGGTCCACCCTGCCCTTAATAGGGTCATTCTGTCATGTTTACACCAAGGTCCAACGTGGTGTGGCGTGATGCAAAGCAATGCAAGCACTCTTTTGCAGGGAGCAAGAATTGACTTGATAATAATATGTGGAGTGTTTTGTCAGATGCAGCCAAGGGTCCCTTCTTCCTGAAACACCAGAGCACAGCTCAGCCACTAGCAATGCTGAGACGCAGCGGCCTGAAGAAACGTAAACCTCTACTATTTGCTTCACCTTAGCTGTCCGTACAATGGAGGCGGGCCCGGAACTAGAAGCCTACATTATGTGCTTTACATAAGAGATCGTTTATGTGTTCAGAATTGCTAATGGGAAATGCTGTTCTATACACTAGTAATTATCAGGCTACCTTGATCTGAGTTTGTCAATTATGTATCTGTTAACCCACAGGATTCCATTACTGCACTTACTGAAATTAAGAGCTTGGTAGAGACGTTTGGCTCCACATCCGAATACAGAGTCAGTGTAGACGAGCCCCAAGGCGCCACTAATCTACCTAGTTATTAATCACCACTAACTAAGCCTAATATCTCTGTTTAAGACGCTACCCTAAAATTACTGGATTGTACTACTGAATATCAACCGCCGGAATATCGTGGTAGAAGAATTTCGACGACAGCATATTGAGGGACGAATTATCGAAAGATAACTGCATATATGGAAGTATAGATTTATTATTCGTAACTCCACATCTACGTACCTTAAGATATATGTATCTTGTAGATACATATATGTGGAGTTTGATAAAGAAAATCTAGACTGACTTACCTGTTGATATTTTTTGTTTATATGTTGTCCGCTAAATTGTGTCCCGTCGGTATTCAGAATGCACACCAAATTAAAGGTATTTGATTTGCACTAAAAGAGGTGAACAGGAACTACAAGTGACAGCCTACCATGAAAGAGCGCTTCCTGAATGGGTAAAACCAGATTTAGAGTAGGCGTGGCGTACCGCTCCTACAAAGAAACTATGTAGCTTCAGGTTTTTGTATCTTCCGGTGCCGCCCACTACCCAGATCACTTCCGTAGCACAGCCTGCATGCACCGGAAGTGCAGAAAACTCATATGGGATCTGCCCTCGGTTCTGAACAGAGCGGGGGTCCCGGCTCTGCACCCACCCCGTCTTCTGTATTTGGTGGTGAGTGGACATAGCTCTTGTTTTCTTGAGTTTTGATTTTTTGCAATTTTCTTTGGTGTCAGCGGGTCATTTAGCAGCTTTTACTGGTTTTTGCAGCCAAGTCATGCTGTACTGGTAGGATGCATTTGTGCTAAATAAAGATGAGTATTTGTAAGATATTACCCAGTTGGGGGGTGAGAAGGTTGCTTTTGTGGGTAAATCGCTGTCACCAGTGACTCTTAAGATATGACCATTGCAATGTAAGGTTTGGTGGAAGACAGGCCTGGGTCGGATCGTGGGGCTCCAAGGATGGCTAGGATTGTCAGGTGCTTGACGGTGGTGTTATGGGAATTCTCCATAATTGTGTTGGCGGTCTTGCACATAATTGTGTTGCGGGCCTTACCCATAATTTTGATGAGTGTCTTCACATAATTGTGTAGGGGATCTTGCACATAATTGTGTTGGGGGTCTTGTAGATAATTGTGTTGGGGGTCTTGCACATAAATTGTGTTGCGGGTCTTGCCCCTAATTGTGTTGGAGGTCTTGCACATAAATTGTGTTGGGGGTCTTGCACATAAATTGTGTTGGGGGTCTTGCACATAAATTGTGTTGGGGGTCTTGCACATAAATTGTGTTGGGGGTCTTGCACATAAATTGTGTTTGGGGTCTTGCACATAAATTGTGTTGGGTGTCTTGCACAGAATTGTGTTGGGGGTCTTGCACATAATTGTGTTGGGGGTCTTGCACATAAATTGTGTTGGGTTCTTGCACATAATTGTGTTGGGGGTCTTGCACATAAATTGTGTTGGGGGTCTTGCACATAATTGTGTTGGGGGTCTTGCACATAATTGTGTTGGGGGTCTTGCACATAAATTGTGTTGTGGGCCCTGCCCATAATTTCATAATTTTGTTGAGAATCTTCACATAATTGTGTTTGGGGGAGGGAGGGGGGGGGGTCTTGCACATAATTGTGTTGCGGGTCTTGCCCCTAATTGTGTTGGAGGCCTTGCACATAATTGTGTTGGGGGACTTGCACATAAATTGTGTTGGGGGTCTTGCACATAAATTGTGTTGGGGGTCTTGCACATAAATTGTGTTGTGGGCCTTGCCCATAATTTTGTTGAGAGTCTTCACATAATTGTGTTGGGGGTCTTGCACATAATTGTGTTGGGGGTCTTGCACAGAAATTGTGTTGGGGTCTTGCACATAAATTGTGTTGGGGGTCTTGCACATAAATTGTGTTGTGGGCCTTGCCTATAGTTTTTTGAGAATCTTCACATAATTGTGTTGGCGTTCTTGCACATAATTGTGTTGCGGGTCTTGCCTTTAATTGTGTTGGAGGTCTTGCACATAATTGTGTTGGGGGTCTTGCACATAAATTGTGTTGGGGGGTCTTGCACATAAATTGTGTTGGGGGTCTTGCACATAAATTGTGTTGGGGGTCTTGCACATAAATTGTGTTGTGGACCTTGCCCATAATTTTGTTGAGTCTTGCACATAATTGTGTTGGGCGTCTTGCACATAATTGTGTTGGGTGTCTTGCACATAATTGTGTTGGGTGTCTTGCACATAAATTGTGTTGGGGTCCTGCACATAAATTGTGTTGGGGGTCTTGCACATAAATTGTGTTGTGGGCCTTGCCTATAGTTTTTTGAGAATCTTCACATAATTGTGTTGGCGGTCTTGCACATAATTGTGTTGCGGGTCTTGCCCCTAATTGTGTTGGAGGTCTTGCACATAATTGTGTTGGGGGTCTTGCACATAAATTGTGTTGGGGGTCTTGCACATAAATTGTGTTGAGGGTCTTCACATAATTGTGTTGGGGGCCTTGCCCTTAATTGTGTTGAGGGTCTTCACATAATTGTGTTGGGGGTCTTCACATAATTGTGTTGGGGGTCTTGCACATAATTGTGTTGGGGGTCTTGCACATAATTGTGTTGGAGGTCTTGCACATAATTGTGTTGAGGGTCTTCACATAATTGTGTTGGGGGTCTTGCACATAAATTGTGTTGGGGGCCTTGCCCATAGTTTTGTTGAGAATCTTCACATAATTGTGTTGGGGGTCTTGCACATAATTGTGTTGCGGGTCTTGCCCCTAATTGTGTTGGGGGTCTTGCACATAAATTGTGTTGTGGGCCTTGCCCATAATTTTGTTGAGAGTCTTCACATAATTGTGTTGGGCGTCTTGCACATAATTGTGTTGGGGCGTCTTGCCCCAAATTGTGTTAGGGGTCTTGCCCCAAATTGTGTTGGGGGTCATACACATAATTGTGTTGGGGGGTCTTGCACATAGATTGTGTTGCGGGCCTTACCCATATTTTTGTTGAGGGTCTTCACATAATTGTGTTGGGGTCTTCACATAATTGTGTTGGGGTCTTCACATAATTGTGTTGGGGGTCTTCACATACTTGTGTTGGGGGTGTCTTGCACATAATTGTGTTGTGGGTCTTGCACATAATTGTGTTGGTGGTCTTGCACATAATTGTGTTGGGGGTCTTGCACATAAATTGTGTTGGGGGTCTTGCACATAAATTGTGTTGTGGACCTTGCCCATAATTTTGTTGAGTCTTCACATAATTGTGTTGGGGGTCTTGCACATAATTGTGTTGCGGGTCTTGCCCCTAATTGTGTTGGGGGTCTTGCACTTGTGTTGAGGCTCTTCACATAATTGTGTTGGGGGTCTTCACATAATTGTGTTGGGGGTCTTCACATAATTGTGTTGGGGGTCTTCACATACTTGTGTTGCGGGCCTTGCCCATAATTGTGTTGCAGGCCTTCACATAATTGTGTTGAGGGTCTTCACATAATTGTGTTGGGCGCCTTCACATAATTGTGTTGGGGGTCTTCGCATAATTGTGTTGGGGGTCTTCGCATAATTGTGTTGGGGGTCTTCACATAATTGTGTTGGGGGTCTTCACATAATTGTGTTGGGGGTCTTCACATACTTGTGTTGCGGGCCTTGCCCATAATTGTGTTGGGGGTCTTGCACATAAATTGTGTTGGGGGGCCTTGCCCATAATTTTGTTGAGAGTCTTCACATAATTGTGTTGGGGGTCTTGCCCCTAATTGTGTTGGGGGTCATACACATAATTGTGTTGGGGGGTCTTGCACATAGATTGTGTAGCAGGCCTTACCCATAATTGTGTTGAGGGTCTTCACATAATTGTGTTGGGGGTCTTCACATAATTGTGTTGGGGGTCTTCACATAATTGTGTTGGGGGTCTTCACATAATTGTGTTGGGGTCTTGCACGTAATTGTGTTGAGGGTCTTGCACGTAATTGTGTTGAGGGTCTTCACATAATTGTGTTGAGGGTCTTCACATAATTGTGTTGGGGATCTTGCACATTAATTGTGTTGCGGGCCTTGCCCATAATTGTGTTGAGGGTCTTCACATAATTGTGTTGGGGGTCTTCACATAATTGTGTTGGGGGTCTTCACATAATTGTGTTGAGGGTCTTCACATAATTGTGTTGGGGGTCTTCACATACTTGTGTTGGGGGTCTTGGCACATAATTGTGTTGGGGGTCTTGGCACATAATTGTGTTGTGGGTCTTGGCACATAATTGTGTTGTGGGTCTTGCACATAATTGTGTTGAGGGTCTTCACATAATTGTGTTGCGGGCCTTGCCCATAATTGTGTTGCGGGCCTTGCCCATAATTGTGTTGCGGGCCTTGCCCATAATTGTGTTGAGGGTCTTCACATATTTGTGTTGAGGGTCTTCACATAATTGTGTTGGGGTCTTCACATAATTGTGTTGGGGGTCTTGCACATAGATTGTGTTGCGGGCCTTACCCATAATTGTGTTGCGGGCCTTGCCCATAATTGTGTTGAGGGTCTTCACATAATTGTGTTGGGGGTCTTCACATAATTGTGTTGGGGGTCTTCACATAATTATGTTGAGGGTCTTCACATAATTGTGTTGAGGGTCTTCACATAATTGTGTTGAGGGTCTTCACATAATTGTGTTGGGGTCTTCACATAATTGTGTTGGGGGTCTTCACATACTTGTGTTGCGGGCCTTGCCCATAATTGTGTTGAGGGTCTTCACATAATTGTGTTGAGGGTCTTCACATAATTGTGTTGAGGGTCTTCACATAATTGTGTTGGGGGTCTTCACATAATTGTGTTGGGAGTCTTCACATAATTGTGTTGGGGGTCTTCACATACTTGTGTTGCGGGCCTTGCCCATAATTGTGTTGAGGGTCTTCACATAATTGTGTTGAGTGTCTTCACATAATTGTGTTGGGGGTCTTCACATAATTGTGTTGGGGTCTTGCACATAATTGTGTTGGAGGTCTTGCATATAATTGTGTTGAGGGTCTTCACATAATTGTGTTGGGGTCTTCACATAATTGTGTTGGGGCTCTTCACATAATTGTGTTGGGGGTCTTCTCATAATTGTGTTGGGGGTCTTCACATTGTGTTGAGGGTCTTCACATAATTGTGTTGGGGTCTTGCACATAATTGTGTTGGGGTCTTGCACATAATTGTGTTGGAGGTCTTGCATATAATTGTGTTGAGGGTCTTCACATAATTGTGTTGGGGGTCTTCACATAATTGTGTTGGGGGTCTTTACATAATTGTGTTGGGGTCTTTACATAATTGTGTTGGGGGTCTTCACATAATTGTGTTGGGGGTCTTCACATAATTGTGTTGGGGTCTTCACATAATTGTGTTGGGGGTCTTCACATAATTGTGTTGAGGGTCTTCACATAATTGTGTTGAGGGTCTTCACATAATTGTGTTTGGGGTCTTGCACATAATTGTGTTGGAGGTCTTGCACATAATTGTGTTGGGGTCTTCACATAATTGTGTTGGGGGTCTTCACATAATTGTGTTGAGGGTCTTCACATAATTGTGTTGGGGTCTTCACATAATTGTGTTGGGGTCTTCACATAGTTGTGTTGGGGGTCTTCACAATTGTGTTGGGGGTCTTCACAATTGTGTTGGGGGTCTTCACATAATTGTGTTGGGGGTCTTGCACATAATTGTGTTGGGGGTCTTCACATAATTGTGTTGAGGGTCTTCACATAATTGTGTTGGGGGTCTTCACATAATTGTGTTGGGGGTCTTCACATAATTGTGTTGCGGGCCTTACCCATAATTGTGTTGAGGGTCTTCACATAATTGTGTTGGGGTCTTCACATAATTGTGTTGGGGGTCTTCACATAATTGTGTTGGGGGTCTTGCACATTAATTGTGTTTCGGGCCTTGCCCATAATTGTGTTGCGGGCCTTGCCCATAATTGTGTTGAGGGTCTTCACATAATTGTGTTGGGGTCTTCACATAATTGTGTTGGGGGTCTTCACATAATTGTGTTGGGGGTCTTCACATAATTGTGTTGGGGGTCTTCACATAATTGTGTTGGGGGTCTTCACATAATTATGTTGAGGGTCTTCACATAATTGTGTTGGGGTCTTCACATAATTGTGTTGGGGGTCTTCACATACTTGTGTTGCGGGCCTTGCCCATAATTGTGTTGAGGGTCTTCACATAATTGTGTTGCGGGCCTTGCCCATAATTGTGTTGAGGGTCTTCACATAATTGTGTTGGGGGTCTTGCACATAATTGTGTTGGGGGTCTTCACATAATTGTGTTGGGGGTCTTCACATAATTGTGTTGGGGGTCTTCACATAATTGTGTTGCGGGCCTTACCCATAATTGTGTTGAGGGTCTTCACATAATTGTGTTGAGGGTCTTCACATAATTGTGTTGGGGGTCTTGCACATTAATTGTGTTTCGGGTCTTGCACATTAATTGTGTTTCGGGCCTTGCCCATAATTGTGTTGCGGGCCTTACCCATAATTGTGTTGAGGGTCTTCACATAATTGTGTTGAGGGTCTTCACATAATTGTGTTGGGGGTCTTGCACATTAATTGTGTTTCGGGCCTTGCCCATAATTGTGTTGCGGGCCTTGCCCATAATTGTGTTGAGGGTCTTCACATAATTGTGTTGGGGTCTTGCACATAATTGTGTTGGGGTCTTGCACATAATTGTGTTGGAGGTCTTGCATATAATTGTGTTGAGGGTCTTCACATAATTGTGTTGGGGGTCTTCACATAATTGTGTTGGGGGTCTTTACATAAATGTGTTGGGGTCTTTACATAATTGTGTTGGGGGTCTTCACATAATTGTGTTGGGGGTCTTCACATAATTGTGTTGGGGTCTTCACATAATTGTGTTGGGGGTCTTCACATAATTGTGTTGAGGGTCTTCACATAATTGTGTTGAGGGTCTTCACATAATTGTGTTTGGGGTCTTGCACATAATTGTGTTGGAGGTCTTGCACATAATTGTGTTGGGGTCTTCACATAATTGTGTTGGGGGTCTTCACATAATTGTGTTGAGGGTCTTCACATAATTGTGTTGGGGGTCTTCACATAATTGTGTTGGGGTCTTCACATAGTTGTGTTGGGGGTCTTCACAATTGTGTTGGGGGTCTTCACATAATTGTGTTGGGGGTCTTGCACATAATTGTGTTGGGGGTCTTCACATAATTGTGTTGAGAGTCTTCACATAATTGTGTTGGGGGTCTTCACATAATTGTGTTGGGGGTCTTCACATAATTGTGTTGCGGGCCTTACCCATAATTGTGTTGAGGGTCTTCACATAATTGTGTTGAGGGTCTTCACATAATTGTGTTGGGGGTCTTGCACATTAATTGTGTTTCGGGCCTTGCCCATAATTGTGTTGCGGGCCTTGCCCATAATTGTGTTGAGGGTCTTCACATAATTGTGTTGGGGTCTTCACATAATTGTGTTGGGGGTCTTCACATAATTGTGTTGGGGGTCTTCACATAATTGTGTTGGGGTCTTCACATAATTATGTTGAGGGTCTTCACATAATTGTGTTGGGGTCTTCACATAATTGTGTTGGGGGTCTTCACATACTTGTGTTGCGGGCCTTGCCCATAATTGTGTTGAGGGTCTTCACATAATTGTGTTGCGGGCCTTGCCCATAATTGTGTTGAGGCTCTTCACATAATTGTGTTGGGGGTCTTGCACATAATTGTGTTGGGGGTCTTCACATAATTGTGTTGGGGGTCTTCACATAATTGTGTTGGGGGTCTTCACATAATTGTGTTGCGGGCCTTACCCATAATTGTGTTGAGGGTCTTCACATAATTGTGTTGAGGGTCTTCACATAATTGTGTTGGGGGTCTTGCACATTAATTGTGTTTCGGGCCTTGCCCATAATTGTGTTGCGGGCCTTGCCCATAATTGTGTTGAGGGTCTTCACATAATTGTGTTGGGGTCTTCACATAATTGTGTTGGGGGTCTTCACATAATTGTGTTGGGGGTCTTCACATAATTGTGTTGGGGGTCTTCACATAATTATGTTGAGGGTCTTCACATAATTGTGTTGGGGTCTTCACATAATTGTGTTGGGGGTCTTCACATACTTGTGTTGCGGGCCTTGCCCATAATTGTGTTGAGGGTCTTCACATAATTGTGTTGATGGTCTTCACATAATTGTGTTGGGGGTCTTCACATAATTGTGTTGGGAGTCTTCACATAATTGTGTTGGGGGTCTTCACATACTTGTGTTGGGGGTCTTCACATAATTGTGTTGGGGTCTTGCACATAATTGTGTTGGAGGTCTTGCATATAATTGTGTTGAGGGTCTTCACATAATTGTGTTGGGGGTCTTCACATAATTGTGTTGGGGTCTTCACATAATTGTGTTGGGGGTCTTCACATAATTGTGTTGAGGGTCTTCACATAATTGTGTTGGGGTCTTGCACATAATTGTGTTGGGGTCTTGCACATAATTGTGTTGGAGGTCTTGCACATAATTGTGTTGGAGGTCTTCACATAATTGTGTTGGGGGTCTTCACATAATTGTGTTGGGGGTCTTCACTTAATTGTGTTGGGGGTCTTCACATAATTGTGTTGGGGGTCTTTACATAATTGTGTTTGGGGTCTTGCACATAATTGTGTTGGAGGTCTTGCACATAATTGTGTTGGGGTCTTCACATAATTGTGTTGAGGGTCTTCACATAATTGTGTTGGGGGTCTTCACATAATTGTGTTGGGGGTCTTCACATAATTGTGTTGGGGGTCTTCACAATTGTGTTGGGGGTCTTCACAATTGTGTTGGGGGTCTTCACATAATTGTGTTGGGGGTCTTCACATAATTGTGTTGAGGGTCTTCACATAATTGTGTTGGGGTCTTCACATAATTGTGTTGGGGTCTTGCACATAATTGTGTTGGGGTCTTGCACATAATTGTGTTGGGGGTCTTCACATAATTGTGTTGGGGGTCTTGCACATAATTGTGTTGGGGGTCTTGCACATAATTGTGTTGGGGGTCTTCACATAATTGTGTTGGGGGTCTTCACATAATTGTGTTGGGGTCTTCACATAATTGTGTTGGAGGTCTTGCACATAATTGTGTTGAGGGTCTTCACATAATTGTGTTGGGGGTCTTCACATAATTGTGTTGGGGGTCTTCACATAATTGTGTTGGGGGTCTTCACATAATTGTGTTGAGGGTCTTCACATAATTGTGTTGGGGGTCTTCACATAATTGTGTTGGGGGTCTTCACATAATTGTGTTGAGGGTCTTCACATAATTGTGTTGGGGGTCTTCACATAATTGTGTTGGGGGTCTTGCACATAATTGTGTTGGGGGTCTTCACATAATTGTGTTGGGGGTCTTGCACATAATTGTGTTGGGGGTCTTGCACATAATTGTGTTGGGGGTCTTCACATAATTGTGTTGGGGGTCTTCACATAATTGTGTTGGAGGTCTTGCACATAATTGTGTTGAGGGTCTTCACATAATTGTGTTGGGGGTCTTCACATAATTGTGTTGGGGGTCTTCACATAATTGTGTTGGGGGTCTTGCACATAATTGTGGTTCTAATGATATTCACCCAAGGGAGCGGCTGAGACATATTTTTTCAATGATTTGATGTGCTGGTATTCATTTAGTGTAATATTCCCCTTTCTTTAAATATTGATTTATTTCTGGAATACATTCATACCACAATTTTTCTCAGACGGACCTCGATTACGAAAACCCGTTTTTTATGAGCACTGTGCAAGCAGCTGCTTATAATTACCAGGAGCAATAAAGTCCGGAGCCCAAACTGATTCCAGCAGGTTACATTTATTGGGGCGACAGTCGCCCAGTAAATGCCGAGACACGCATATTTTCTTCATGTTATTTCCCGTTTAAAAAGGGGAAGTCGTATTTACAGATAATTATTGCACGGGGAAAAGTTCTACCTGGGTGCGATAATTATGAAATAAACAAGGTTGGGTTCAAAAGCAGCCAGGGCAGAAAAATATCCAAGCCTTTCTCTCTCTTTTGTTCTCTAATTCTTTTTTTTTTCCCTTTGTTTTTTCTTTCTTTCGCTCTACTTTCTCTGTGCCTGCTGCAATAAACCCAGGACCACTGGAGTAATGCGGCATGGGAGGGCCACATTATGTGGCAGGGTTTACTAAATTATGCGGCAAGATAATGCAAATTATGCAGTATAGTGCGGCACATTTTATGATAGTATCACTTCATTGTTGTGTCATTTTTACACGTTAACACTGTCTGGACAAAGGTTTCACCTCATTAGTACTAGTTTACCACCCAGATACAGCGATATGTGACTGAAAGGTGAACAGTAAACCTTTGCAAAGTCCCTTCCATTGCACAGCAAGAAGCGTTGCCACATTTTAGGTAACTTTTCATCCTTTTGAGCAACAAACAATTTTTTTGTGTTAAAATATGTAAATTATGCAGCAGATGATGGATTATGTGGCAAATGTGGCAAATCTATTATTATGCGAAAACACAGCGACTGCAGAAACACATAAATCTAGTAGCCCTGAATTAACCCCAGGGAGCTGGACAGTCTTTTTAAAGGCTCTGAGTCCTCAAAAAAAGACCTCCACAGGCGCTGGCTGCTCCACCGCCCACCCTCACCACCCCTGGCCAAAAGTCTGAAGGGTTAAATGACCAGTTCGGCCCAACGAATAAACCATAGTGGCACTCTTAATCGAGGCCACATAGCTATATGTCATCATATTTGATGTGGGGAAGAATCAGTTCACAGGTTAATGTTTCGGGGGTTTACCACAGTAGGACACATAATACCTGTTTCAGGCCCCTCCCCTCTGTTTACCCAAGGTAATTTCAAGTAACCCAATCATCCATTGCTAGTATCTAGAGAGGAGGGGTGGTATGAGAGACGAGAACAGCTGAACAGCTAAGACCCAATTACAAATGGGCCTGAATGGGGTGGGGTACTTACTACACAAGAAAATACCCTTCCCCTGGGGTGAGGTCTTTACTGGGTGCTTGAAATGTCCACAAGTCCGAGTACTGCCAAGAATAATGGGTTATTACTTGTGAAATTGGTGCATGCCAAGGTCTGCATGCATCGGATTGTACTTTTTTTCACCATAATACATTTTGCCCGCTTTGACCATTTGAAATTTAGTCGGGGAAAATTGCAAGGGTTGCATTGTTTACCCCTCAACCTATAATTCCAGTCCCTGTGTTTGCGCAGAGAACTGAGTTTAGCACCATAGGCATATTTAGGACCCACGACTCCACTCGAATATGGTACAGCCTAAATTTGTGAATCCCCTGGTTGGCCAAGGTGTAAAGAGGCAAGATGACCTAATGGAGAGCTGCAAAGGTGGGTCTAGACTCATAAATCTGTTTGCTGAGAGCGGTTTATGAGGCCATCTTTTCAGGTTTTATCAACCGGTATCTTTAATATAGCCTTATAGCCAGCTGCCGACGGCTATACCGGCTGTTAAAGCCCTGATCCCGAGTTATAGGCCCGAGCCTGCGGCTCGGGCCTATAACGAGGGAGAGGGCCTTTAACAACCGGTATAGCCTGAGGCAGAAGGGCTATAAGGCTATTAGAACATTCCACCCACTAAGGGTAGAATGTTCTAAATTAAAAATGGAGAAACACAAAGACAATCATTGGAATGTTGGAGCACTGGGCTTATACCAGCCATTATAAGCCCGGAGCAACTCCATTGTCTTCAATGGAGCTCCCAACATTCCAATGTTCTAATAAGAATTATAGCAAAGACAAAGAAAATACCATTAGGGATCTTCGAAAACTCCAAATACCATCCATATCAGGATAAGCCCCAAGGCAGATCTTTGTCGACCGGTGAACCTAGGGCGATAGATACCGGAGCTGCAAAACTAAAGTCATTTTTTATCAATGATCTTAGTAAGGTTTTAAGACATTCAGAGAAAAAAATTGGCTAGGCTTTGAGCCTTATACAGATAATACAGACAAGATTAGGATAAAAAACCTGCATTCTGGTTAAAAATGCAACATCTTACTTCTCATAGTAAATATCCATTGATTATTAAATTATACAAAAATGTTCATAGCATTAGTAGCTAACTCTGAAAGGAAATTGTCTGAGGAGCTGTTGGCTGGTAGTTTGATGTGCACGCTTCCATTGATTACATACAAATAGTAGTCCTGCCGCCATCTTGAAACTGTGACATCACGAAACAGGTTGGTTCTGCTCGGTCTTTAATTTGAACTTGTGGTTGCCGCTGGGGTGCACAAGCACTCATTTTCAGGGGCCAACACTTGTTTCCTTCATCAGATTTTGACCCTGAGCAAAAGAGAGAAAAACCCAGAGAGGAGAAAGAAGGAGGAAGAAAAAGATGGAAAACAGTGGCAAAGGGAGAAAGCAGGGATGAAAAATAACCTGCACGAGTGCGAGAAAGAGGAAGGAAGCGTCTGGTGGTGGATTAAAGAGGTGTGAGGTGGAATCAAGACTACGCAGCCCTTAAATTCGGCACCCTGGTATTCGATCGCACCAGGATGCGGGCTTCTGAGCAAAACTTTCAGCCTTGGCACTTATTCTTTTACAAATCAAGCACTTGTTTTCCTACACTCCTATCCATCTATACACGTGAGAATAATAAAATGTTGTTGTTCAAGGTGCATAGAGATCAAAGCTGATTTAAGACATCTGTTGGCCATCTGCCCTCATATTATGATGTTCTGGACACAAACCTTTGATGAAGTGGCTCTTAAAATCTGAAAGGCTATTACTGGAACGTACACACCAGGTTTTTGTAAGGTCATCTGAGGATTTTAAAGTCAGAGCTCCCTACTTGTATCTCTCAGTTTCCTTCTCTAAGAAACTCGCAACTCACTCACGTAACTCTTTCTCTTTCAGAGACGACGGACTTCCAGGAGAGCTTCATGACTTCCGGTGTCTTCAGCGTGACGGAACTTATCCAGGTGTCACGGAGTGAGTATCTCAGACCACCATCTCTTAACACTCGCCACGCAAGCCAACGTTCACCATAATCACTCTGGGATAGATTCATAGAAAATGTTTATATCTATGGTTCAGAAACTTATGCCTACATTGTGCATGCTTCTGAATGAGTGCGCCATGGACATCTAAGTAAATCACACATCTCCAGGCTTACTTATGGTCCATGGAGTACAAAGCACCAGATTTTCCAAACGCAGAATGCGTTGAAGTGAACATGGCACAAATGTGCAAAAGTAATGTAAAAAATTGTAGTATTCTCTAGAGGGATTTTTTTTCTCCATGGCAAAACCCCTCCGCCTGCACCCCATAAAATATAGGGTTGTGTCCAATACTGTCCGATTCAGGAAGATAAAATACATTCCTTTTACAGAAATATTTTCCCATGGTGGGAAAGAAGTCTATAAAAATGTGGAGAACATCCGCAAACCTACGAGTTGGTGTGTCTTCACAAACTTATGAATGAGAAACCGACCAAGGACGCCCCTTTACTACACCCTGGTCATAGATCTACTGGAATGGGCAGTTTGACTCGCTGGCCTATTTTTCCACAAGAGTAAATCTGATGGGTGCCAGCAAATATGCACGAATTCTCAATATGTGAATTAGGGACCAGCAGTAATTTTCTAGGCTGCCAGATGATGTTGCCAAGCGGTGCTATTGGTTTTCCCTGCTGCCACTCAGATGACGCAGCCTGAATTTGTTCATGTTGGGTGGGACATCTGACTGCAGGGCGGTCAGGGAAGTGAAACTACGATGGCCTCCGGCAAAGTCGAGGAAGTTGGCACGACTTCATCCAACTTCATAGACATCGGAAATCACTTTTCATGCCCTTACCTGACAGTACCAACCCCGATTTGGATCACTTCCCAGGGTGTCTGGAAGTAAAGATGCTGCAATTACAGAAACCACTGGGTCTCTGTAGCCATCCCTTCAAGGGCCTCGCATGGGGAACATTTCAGACTTGGCTTGAAGTGCAAAACGGATCCACCATCCTTCCTCGCTATCAGCCATTTAAGCTTAATAAATAAAAACTCCGACCCGCTTGCTCCACAATGACCCCACGACGACTATATCTGGCGGAGAACCAATTGTCTCACAGCATCTTCAAGACCTGCCACACTGGCCCTGCCACTGACCTTTCCCCCTGGTACCTACTACCAGATCAGACCGTCCCACCTCCCCTGCCTGAACACAGTTCCAAGCGCTGTATCAAACATCTGGATTTTGGTTAATTTGATGGCACATTTCACACAGATCACTGGCTTTGTGCGCGTACACAGAGTAGCGCCAACACAGCGTGCTAAGCGTTACTCGGGTGGTGCGCAGAATTACTAAGGTATAAAAGATGTGAGTAGTAGTGTTTGGAATGGTTGAGGGGTCTTCAAGCCGTTGAGCCTTTCTTGGGATTCTGCTTGCTGGCTGGAACCACTGATCAGGATTTTAGCACAGTTTATCTTGGTCAAATTTAATCTATTAAGACAAAGGATGTTCCCTACCAGGAGCTGATGATCTCACTGAAAGTTTAGTTATCGGTGGGTTTCTAGGTAGCCAGGACCTTACAAATATGGGGGTGCACACTTCTGAAGCTAAATGTTCTGCAACATTGTGGGGCCAATTCACAAAGGCATTTTATGGAGGGGAAATAGTGCAGCAGTAGTACACATCCTGCCTCTCCCACCCCTACTGTGTGGAGGACTCCGCCATGAGTGCGTAGACCTCCGCACACAGAGGTCGCAGTTTTAGTAGTAAATGTGGGAGGGGCCAGGGGAAGTGGGTGGAGATCGGGGAATATTTACTACTGTTGCTACTTAAATGGAATGTGGTTTGGAGACACCTAATGAGGTGTCTAGGGAGGAAATTAAAATACTGAGCAGACCCACAAATAAGAAAGGCAATTGCAATTCACAAGTTACATCTTCCACAGTAGTACTACGGACAAAATAAAAACACAAATCTATTCCATCAAGCCTTGGAGTAAGTGAAACACCACACTTGGCCAGTTACTGGTACTGCAACTCACTCACATAGAAATCAGTGGAAAACAGGAGTAACCCTCACACTAGCACCACGTGGGGAAAAATATAAAAGATTTTTTTTAAGTTACATTTTAAGTAGTTTAATGAAAGTAATATTACAACAATAACTTGATAATTGGTTTCTAATTGTAAATGTTTTTTTTGTAATACATTTTGTTGCTGTTAATTATTTTAAATTAAAAACTTTAATATGATACATTATAACATTTTGATTTCATTTATTTTATTTGGTTAGAATGTTATATTCATTAACATGTTTATAATGTGCAAGTATTATAATACATATCCAAGAATCAAGCACGTTCAACTCGCCTCATGCTGCAAATAGGGTGGTTGGATATTTATAAAATGTAAATCTAATAAAAATATAAATATTTTTAATTGTAAAATTTCACAAATAAAAAAATAACATAGAATTAAGGTAATACACATATTGCACACAGGCGTCACATGCATTCAGCACACCTGATACTGCAAGGAGGAAATGACTTACACACCCCCAATCAACACCTGAAAGTCAGTGCAGCATATATAGTCCACTAAGGATGCATGTAGGCAGACCTTGCACTTCCTCCTCTGTGAAGCTCCTGTTCCTCTTAAGTGTGGTAGGTGCACCTTAGATTCTAAAACTGGTGTGTTGCATCCTGGGAGTGCAGGGACCCTTGTGAAAGAGGAGTTGGGTAAGGTTGTTAATTCCTTTTTTTTGTTTTTTGCTTAATACATGTGAGTTGTGTGAGTTTCTAGTCAGCTTGTGGTCCTTCCCTGTTCCCTTTTATACAAAGATCTCCACCCTTGAAGTTTCCCTTTGTGAATAGGGCCCCTTGTCCTTAACTTTTTTTAAACAAAACTTGCCAGCTCTATGCAATGCAAAACTGGCAAACATTTAAAAAGGAGAGTGTCAGAGGGCCCTGTGTGGCAGCGGGAATGTATCGCTTCTCAAGTCACCTCAGTCTGAATCCCGCCTACAGGCAGCCATTTTCTTCACGATAAATAAATGTATGGTATACAGTTCTGCAACTTAAAGCCCTGCACAACTTGGGCAGGAAATCCAACTGCTCTAAGTACAGTAAACTTCTCCTAGGGTGAAGTTGGGAATTTTTCCTGCCAAGTTTTTTGACTCATTTGGCTAACCCTTATGAGGGGCGGACTGAAAACCAAAATCAGCCATGGCCTAATCAGTTAATTCAATCCTGCCTTGGACTGAGCGAGGCAGGGCAGTGAAAGCTCGTCCAAATAGTGGCCATTACGACACACTTTTTAAACTATCCTGGCGAAGTGCGTTCAAGGCTGGGTCGTGGCAGCGCATGCTGGACTAAAGTAGCCACCTCGCTTGCGGCCCACCAGGGAAATGCCAGGTGCCCAACTGCCCAGTCTGACCCTCACCCTACAAGCAAGTCCTCACTGTGCTAGTTATGCACCCACACCTTTCACTCATCCACCCCAGATGCCCTCTACTGCCCCCTCCTGGACGTGGCTCTCTTTAGTGGGTGTGGCTTGTAATTGATGAGTTATCTAAGCGTTTCTTGACCACCTCTCTCTCTCTCTCTCTCTCTCCTCTGTTTCTACTTCTCTCTTCTCCTCATCCAGTAGGTTTGCAAGAGTCCCTACCGAGATGGGGGGAGGGGGGACGGACAGTCAGTTCCTGGCTGGGATATCACTGGCCTGACGCGGGAGCAAAATGTAAGATGATAAACACGTCATTAAAATATTCACATACTAGTTCTCTTCATACAGCAGCAAGCAGTGGCTGCCTGACTCTTGCACAGACAGACAAACAGACAGACAGGCACTGAGACTCCAGAACCAGCTCAGAGGACAGAAGCGTCCCTCTGCGGCCCACTGCTGCAGACTAATGTAACCCAGTCCACTCTACCTGCCTGACAGCATCACAGAGGAGGGGGCCTCCACCTGCCTGACACTAACATGGACTGACAGAGCCCCTCTTCCTGTCTGACCCTAGCACTTACTGACAGATCATCTCTTCCTGTCTGACCCTAGCACTTACTGACAGAGCATCTCTTCCTGCCTGACACCAGCACACACGGCAGAGCCCCTCTTCCTGCCTAACACCAGCACACACTGACAGAGCCCCTCTTCCTGCCTGACACCAGCACACACTGACAGAGCCCTCTTCCTTCCTGACACTAGCACACACTGACAGAGCCCCTCCACCTGCCTGACACTAGCACATACTGACAGAGCCCCTCTTCCTGCCTGACACCAGCACACACTGACAGAGCCTCTCTTCCTGCCTGACACTAACACAGACTGACAGAGCCCTCTTCCCGCCTGACACCAGCACACACTGACAGAGCCCCTCTTCCTGTCTGACCCTAGAACTTACTGACAGAGCCTTTCTTCCTGCCTGACACCAGCACACACTGACAGAGCCCCTCTTCCTGCCTGACACCAGCACACAATGACAGAGCCCCTCTTCCTGCCTGACACCAGCACACACTGACAGAGCCTCTCCTTCTCTCTGACACTAACACAGACTGACAGAGCCCTCTTCCTGCCTGACAGCATCACAGAAGAGGGGCCTTCCACCGGCCCGACACTAACACGGACTGACAGAGCCCCTCTTCCTGCCTGACACCAGCACACACTGACAGAGCCCTCTTCCTTCCTGACACTAGCACACACTGACAGAGCCCCTCCACCTGCCTGACACTAGCACATACTGACAGAGCCCCTCTTCCTGCCTGACACTAGCACACACTGACAGAGCCCCTCCACCTGCCTGACACTAGCACATACTGACAGAGCCCCTCCACCTGCCTGACACTAGCACATACTGACAGAGCCCCTCTTCCTGCCTGACACTAGCACATACTGACAGAGTCCCTCTTTCTGTCTGACACCACCACACACTGACAGAGCCCCTCCACCTGCCTGACACTAGCACATACTGACAGAGCCCCTCTTCCTGCCTGACACTAGCACACACTGACAGAGCCCCTCTTCCTGCCTGACACTAGCACACACTGACAGAGCCCCTCCACCTGCCTGACACTAGCACATACTGACAGAGCCCCTCCACCTGCCTGACACTAGCACATACTGACAGAGCCCCTCTTCCAGCCTGACACTAGCACACACTGACAGAGCCTCTCTTCCTGCCTGACACTAACACAGACTGACAGAGCCCTCTTCCCGCCTGACACCAGCACACACTGACAGAGCCCCTCTTCCTGTCTGACCCTAGAACTTACTGACAGAGCCTTTCTTCCTGCCTGACACCAGCACACACTGACAGAGCCCCTCTTCCTGCCTGACACCAGCACACACTGACAGAGCCCCTCTTCCTGCCTGACACCAGCACACACTGACAGAGCCTCTCCTTCTCTCTGACACTAACACAGACTGACAGAGCCCTCTTCCTGCCTGACAGCATCACAGAAGAGGGGCCTTCCACCGGCCCGACACTAACACGGACTGACAGAGCCTCACTTCCTGTCTGACACCAGCACACACTGACAGAGCCTCTCTTCCTGCCTGACACTAGCACATACTGACAGAGCCCCTCTTTCTGTCTGACACCACCACACACTGACAGAGCTTCTCTTCCTGCCTGACACCAGCAAAGACTGACAGAGCCCTCTTCCTGCCTGACAGCATCACAGAGGAGGGGCCTTCCACCGGCCCGACACTAACACGGACTGACAGAGCCCCTCTTCCTGTCTGACCCTAGAACTTACTGACAGAGCCTTTCTTCCTGCCTGACACCAGCACACACTGACAGAGCCCCTCTTCCTGCCTGACACCAGCACACACTGACAGAGCCCCTCTTCCTGCCTGACACCAGCACACACTGACAGAGCCCCTCTTCCTGCCTGACACTAGCACATACTGACAGAGCCTCTCCACCTGCCTGACACCAGCACATACTGACAGAGCCCCTCTTCCTGCCCGACATCAGCGCATACTGACAGAGCCCCTCTTCCTGCCTGACATCAGCACATAGTGACAGAGCCTCTCCACCTGCCTGACACCAGCACACACTGACAGAGCCCCTCTTCCTGTCTGACACCAGCACATAATGACAGAGCCCCTCCACCTGCCTGACACCAGCACACACTGACAGAGCCCCTCTTCCTGCCTGACACTAGCACATACTGACAGAGCCTCTCCACCTGCCTGACACCACCACATACCGACAGAGCCTCTCTTCCTGTCTGACACCAGCACATAATGACAGAGCCCCTCTTCCTGCCTGACACCAGCACATAATGACAGAGCCCCCCCCCCACACTAGCACAGACTGGCAGAGCCCCCCTACACTAGCACAGACTGACAGAGCCCCTCTTCCTGCCTGCCACTAGGATATACTGACAGAGCCCCTCCACCTGCCTGACACAGCACACACTGACAGAGCCCCTGTTCCTGCCTGACACTCACACATGCTGGGGTTCATCTCTTCCTGACATTATCACAGACAGAGCGGTCCTTTCTTCCTGCCTGGCACCGGCCCAGACTGGCAGGGCCTCTCTGGAGAGGACCTTTGCCGCCTGGCGCTCTGTGTGCCGGGTACTAGCACAGATTAGGGAGGACCAGTGCTGCCTGGCACTGGCACAGACTGGCAGTGTCTCCCAGCAGCACTTAAGATGGAGGAGGCTCTAAGTGCCTGGCTGAAAGTGCCCGACTCATAGAAACCTCCAGCAGACTGGCAGGGCCCTCCCATGCCAATCACCCGGTGCCCCTCTGTAGGTTTCACTTGCTTGCTCAGAGTCCCTTGCCCCCCAGAACCCCCCCTTATTACCTGTTGTTCACTCTGTCTATTCTTTGTGACACGTCTCCTCATGACACATGTCCTTTTGTCCGCAGCGCCTGTCGTGACTGGTGGCGGGCCCAACTTCTCCCTGGGGGAGCTGCAGGGGCACCTGGCTTATGACCTGAACCCCTCCAGCACAGGCATGAGGAGAACGTTACCCAGCACTTCCTCCAGTGGGTGAGTACCAGTGATGCTGGAGGGCTCGGGGGCGCAATGGGCCCTGCGAGAGCTGCATCACGAGGCCAGGACTTGTGACCTCTGATTGTTGGTTTTCTAGAGTGTATTTCTGACTTCTGTTGGCTCTCACTTTCTTGTGATATATTAATTCTGCAGTGAAGTTCTGTTGTTTGTGTGTGTTCCTCAAAAGCGCCCAGAGACCTAGTGTGGGTAAGTGGTAGCTATATACGTACGTGTACTGGGTAAGTCAGTCAGATAGCAGTTAGTGCTGTGTAGCTCTGATTGTTGTTGGTCTGTGCTTATTATGATATCTGTTGTTTTTGTGGTGTGATTCTAAAGTTCTAGACTCTGTTGGCAACACTTTTTCTGAGGACAAATTCGACTGAACCCCAATAGACGCAATGTCTTGAAGTTTCATTCTGACTGTTGTTGGTTTGAGTCTCCCAGTAACTTTGTTTTCTGCAGTACTATCCGGCTGTCCTTGGCTTGTGGTTCCTAAGACACCCTTTTCTACGGTGTAACTTTGCCTGTTACTAGCTTGTGCTTTCCACCAGCTGCTGCTCTTTGCAGTTTAATTCAGACGGTATGTGGTTCTTTCCACCGGCAGCCTTTGTTGCTTGCAGGTTCTCTGTGAATATTGTAGACTTCTGACAACCAATAACTATTGTTTTCTTCGGTGCAAGTCTAACTGTTGTTGGCTTGGGTTTTGTGGTAGCCATTACTTCCTGTAGAGTAATTTTGCTGGTCTGAGGCTTGTGATTGTCGGTGCCAGTCTGCACAGTCTTGTCTTGTGCTTCCTCACAGATACTTTATTGTGCAGGGTGTCTGTGACTGTTGTCGGTTTGCGCTTTCCAACCACTGCTTCATTTTGCAGGGTATTTCTGACTGAACTCTTTTCCCCATTATCTATGTTCTGCAGTTCAATTGTGAATGTTGATGGCTGATCATGAGTCCCATCAGCTCTTGTTTCTCCAGTGCAGTTCTGAATGTTCATGGCTTATGTTTGCTCATAGTTACATTTTTCTGGCTGTTCTTGGTTTCTGTTTTCTAACAACTGCTGCTTGTTTGAATGTGCTTCTGACTGTATGTGGCTTGTTTTCCTTATTAGCTGGGGTTTTAAGCAGTGCAATTGTGAATGTTGTTAGTTCACGGTTCCCAATACCTGATACTTTCTGCAGCGTAATTCTAACTATTCTCGGCTTGTGATTGCTCATGGTTGTCTTTATATACAGTGTATTTCTGGCTGTTCTTGGTTTATGGTTCCACATATAAACCTTCTTCTGCAGTATAAATCTGTCTGTTGTTGGCTTCTGATTTCTAGCAACTGGGGCTTTTTCCAGTGTTATTCTTCCTCATTAGTTGCTGTTATTTGCAGTATAATTGTGTATGTCGTTGACTCGTGATTCTCAATAGCTGTTTTTTCTGCGGTGTGATTCTGACTGTTCCTGGCTAGTGATTGGTCATAGATGCCCTTTTGTGCACTGTAATTCTGGCTCTTCTTTGCTTGCGATTTCAGATTGATGCATTTTTGTCTGCACTGTAGTTGGCTTCTGGTTTCTAACAGCTGCTGCTTTTTGCAGTGTAATTACTACACACTTACTTCTGATGGTGTCGGGCATGTTTTTACCCTTAGAGCTGTTTTCTTAACAGTTACACTGTGAATGTTGCTGTATTGTGATTCATGAAAGCTGGTGTTTTGTTTTCTGCAGTGTTTTGACAGAGGTGTGTGATCCCTGGCAGCTGCATTGCTCTACAGTAAAATTCTGATTGTTACTTGCTACAACTCTTGGCGGCTGCAATGTTCTGAAGTGTAATGCTAAATGTTGATGGCCTGTGATAATATTGGCTGTTATTTTGGGGGTGTAATACCGAGTGAAGTTGGCTTATTGATTTCCCAGTATCTGTTGTTCTTTGCAGTATTACTTTGACAGTTGATGAATTGTGGTGTCCTGCCATGTTCTGTAGTTTAATTCTGACAGTTGCTTTAATGTGAATCTCTTTGGTTGCTTTTTATTGCAGCGAGTGTCTAATTGTTGTTAACTTTGAGGAAACCCTTTATTTTCTAATGACTGCCTTTTAATTCTGATTGTAGTTGCCGTGTTGGCTTGCAGTCCCTGAAACTTTCTAATTTCCGTGGTGTATTTCTATCATTTTTTTGCAGCATAATTCTGACTGTTATTACCTTGTGATTGTTTGTTGCAGCTGTTTTCTATAGCGTAATTTTGTCTGTTTTGTGAATGTGGCTCTCACCAGCTGATTTTGTCTGCAGTATAATTTTGATTGTTTTTTTCTTGTGGTTATTGGTTGCAGATTTGTTCTGAGGTTATATTCTGACTTGCCTTGTGGTTTTCAGTCTCTGCTGTTCTACACAGTGCAATTTTGACTGTTCTGGGACTGTGGCTCTCAATAACTGCTGTTCTCTGCAGTATTATTTTGACTGTTCTCGTCTTGTAGTTCTTGGTTGCAGATTTGTTCTGAGGCTATATTCTGACTTGTCCTGTGGTTTCCAGTCTCTGCTGTTCTACACAGTGTAATTTTGACTGTTCTGGGATTGTGGCTCTCAATAACTGCTGTTCTCTACAGTATTATTTTGATTGTTCTCGTCTTGTAGTTCTTGGTTGCAGAATTGGTCTGAGGTTGAATTCTGATTTGTTTGGTGGTTTCCAGTCTCTACTGTTCTCTACAGTGTAACTGTGACTGTTGTGGGCTTGCGGTTTTCAGTTGCTGCTGTTTTTTACTATTTAACTCTGTCAGTTATTGTCTTGTGGTTCCTGGTAGCTGCTGTATTGTGTAGTTCAATTCTGAATCTTCTTGTTTTTTGGTTCCATGTATCTGCTGTGCTCTGCAGTGTAGTTACAACTGTTATTGTATGATTGATGTTGGATTATAAACCATGATAGCTGTTATTTTCTGGTGTTCAATTTTGACTGCAGTTATTTTGTGGTTCCTGGTAGCTGCTTTTGTCTGCAGTGTCATTTTTACTGTTCTCAATCCTGAGTGCTACTGTCGTGTGATGAGTTACTATGACCATTGTTGACTTGTGATCCCAGTGCCTGGTGCTTTTTGTCCTATAATATTGGTGGTTGCAAGCTTGTTGTTCCCGACAGGTGTTGTTCGAGTGTTTCAGTTAGTCCATTTCTTAGCTTGCTCCATGTGATTCTTATTGGTTGAACCTGTTTGTTGTCTTTCAGGAGTAAACGACACAAGTCAGGCTCCATGGAAGACGACATTGATACGAGTCCAGGTGGTGAATACTACACGTCCCCCAGCTCACCCACAAGCAGTCGAAACTGGACCGAGGACATGGAGGGAGGTACGTACAACCGGGACGGTGAGTGCACTTCCGGGTCACCTAGACAGGAAGCCTTTAGAGGAGGAAGCTGACTTCCTCCCATAAGGCTGTGCGACTGGTGATGCTGTAAGCTCTGTGGGTGCCTTGGCTTCCACGTTCGCCGGTGCGCCTTGTGAGCATTTTAGAGGACTCGTACTCTCTCGTAGCCCTGCGCTTGGGTGGCTTGTGTTGCTAAACTATAGGTACTCTCTCTTACCTCTAAGCCTTTTGACTTGTGTGTGTAAACCATGTAGGACATGGTCGTACTACTGCCCCTCTTACTCCTGGCATATATACCTGCGGGTTGGGGGTCTCCCTGTTCCCTCCTGTATATTTATGAAGGATGTTGATGCGATCTCTGTAGGACCCCCATCCGCTCTCTGTTCAGGTATGAACTGTGTTACTGTAAACTTTCCAGGACAAGGTTCTCCCTGTCACCACTGCGCCTGTCTGCCTTGTGTTACTGTAAGCGGGGTAGGACAGGGGTCTCTGTTGTACTCCTGCTGAGACAGGCCTTTCAGGGGGTCCCCATTATCTCTGCTGCCTTCATGGCCTGTTTTAAGGTGATCACTGCGGGGGGACCCTCACGTGCCCGTAGAAAGTGTCTGGTTTTTAAGAACATAATGAAGTTGTACGGACCCCCGGTGGTACCAGTTTTGGGTTGCGTGACTTGGCAATCACTGCTTAGGTGATGGGGTGTGATGTGAAGGTTGAGGCAGGTACATATCACAAACACACACACTGTTCAGGGCCCCCCTCACCTCTAGGGCCAGGATAGCTTGTCTTCTAGGAAGATCTGTCCGGTGTTACACCACATACTGCTTGGTAAGACCTTTTGTAAGATAAGTCGTCAAGAGGGGTCCACCCTCACACACTGGGCCTGTGTGACGACTATTACGGTAAGCTCTCCAGAGCCCCCCTCACATACACTGTCCCTCTATGACGCCTGTGACTGTAAGCTCTGGGAGGGCTCCACTCTCACACACTGGGCCTGTGTGACTTCTGTGACTGTAAGCTCTGGGAGGGCTCCACTCTCACACACTGGGCCTGTATGACTTCTGTGACTGTAAGCTCTGGGAGGGCTCCACTCTCACACACTGGGCCTGTGTTACCACTATTATTGTAAGCTTTCCAGAGCCCCCCTCGCATACACTGTCCCTCTATGACGCCTGTGACTGTAAGCTCTGGGAGAGGTCCACTCTCACACACTGGGCCTGTGTGACGACTATTACGGTAAGCTCTCCAGAGCCCCCCTCACATACACTGTCCCTCTATGACGCCTGTGACTGTAAGCTCTGGGAGGGCTCCACTCTCACACACTGGGCCTGTGTGACTTCTGTGACTGTAAGCTCTGGGAGGGCCCCACTCTCACACACTGGGCCTGTGTTACCACTATTATTGTAAGATTTCCAGAGCCCCCCTCACATACACTGTCCCTCTATGACACCTGTGACTGTAAGCTCTGGGAGGGCTCCACTCTCACACACTGGGCCTGTATGACTTCTGTGACTGTAAGCTCTGGGAGGGCTCCACTCTCACACACTGGGCCTGTGTTACCACTATTATTGTAAGCTTTCCAGAGCCCCCCTCACATACACTGTCCCTCTATGACGCCTGTGACTGTAAGCTCTGGGAGGGGTCCACCCTCACACACTGGGCCTGTGTGACGACTATTACGGTAAGCTCTCCAGAGCCCCCCTCACATACACTGTCCTTCTATGACGCCTGTGACTGTAAGCTCTGGGAGGGCTCCACTCTCACACACTGGGCCTGTGTGACTTCTGTGACTGTAAGCTCTGGGAGGGCTCCACTCTCACACACTGGGCCTGTATGACGTCTGTGACTGTAAGCTCTGGGAGGGCTCCACTCTCACACACTGGGCCTGTGTTACCACTATTATTGTAAGCTTTCCAGAGCCCCCTCACATACACTGTCCCTCTATGACGCCTGTGACTGTAAGCTCTGGGAGGGGTCCACTCTCACACACTGGGCCTGTGTGACGACTATTACGGTAAGCTCTCCAGAGCCCCCCCTCACATACACTGTCCCTCTAGGACGTCTGAGACTGTAAGCTCTGCTGGAGCCTCCCTTCCTCACACACTGGGCCTGTATGACTTCTATGACTGTAAGCTCTGGGAGGGGTCCACTCTCACACACAGGGCCTGTGTGACCACTATTACGGTAAGCTCTCCAGAGCCCCCCTCACATACACTGCCCCTCTATAACGCCTGTGACTGTAAGCTCTGCTGGGGTCTTGCTCTCTCGCACTCTGTCCCTGTATGAATCCTGTAAATGTAAGCTAATCTGGGGTCTCCGTCTCTCACACACTGGGCCTGTGTTACCACCATTACGGTATGCTTTCCAGAGCCCCCCTCACATACACTGTCCCTCTATGACATCTGAGACTGTAAGCTCTGCTGGAGCCTCCCTTCCTCACACACTGGGCCTGTGTGACTTCTGTGACTGTATGCTCTGTGAGGGGGGCTCCCTCTCTCGCACACTGGGGGTCCTGCATGACGTCTGTGACTGTATCCTCTGGGAGGGGGGAGCTCTCACACACTGGGCCTGTATGACTTCTGTGACTGTCAGCTCTGGGAGGAGGGGTTCCCTCCCTCACACACTGGGCCTGTGTGATTTATTTGACTATAAGCTCTCGGAGGGGGCCTCCCTCCCTCACACACTGAGCCTGTATGACGTCTGTGACTGTAAGCTCGGGAGGGGGGTCCCCTCTCTTGCACACTGGGCCTGTATGAATTCTATGACTGAACTTTCAGAGGGGGGGTCTTCCTCCCTCACACTCTGCGCCTGTATGACTTCTGTGACCGCAAGATCTGGGAGGGGGAGCTCTCTCACACACTGGGCCTGTATGTCTTCTGTGACTGTCAGCTCTGGGAGGGGGCTCCCTCCCTCACACTCTGTGCCTGTCGGACTTCTGAGATGGTGAGCTCTGGGAGGAGGGTTCCCTCACACACACGGGGCCTGTATAATATAATATAAGGCCGATATACTTCTAGTGATGACGCGTGTTTGGATAATGTTGCACTGCACAGAATACATGTGTCTATCACAATATCTGCATTAACTCTTGGTTCTGGAACAGGTGTTTTTTCCCTTTTCATTAACCCCTTCCCTCCCCGGGCCTCCGAAGTCGGAGTCGCCGCTTCCCGCAGCTGCCAGTCGATCTTGGAGAAAAGCGTTCTTTTAACTTGTTCTTTGCCTTTCTCTTCCTGTCTAGACAGCCCTAATTAGCTCTTCATTAAGGCCTGAAAAGTCGTGGGGAGGGCCGTCGACTCTTTAGGCTAATTAAGTCGTGGTTTCCCCCGCCTTGGCAGGCTGGGGTAGGGCTGAGCCGGGCGGGGGGTCAGCATTAGGAGGGGAGGGGTGCGCGGCCGTAGATCCCCCCCCCCCCCTCCTCCATTTCCCTCTAATCTCCTTTCTCGTATAAATTCCTTTAGTTTTCCCTTTTTGTCGTGCAAATTAATCTCTCCTTGACACCCCTCCCCTCCCAATCAAACGTTCAGTCTAAATACAAAAGTTAATTATTTTGTTTCAAGGGATGGGGATGGGGTGGGGGAGACGGGCAGTTTTGGCCCTGAGAGGGCGTGTGAGCGGGCACTTATTATAGTTAACTGACTGAACCGTGGATGGGCCTGGTGGCGGGAGAGGAGGACGTTTAACTGCGCTCTCGTGTTTCCCACATTCATTTCTAAGTAGCTCTTTCAGTCTTGCATTCTGGGAATTGTAGTTCCGTTTGTTCCATTATAAAATCAGAACTACCGGTCAAGCAAAACAAAAACCTGCCCTTTGTAAAGATACTCACGAAGCGAACTGGGAAAGTTGAGAGCTTTCGTTTAATTAATGGCCAAAGATTTGATTAATTAATTGATTTTCGATTTTATATAATGCGGACCATAACGGCTGAATGCTCTAGTGTGTTACAATTGCCAAACAAAATACGATTTTTAAGATGTTGCCAAATATGGACTACAAATGGAAATTTGAGCGCGGACACGTCAGGTGGATGTCAGGGCGCTTTACAGCGGGTAGAGAGTATGAGCTTTAGGGGAGGCGCACACATATGAAAAACAGACGTATTTACGCCTTTAAATAGGAAGCGCACAGTTCGATGGACGCATTTTTATGGACTCGTTCTGTTGAGATATTCAGCCTAAAATCTGAACCGCGCGGCCTCTTCGCGATAGCGCGCCGGACTGTAGGTTTATTTTACAGGGATATATCTATAGGGTCGAGAAAAATGCGTAGGTAGTGGGCAGGTGAAAAGCATGCACGTGTCCCTCGCTTCATGGCTGGCATGTACCAGATATAATAGAGCAATTTTCAGGGGTCAATGGGCCCCTCAGGGATCCGAGCCCCGGTGCAACTGCACCTGCTGCGCCGGTGGTACCTGCGCCCTTGCTAGTGGCACTTACCAGGTATAATACAGCATTATTCAGAGTTCAATGCCCCCCTCAGGAGTCTGGGCCCCGGTGCCACTCACCTACTGCGCCCGTGGGACCCGTGCTCCGGCTGACCAGGTATAAGGCAATGCCCGATCGCTCCCCACCCTTCAGAGACACAGGGGTGTGGGGGAAGAGTTGAGGGCCATGGACCCTGCATATTAATAAAAGCCGAACATTGGGTGCCACTGTTCCAAAGTCACCCAGAGACAGTTTATTGTCACAGGAAAGATGCCCATGGCACCCGGCTTGCCAGAGAATGCCCACTCCAGGCCAGCCAGAGTCACAGGCCTGGTGGAGAAAGCCTGCCAATGGGCAGGAAAGACACACATGGCCACAGGCCAGCAGGAGAAAACAGGCAACAAAGCGGGAAAGAAGAATGCATGCCAATGGGCAGGACTGGCACGCATACCCAAAAAAGTCCAGGGTAAAACATGCAATAAGGCAGGAAGACTGTGCCTGCTTGCTTGTCAGAGAAAGCATGCCAGTGGGCAGGAGAGACACTCATCTCCAAAGGGATGCGGGTGGAAGCTTGCTGCTAGGCAGGGAAGATTGTATTAACAGGTCTGGGGGGCCAAAGCATGCCACTGGGCAGGACTAAGCAGCCCATGTCCCCTGGCCTGCAAAGGAAAATATGGCACTGGGCAGGAAGGGCACCCATGTCACGTGGTCTGCAAGGGAAAACATGCCAATGTGCAGGAAGGGCACCCATGTCAAGTGACCTGCAAGGGAAAACATGCCAATGTGCAGGAAGGGCACCCATGTCACGTGACCTGCAAGGGAAAACATGGCACTGGGCGGAAAGGACGCCCATGTCACTTGGCACTACACCAGGTGACTGACTCTACCTTTTTCACAGCCTAATAGGAGACAATGATGCCAGGTGACTGACTACCTTTCACATGGCCTCATGGGGTACAATGATACCAGGTGACTGACTACCTTTCACATGGCCTCATGGGGTACAATGATACCAGGTGACTGACTACCTTTCACATGGCCTCATGGGGTACAATGATACCAGGTGACTGACTACCTTTCACATGGCCTCATGGGGTACAATGATACCAGGTGACTGACTGTCTTTGGGCATCACAGGGCCGAGCTGGGAACGTCGGTACTTGGCAACTGACTCTAGTTATGGTCGTCGCGAGCCCTCTTGAGAGACGAAGACCTTGGCGACTGACTTTCCCTTTGGGCATCACAAGGCCTTACCGGGGGCATGACTACCCAGTGGCTGAATCTACTTGTGGGTACAAGCCATTCTAACTGGCGCAGCTGCTTCCCTCGTACATTGTGTGAACTTGGACAAGTTCTGTTGCTGCTTTGATGCAACGCTGGGAAGAGGGTGAGTTGTTGACATTACCAACATTGTAGTAATCCATTTCTTTTGGGAAAAACTGGCTGCAGTGATTTTAATGTCAGAAGAGACTGTGCTGTAAATCTGGGCCCCAACAAAATGCCCAGATTGCAGAGGCCACCGGTGCTGTTCAGTCTGACGAGTCTTTGAATCTCCAAAAGAGTTTGAAGACGGGCTTTTCTGAGACGCCCAAGAAAAAGCCATCCCCTGGTAAATAGAGTGTTACTATCTAAGAGGTGATGGGTGGGACCTTGAACGACCGGTAGCGTCGCGAGAGTGCCATGGGCCCTGGTGCAAGCAAGGAAAATGGCCCCTGTGACTGCTGCTGGGGTAGTTATGTGCAGCACTTATCAGATTCGATCGGCCCTGGTGCCACTGCACCCACTGCACCAATGGTAGGTAGCTACATCCTATTACACGACACTCAGTGAAGCCCAAAGCATCGTGGTAGGGAGTGACTGTGGGGGCGGGTTCACCATCCTGTCTCACAAGCTCAGACTGCAGCTGGGCGAGTCAGGGGCAGTAAAAGTGCACGCCTGGGACCAGCACTTGGAGAAGTGGGGCGCGTTCTTTGCCAAATTTATGAGATTTTGACACCTTCGTCAACTTCATGTATCGCCTAAATACCTTTCAAATCAAGCACATTATATGTGTGCTTAAATACGCGCTACGGCGCCCACAGAACTGACACAGACATGCCAACCCTCCCGATTCAGGCGGGAGACTACCGATTTCAAGGCTAGTCTCCCGCCTCCCGATTCCTTCAAGCAAAAACCCGATTACTCGGGGGTTTCAGCTGACAGGGCTTGGTCATTGTGTAACGTGGTGTATGCACTGCCAGCAACCTGCTCCTGCAGGCCAGTGCACAACACTTGCATCACCCTCTTTCTGCCTTCCATTGAACTCCATGCTTCTGAAAGGTAAGAAAAAAACGTGCATTTGCGTGTCAAATGTCCGATCCTGCAGCAGCGCACTTGCTAAGCCCATACATGACAGTAACCCGATTCAAGGCCCCATTCTCCCGATTTTTTTTCTTTAATCTCCCACTTTGCTCTTCTAAAATGTTGGCATGTATGCCAGTGACAAGTGGCAACGTTTTCTAAGCAAAAAAGAAAAAAAAATAGCTGAAGGAAAATCCCACAGACAATTGGATTCGTTGGAGAATAAACCTATACAGTAATTTTTGTGTGTGTAGAAATAGCAGGAAAAATATCAGACGGAACGTTCTCTCTCAGAAATTGTGCATAGAAGCAACTCTTTGCAAAGGCGAAATCTTCATACCCTATTGAAGTTTGCTCTTTGCGCGGAACCTTGAGTTCTGAATTAGAATCTTTCGCCACCCTGGGTTGGAGATCAGCGGCGGAAGCGCAGTGCAAGGAGGCGAGCAGCTCCCGCCATTTTCCAGAGTTCAGCCTCGCCTTTCACGACTGGGACCTCATGACGGGCCAGCTAATGTGTCCAGGCCTTTTTGTGGGAAATTGATTGGCTGCGGAAGTATAGCTCCTCCGTGCCCAAGGGAACCCTGTTGCGCCCACAGGCTGACGCTTCTCTAGTAGTTGTTGTAATTCCCCGAATACTATCCTTCTCCTGGGTCGGGAGGGCTGTGTGAGGGTGGATATGTGTGTGAGTGTGATCCACCGACTTGTGCAAGTGTCCTTGCGAGCACGTGCGGGCGCGCACGAGCGGTAAGGTGTGTGCGTCCGCCTGTGTGTGTGTGGACGCCATGTGTGCTCTCTGGCGCAGATCCTGTTGCCTCTGCCAGGCGGGGCTGGTTTACAGCAGGACTGTTTACTCCCGTGGCGCGGGGCCAGCCCCGCGCTCACCTCGCATGGCCTTGTGTTCCTCGGCACCCGGCCCCTCGGCTGACTCCTGCGCCTGCTCTCACCCACTGACACCTCCACGTGCAAGCGGCTTCTCCTCCCGCCCTCTGTGGTTCCGGGTCCACCCCGCCTGGCCCTGTCGCCGTGTCCCTTCTCTAAGCTCCAGGGGTCCCCACTCCCCGCCCAGGGGCCTCCATCCTAGTCCCCGCCTCGATCCCACTCGCGCCCCTCGCTCCTTCATCGGCAGGGCCTCTATGCCGAAGCCTCCTAAGCGTTGCTGCAGTTTTACACACTCCCTCGAGTCTGGGGTACTCGCCTCCTCCACCTCTGGCCAAGCTCGACCCTCCATCACCCCCCGCCCCCCCCCGACACACGCAGCTCTCCCTTCACTCTCGCGCTCGTTTACCTCCTCTCTTTCATCACTTCTCCCTTTCTCTCCCTCTATCTCATGTTGAGACTCCGCCCGGTCCCTCTTTCTTGCAGCCTCGGTCCCTCAGACTCACGCTTCTGTCTTCCCTCTCACGCCCTGCCACTCTCGGGCTCCTCTTCACTCCCCTCTCTCTTTTCCACTCGGCGGACCCCTCGTGCACCCCTCACCCTTCTCCCCCACCTCTCCATCTTTAGCTCCCTCTCACTTCGCAGATGTCTTCTACACTCCCATCCAGGGCCGGACTGGGAACCAAAACCGGCCCTGGCAAAGTGCTTGGCTGGCCCCCCCGGGGGTTGGGGGTGCGGCCGAGCAATTTGCCAGGGCCGTTTTCGGTCGATTTTGTTACAGGGTTGGATATTGCAGCTATGCTGCAAAAACGGCCCTGTAACAAAAACGGCCCCCCAGGGGCCCAAAACCGGCCCCCACCCTGGCGGCCCACCGGGGAAACGCCCGGTGCCCGCTACTGCCAGTCCAGCCCTGCTCCCATCTAACTCTCTAACTGACTCTCGCCCTCACTCTCCACAACTCTACCCTCTTGTGGCGCCTCCCTCTCTCCCCTCTAACTTAGGTGCCCCCCCCCCCCACATCGCACGGACGCCGTACGTACTCACGTACTCCTCTCTTCCTCTCCTCCTCCTTTCTCCTCTCCTGTTGTGGTCCCCCCCCCTCCCTCCACCTGCTCGTTGTCTCCCCACTCCTCTGTAGTTTTTCCTTCCCCTCCTCCCGCTGTTCTACCCTCTCCCAAGCTCTCTACCTCCTCCCGGCCTCACCCCCTCCAGTCTTAGATGTTCCCTTTCGTCCTCCAGTCCCCCCTCCCTTCTCGTTTTTTCTCTCTCCATCTCTCTTCCTCCTCCATTCCCCTCTCCCGTGCCCCCCCCCCGCCCCCCCGCCTTCTCTGCTTCATCATTTAATGCCTCAGAACAATGTGTGCTTTGAGCTGGACTCGTATCGAGAGGCTGCGTTCTCTCTACCTTGCACTGAAATAAAACACACGTCTGTCTCTTTCCTGACCCCTCCCCCACCCACAGGGAGAGCTCAGGCGCAGCCTCCCCTGCCCCCCCTGCCCCCTCTCTCCCTGTGGTTGTACATTTGTTTTTCAGATGGTAAAAGCCATAGCACCATCATCTGTGGCATGTTGCGTTTACTGCCCGCCTTTATCCCGACAGCTCACCATATATATACTTTTGAGCTTTCATCCCCAAACCCTATAGTTTTTCGCTTTTGTCCTGTCTTTCTCCTAAACCCACAGAACGTCAGGTTGTGCAATTTGTTTCATAAAGTCTTGAAGTTTATTATTCCAATCTTCAGGTCTCTCTGCATACCAACCACTGTGCCCCTGTGCCTCAGGTGGTCTGAACCCCAAATGTCTGAATGCAGCCCCCCCGACAATCAATATCAGTACTGAACAAACCGCCACTTTCACCAACACCCCTGCACTGAAGGGTGTCACAACCGAATAAGAGATGTAATGTAATCATGGCTACTAGGCGAACATTTTCTTGCAGGTGCGAATTGGTGAAACCTGTTTGCTTTTTTAGGGCTCGCCTACCAGACAGTGGAAGCTGTCTGTAGGCGAAAAGGCCTGTTTCCTGCTTACAGTGGGCTTATCATGGATTGGTTTTATCGTCACTCTGCTTTGCTTGCTTTTTATTCGTCAGCCTGTGTGGACTTTACTTCCTGTTCTTGTGTTTGTCCCTCCCCTGGAGCATTAAGTTCTCACATATGTTCTTTCACTGCTCACTTTTGAAGTGCTACTTTTTTTTGCTTTTTGTTTAAGCACTCCATGAGAGTGTATGTGTTTTCCAGCTGTTTCACTAGTGTACTGTTCTCGCCCCCACGCGCTCCATATTGGCCTCTCTTGCTCATGTGCTTCTCCTCCACTCCCCTCCATGTGGTGTTCGCCCTTGTGTGCTTCTCCCACGTGTTGCTTTCTCGCACATATACTTCCACTCAACAGCTCCACATTCCTCTCTCGCCTTAATGCTTTCACCCACCCTCCGTATTGCTTTCCCCATCCACGCCCTCGGTTGGCTTCCAGCCATGGCTTTCCGTGTTGATTCTGCCCTTGTGTTGCTTCACCCCCCCCCCCATATTCTTCCTTCCACATCAGCACACTCAATGTTAATTCTCCACCCTCGCACTTAAAAAAATAAATATGTTTTTTGTTTTATCTTTTATTTACTGATCCAACTTGGGTTGGTAAATAAACTGAAAAAGGGGCCACGCCATTTTGTAGGCACACACATGCTTGTTGCACATGCCTACAAAATGATGCAGGTGGACGCATTATAGTCCTTTTTAGGTCGAGCATTCGAGACCTCTTGTATATACTTTAGTATATACTTATATGTGTATGTACTTTGTGGGCTCTGGAGATCAGCCCTAGGACTGGTCTGCTTCCGCTTAGGGACTTTTTTTTTCTGTTCAACTGCCTCTATTTAACTGTCTTGATAGAAAACGACCAGTAGAGGTCAGTAAAATACCAGAATTGCTTTCTGCTTGTTCAACTGCCTCTATTTAACTGTCTTGATAGAAAACGACCAGCAGAGGTCAGTAAAATACCAGAATCACTTTAGCATTCTCTAGATTCCAGTCCATAGAAATTGTCTTCGACGAGCACCCAAAGACAATAATATTTTTTCAAATCTTGTATTTTCAGTGATATGACCACCGAAGGCCCTGATTTTATATTAAAAACAGAGCTTTGGACTATACCATTTCCCGATGAAAGGCAATATTTCTCTCCATGTGTTCCAATACCTGGCGTGTCACGCAGTTTGGTGCTTACTTTCCCTCCATGTTAAAGAACAGTAGATGTTTCAGCACCCAGGCTAATGTGCAGCATAGCTAAATACATATAAGGTCCCAAAGGCGAGACCGATTGCATTGCAAATGCTTGTTTTTGTTTACTCTTTAGACATACTGGGCAGTGTGGGGGATGCTGTGGAGCATTACTAAAAAGCATTGGCAAATCCAGAAGGTCCCAAAGGCGAGGCCTTTATTCTTTTGCCAAGCAGATTATGCTAGAAATAAATTCAAAATCTGGTTTCCAGGCTGACTAGATAAAAGAGTGCACTCTTTGCCCGAACATGGTGTAACCACTAGTTCTTTGGCTTCCCACGGGACCCTGGGCTGCAAAACATTCGAGAGTATGCTGGGACCCATTCTATCCTGAATGTGTTTCTAGCAGCCAGTCAGAAAGGTCTAGTGTCAGAGACCACTTCCGATTGATTGAGCATACCAATCAGAAATGCTGAAACAGCAGGATGTCAAGCAGTTCTCAGTGGTGGCACTCAACCAATCAGAACAGGTCTCTGTTGTTAGACCCTTCTGATTGCTTGCTGGGAGCGCATCCATAATAGCCGTATCCCTGCCAACCAATCTCATCACAGCTTGTGCACAACAGGATAGGCAAGGTTAATCACGGATCAATTTCTGGATCACTATGGGATACAGCTAGACTGTTTCCTTTTTTTTATTCACTGGAAGAAGTGATCTTGGAAAATGTGGTTTTGCCCTGAGATTTGGTTCCACTCACAATAAACGTAAAAAAAAATGCTTACCTCTAATTATGCGCTCATAATTCCATCGAATGGAGGTTCTGGCGACATGGTAAACTCCAAAAGCAATGATAGAATGCTTTCTGTTAATCTCTAAAACTCAAAGATAGCATTATTGAACCTCAGGACGCTAACCTTTACGTTTTTTTTACCAGATTTTTCTTTATTTGTCATTGATTAAAATCCATAATTCACAGTAGTTGTATCATTCTGATGTCTTACAGGTCTCAGAAACACTCCAAATTTAAAGTAACTCTAGCCATGCATGTACTAGTGAAGTGGACACTTCAGCAAAGTCTCATGATGCATTCTTGTAGTGTTTAAAACCCCTGGACATCCAAGCGCTCGAACGCATGGAGAGATCCTATGAATCAGCTTAATCCCGTTAAGCGCATGCAGTCATCAACTGAAATAAAATGCTCGTTGCTCGCTGTTTGTATACTTGATTAATCTGCACAGGTAGTGGCACCTGCCTTGTTTGGGACATTCAATAAGATTAGAACGATTTAAACATTTTCATTGTTTTTTGTATGATGGGGCATCATATAAAGTCACATTATAAACTTAAGTTAATTGCAGAGATCTTTCGTCCGGTATAACATACCATTCCTACAATTCTCAGTTTGATATTAAAATAATGATAAGATAAAACAAAATGATAGCTAATGAAAAGTTTCTGCTTCATTATATTTAGACCTAACATGACCCAGTTTTAAATATTTTACTAAATTGTATCAGAGCAAATGAAAACAACAGTTGGAGTTGTGCAAATGTCCCGTAAAGGAGGGCATTGTTAGAACATTAAAATGGCAAAATAACCATTTTCCTAAGATGCATCTACCCGTATTCACCCAAAATATCAACAATTCATCGTCTGTGTTCATACCAAGGGGACATGGTCCCAACCTCGGTATCCACTTTAGTTCAATGATTTTATATCTACCGCAATCGTTGCCTCTGTGGTGCCAAATTCAATTTGTGTTGTGAAAACACATTTGAAACATGTTGGTTTGCTGGCGATTTCCTAAAAAAAAAAAAGTGTTTGTTATTATAGGTGCCATATTGTTTACAGAAATTAGCATGCACTTATTTTTAAAGTGGCATATAATAAATTGGAGTACAAAATCTGACTTGCACTTTTTAAACGTATTGGTTATAATTCACCTTATATTGGGTCCGAAATACAAGTTTACAAAATCCCCCCACTTTAATGATTTGAGGGAAATTCTCTCTCAGAATTACTTTACTTAAGGAAGACGTGTGAATCCTACACAACATTCTTCAAGCACACTAATCTTGTGTACATAATTTATCGAACCATCTAGGCCACACGCATCGAGTCCAGTGATGCGGGTGGCCTAAGTCCTGGTGTTCGTTTTTAAAATGATATTAATTTTGTCCCAATTCTGACCTCTACATCAATTCCTTCCTTCACAAAAGGTGACCCTTATTGACATGTGGGTTAGTGCTGGATTAAGGCAGCCTCGAGGGGTTTATCAAATGTCATCCCTGTGAATAGGCTCCGGCCCAGGGCTCAATGTATGTAAATAGGTTAGGCTGGCGTTTAGCTCCATCTAAAACCCTCTCAAATATCTATGGGCCATATGATTTGGGCGCTCACATTCTTCACTTTAGTCATACAGTCTCAGCCAGTAAGAAGCAGATATGACTCTTTGTGGACATGGCCTCTGCCCACTCTAACTTCAGTCATTCAAATCCCCAATTGGGACCCTCCTTGGTGTCACTTCCTCTGAGGCGGACACGCCCTGCAGCTGCATCTTGCATAGGTCTATATATATATAAATGGCCAGTTTTTGTGGCACTCTTGATTCCAGCACTTGCAATTTTCTACACTCTCTGAGTCTGTATGGATTAGGGGAACTGGACACTGGGCAATCAAGCCATTTTCCGAGGATCACTCAATGTGCTCACATGGACAAGCCAGGATTTGAATGCCAGTCTGCAAAATCTGTAGTCCGGAGTTTGGCCTCTAGACCCTGTTTGCTATAGTTGCTTGCTTTTCTCCCTCTCGTCCACCCTTGTAATTCATTCTTCCATCATACCTGCCATTAATCCCCCCCCAAAAGCTTATGTTCGAGGCATATGAGCTGCAGATCACACACTATGCATAGATCGCCATCTGGTGTTGGGCCCGGATGTTTGCACTTTGTTGTTGTATTGGAATAAGTCTTTGGAAGTCACGAGATCGGTGACTCCTCCTTTGGACAATAGTGCGCATGGGCATCGACTCCATCTTCAGATTGTTTTTTTCCGCCATCGGGCTCGGATGTGTTCCTCGCGCTCCAGTTCGGTGTCGCCACCGTTCTAACTTTCGACGCGCAATTCTTCACCCTTTCGTCGGTATTGTTTTCGATCGCGTTTCCCTTTTCGACGCGCATCTCTACAAACTCCAATTCTTCGATTCCGGTCGTCGACGCAGGACTTCGGGCCTAGCTGCGCCATCAGGCCTTTTGGCTCATGGAAAGGACTCCCTTCAAAAAGAGTTCTCAATGTGGATCCAAGTTTCCCCACGCCGATCTTCACGAGGTGTGTAACCTCTGCCTTTCGCCCGAGCACGAGGCCAAAGACTGTCCAGCTTGCACCTCTTTCCGCTCCAAGAAAACGATACGGGATCGTCGAGCTCGAAGAAACATGGCTCGATCGTCGACATCCATACCAGACGATATCTTCCAGGAAGGCGTCAATGTACCGGAACAGGAACAACTCGAAGAGGGCCTCATCAGCGCCTCCGAAGCCGACGATTCCGACGTCGAAGACATCACTCCTGGGCAACGGGTCGTAAGTACTGACGTCGACCCCTCCCCACCATCCATTCCGGCAAAGGCTTAGGTAACACCTTCACCTTCGGGCCTAGGTGCACACCGGGACAAAACTTCCCACGCCCCGCCTTCCGGCTCGGCCAAGAAGTCAACACATAAGCCTTCAGGCCGCTCGGGCTCGAGCCAGCCTACCCTCGGTACCAAAACCCCATCCCCGGCACCGAGACCAAAAGACAAACCACTGTCTATGCCCGCACCAAGGCCGGGTTCCACATCGGCGCATTCGGCACCGAAACCCACCGGCACTGAGCCTTCGGCTCCGAAAAAACCATCGGAACCGAGCAAACAACCAGTTCCGAGAACCGCTGGAGCTCAACCTTCGGAGCTGAAAAAATTATCGGAACCGGCTCCAAAGACCCCAACGGAACCGACAAAAACTCCAGTTTCCAAACCTAGGGAGTATAAAACAACTCCAAAATTGGTGCCACACAAACACTCGGACCCAAAAAAATCGGCGCCGAAACACCACACTTCAGAGGAGGAGCTTTTCCAACCCGATCCAACCCAACAAACTCTGGAAATAGACCCAAATACAGGTCGACTTGTAGTTAGTCCTTCCAGGAAGAGGAAATTGGACAAACCTGCACCAGCTCCACTCCCTCTCAAGAAAAAAGACATTGCCACTTCTCCTTTCAGGATCCCTTCTCCACCTCCTCCTCCACACCACATCTCTCCTATTCCATCTCCAGTACCCTCACAATCTCCTCCACCTCAGGATGATGAGGACCCTTCTGAGTACGAAGACGATGATCAACCTTTTGGAGAACCTAGTCATCCTAATATTCCTAATGACCCATGGGACAATTATGGCACACCAGATGTCCCTGATACACCACAAGATGATATCTACCCATCTAGACCATCCCCTCCGGAGGACACTATAGGATTCACTCAGCTCATACATAGAGCTGCAGAATACCACGGTGTAGATTTACACACAGACCCTATAGAAGAAGACTTCCTTATGGTCACTTTCGCACCATCTCAAAGGTCCACTTCTATTCTCCCAATGTTGAAAGGGGTAATCAAACACGCTCCTGAAGTCTTTAAAGATCCTGTAAGGGCTAGAGTCATTAACCCCAGGGTAGAAAAGAAATATAAATCTGCCCCAGCTGACCCTGTTTACATTAAAGGGCAACTTCCCTTAGATTCTTTAGTGGTTTCTAACGCCAGGAAAAGGGCTAACTCCCAAACCTCAGGCGATGCTCCACCTCCTGATAAGGAGTCAAAACTCTTTGACGCATCTGGTAAAAGAACAGCGTCCCAGGCAGCTAACATTTGGAGAATTGCCAACACACAGGCGTTGCTGGCTAGGTACGATAGGGCACACTATCATGAACTGGAGACCCTACTACAACACCTTCCAGATCAATACAAAACAAGAGCCAATGATCTCCTCCAGGAAGGCAAGATTATAACAAATACCTCCATTCGATGTGCTCTGGATGCTGCAGACACAGCCTCACGAGCCGTTAATACCAGTGTTCTTTTGCGTAGGCATGCATGGCTCCGTATTTCAGGGTTCAAACCCGAGGTTCAAACTGCCATACTAAATCAGCCGTTTGACCAAGAACATTTATTTAGACCTAGTGTGGATTCATCTTTAGAAAAGATGAAAAAAGACACCGACACAGCCAAATCAATGGGAGCTTTGCAATCGCAAGCTCCCAGAAGTTCCTTTCGTCGCTCCTCTTATAGGGGCGCCTCTAGAGGTTTTACCACGGATAACTCCTCCACGTCCTATAAAAGTCCCACCCAGACCTCCTCTACCAGGGGTTATTACAGAGGAGGCTACAGGGAGCAATAATAACAAGGGTAGAGGCAAAACCGTCAATACCCGTACTGCCTCCACCTCCAAACAATGACTTCCCACTCCCCCAGACCATTCCACTCCAGTCGGGGAAGATTACTACAGTTCCTACCTGTCTGGAACACCATTACCACGGACAGGTGGGTGAGACAAATCATCCAATCCGGTTATTGCCTGGAACTCACTTCAACTCCTCCAAACATACCACCCAAACAGCGTCCAATGTCAACAGACCATTTAACGCTTCTCAAACAAGAGGTACTTTCCCTCCTACAAAAACGCATCAGCAAAACATGGGTCTACTCACTGTATTTTCTCATTCCAAAGAAGGACGGAACCCTGAGGCCCATCCTCGACCTCAGACCATTAAACCTCTACATACAGTCAGACCATTTTCATATGGTCACTCTTCAACAACTCCTTCCTCTACTCAAACAAGGCGATTTCCTTGCCACCTTAGATCTCAAGGACGCCTACTTCCACATTCCCATTCACCCTGCTCACAAAAAATATCTTCGATTTGTAGTGGACGGTCAGCATTATCAGTTCAAGGTGCTCCCATTCGGAGTCACCACAGCACCCAGGGTCTTCACAAAATGTCTGGCAGTCGTAGCAGCCCACTTAAGAAGACAACAAATTCACGTCTTCCCATACTTGGACGACTGCCTCATAAAAGCCAGGTCGCATACCCAGTGTGTGAATCACACACACACCACAATCCAACTACTTCACGACTTAGGGTTTACAATAAACCTCACAAAGTCTCACCTCCAATCGTCCCACATCCAACAATATCTAGGTGCCACAATAGACACCTCAAAAGGCCTTGCATACCCCAATCCAGCCAGGATAGCAAGCATGCAAGCCCTTATAACAAAATTCCAGCCACAACACTCACTTCCAGCTCGAGTGTTTATGCAACTAATAGGGATGATGGCCTCTTGCATATTCATAGTCCTGCATGCAAGACTCCAGATGCACCCCTTACAAGAATGCTTGGCACGTCAGTGGAACCAGGCTCTAGGTCAGCTAACAGATCTGGTGTTGGTGGACGGCCGCACACATCGCTCTCTGCAGTGGTGGAACACCCAAAACCTTTCCAAAGGGTGACCGTTCCTAGAGCCAGTTCCACAGATTGTGCTAACAGCAGACGCATCGCTCACCGGATGGGGGGCTCATCTACTACATCACAACATACAGGGCACATGGACACCTCAACAAAAGCTACTCCACATCAATCATTTGGAGTTCCTAGCAAACTTTCTGGCATTAAAATCATTCCAGAAACAGATATCAGGCAAAGCTGTCTTAGTCCGGACGGACAATATCACAGCAATGTATTATTTACAAAAAAAGGGGGGGACACACTCTCTGCAGCTCTCTCAACTAGCTCAGAGCATATGGAGGTGGGCTATTCCTCAAAACATATTCCTTTTAGCCCAACATCTTCCAGGAATTCAGAATCAGATGGCAGATCTGTTAAGTCGTCAAACACAACAGATTCACGAGTGGGAACTGCACCCACAGGTTCTTCAACCGTTTTTCCAAAGGTGGGGGCATCCAGAGATAGATCTCTTCGCCACACCTTACAACACAAAATGCCCAAGCTTCGCCGCCAGATATCCACACCCATTGTCCAAAGGTAATGCGATATGGATGAATTGGTCAGGCAGATTTGCGTACGCTTTTCCACCTCTCCCACTCATTCCATTAGTGGTTCGCAAGCTGCAACAATAGTCACTAACACTGATTCTAGTTGCTCCAACATGGGCCAGACAACCATGGCACACAACATTGCTGCAACTATCCGTAGTCCCGCACCAAAAACTACACCTCTCCCCACAACTCTTAACACAGAGCCGTGGAGAGATCAGACATCCAGATCCAGCATAGCTCAATCTAGCGATCTGGCTCCTGAAGTCCTAGAATTCGGTTACCTCAATCTTCCACCTGATTGTATGAACGTTATCAAAGAGGCTAGGCGCCCCACCACTAGAGCCTGCTACGCAGCCAAGTGGAAAAGATTTGTTATATACTGTACCAATAACCCAATCAATCCTCTAGATGCCTCCATTCAACACATCACATGTTACCTGCTGCATCTTCAAAGATGTAATCTAGCATACACATCCATTAGATTGCATCTCGCTGCAATAGCAGCTTACCTACAGAATAGACAACATTTGTTATTGTTCAGGGTACCAGCCATTAAAGCATTTATGGAAGGCCTCAAAAGAATAATTCCTCCCAGGGTACCACCCTCTCCAGTGTGGAATCTAAACATCGTCCTCACTAGATTAATGGGCCCTCCATTCGAACCTCTACATAAATGTGAGCTCCAATTTCTTACATGGAAAGTTGCTTTCCTTGTAGCCATCACATCTCTCAGAAGAGTCAGTGAGTTACAGGCACTAACTATTCAAGAACCATTTTTGCAACTCCATCATAACAAAGTGGTTCTCAGGACAAATCCCAAATTCCTTCCTAAAGTTATTTCTCCCTTCCATCTCAACCAATCTGTGGAGTTGCCAGTATTCTTCTTGCAACCACAGACAGTAGCAGAAAGAGCTCTTCATACACTAGATGTGAAAAGAGCCCTCCTTTACGACATTGACAGAACAAAACCTTTTCGCAAAACAAAACAACTTTTTGTATCCTTCTCACCACCACATAAAGGCAATCCTATATCAAAATCTGGCATTGCAAGGTGGATTGTCAAATGTATACAAATTTGCTACCACAAAGCTAAATGTACACTATCTATTCCCCCTAAAGCCCACTCTACCCGTAAAATAGGGGCTTCCATGGCATTTTTAGGGAACATTCCCTTAGATGACATCTGCAAAGCAGCTACATGGTCTACACCGCACACATTCACAAAACACTATTGTGTAGATGTGCAGGCAAAACAACAAGCTGTGTGGGCCAGGCTGTACTCAAAACACTATTTCAAACTACTGCAACCTTTACTGGTGGTCGCCGCTAAAGGGAGGTACTGCTATGCAATCTATGCATAGTGTGTGATCTGCTGAGCTCATATGCCTCGAGACGGAAAATGCTACTTACCAGTATGCATCTGTTCTTGGCATGTAGAGCTGCAGATCCACACACGCCCACCCACCTCCCCGGCTTCCTTTATCTGTTCCAGTATTATCTTAATTAGATATAACATACATGGACATCTCTTTCTGTTTCTCACAAAACTCCATCATTTCCCTTCTTGGCGAAAAAACAATCTGAAGATGGAGTCGATGCCCATGCGCACTATTGTCCAAAGGAGGAGTCACCGATCTCGTGACTTCCAAAGACTTATTCCAATACAACAACAAAGTGCAAACATCCGGGCCCAACACCAGATGGCGATCTATGCATAGTGTGTGGATCTACAGCTCTACATGCCAAGAACAGATGCATACTGGTAAGTAGCATTTTCCTTCTTTTTCTTCTCTATTCAGTAGGAACCCATCAATTTCTACTTGACGCATTAATTCCACAGTGCCCAACCCCCCTCTTCCCAGGCATACCTGTCCACAAGTCACACGGGCCACCTCACCCAAACTCAGTTTATCACAAGCACTTTGCCCTCTGGGACTCGAAGATCCATACTTCTAGTGTAAAAAAAGTGAAATTAAAAGTGACGTAATCCAAAGTGTTACTGGCTAAATATTCTGCAATAATCACAAGGCATTAGAATGTTGGAATAGAACCCCCTGATCATTGGTGACCCCTGACCTTCCCAGCACGACGCTCATTGGCTTAAATAAGCCTTTAGCTCATCAGAACATGGGACCTTGATATTTGGTATGCCTGAGCCTAGAGGTCTCTGCTCTCTACTCCTACATCCTCAGGAGCGAAGGTGTCCAACGTAGGTCCAGCAAACCCGACTCCATGCCAGGTTTTCAGAACAGCCGTGCACTATAAATGAGTTCTGTTTATGTTCACTGTATGCATTTGTATCTTATTTGGTTATCCTGAAAATTTGGCATGCCTCTTGCCCTCAAATACCTACATTGGACATCTCTGATGAGAGTGCATGCCTAATCTCACTCATGGTATAACTTTCAACTCTTTAAGGATGGTAACTCTGGAGTGCGGCCTAGTCGTGCAGAGCTTGCTGCTTCTTGGGCTGAGAGCTGCACCGGGTCTTGAGCTCTTCTGGCTTCCCAATAGGACTTCCTTTGTCTCCTGGCTTTACTCTCTTGTACGAGCATTTTAGCCCCGCTTTCATTCTTTGCATGTGCACCAGTGTCGGTGAAGTACGTTGATGCCTTCTTGGATGTTAGTTGTGCATACTTTGTAAGTTGGCTGATGATTTTGAAAACTTCTGCTACTCTGTAGTCCCTGCCTCAACCCAACCTCCACCAACCTTCTGGGCACATCTCCCTTCCCACTTGCTGCTCTTTCCTGTTGTTCCTTTGCTTGGAAGCCATAAGGGATGGGGCCTCTCCTGTCCTCTGGATGTGTCCATGGCTAGTTTGGTG